>JARHVA010001269.1:3002500-3362500 GCA_037957365.1 Torreya grandis
GTCATAATTTGACTAAGGTTGAATCCAAGTTAGGTTATCATTGCATATAGGGTAATACCCAAATAAACAAGACTTGACATAATTCTAGGTATTTAAATTTTGTGCACAGATGAATTTGGTAAATTTAATGAATTCTAGGCTTAAATTACATCATTTTCTAGAAATCAATCTATTAACCAATTTAGACATGGAAATGGCCAAAATTGAGTGTCTATAGTTTGCCTCTATTTGAGAAGGCATTGTAAGACATCGGCATAATAAATAGTTTTTCAAGTAATGTAAAATCCATTAAGATGAAAATTTCATGCCCCAAAAGGTGGTCAATTATCCCTAGATTCTCCCTTGAGGGATCAGACATCAAATAGACTTGGACACTCCCTCGAAATGAAGAACACAATAGATCTAGTGGTAATGTAGGATCAAACACTAATTTTCCCAAAGGTGGTTATAATTAGTAACAGAGGATAATACACTAATTTTTATAGAGGTGCTTATAATCAGTAAATTTTTTTGAGACACTCATTTACACAAAGGTGGTTATAATCAATGGTAGAAACATGTGCCCCTGTAGGGCAAGTAGAGCAAAAAAATAATGATTTGCCCAAATATGGTTATGATCATTAAATAGGTAAAAAAAATAATGATTTTTCTAAAGGTGGTTATAATAATTTTCACATTAAGATCATGTGATTGAAAAGGATTTTGCCCCAAGAAGGCAAAAAGTTCATCGATCGATCAGAAAGGAATTTTCCACATCTAGGCAAATTGGTAAAGGGGAACTTATGTGAGAAACCCATAAAATAGATCTATAATGAGATGTAAATAATAAAAACATATTTATATCTTAATCATGCATACAAAGAAGCATGTTCAAACTAATGTGTGGTATAGGTAGAAAATAAATGTTATTAAATGAGTCTTAGAAGATGCCCAATAAGATGGTCTATTTATAAAATAGATAGGAAATAAAGAATATAGGATCAAAATGCATGTAAAATGAACCATAGAGGCAAAAAATAAACCTCCTAGAGTGATCAAAAGGAACTTTAGGTACTATTGGGTGAAATTCAAAAATTTAGGTTATATATTCACCCCAAGGGGGTGAAAATGATTCATTTTCACTCTATCCCTTGGAGAATTTGAGCTCTAGTTTTGCACAAGAGTTATCAAATAAAAATGGTGCATGTCAGAGGATGATGACACATTAAAATGACTAAGTGAGGGAGCATGGGTGACCTACACATGATGGGCCACTGATATGTAACCTTACCCTTGACATTAATTACATTTATGTCTAGGTTTAGGATAAAAACTTGCAAAGTCACCATTTTTGTGGAAGGGAAAAAATAGATTTGTAAATAAAAATATTTACTTTGTATGAAGTCTCTATTTATGAAAATAATGACAACACTAAAAATAAATGGAAATCACCAATTTAGTGATTTCACCAAAAATGGTAGAAAATGCCAAAGTGATAACTTTGCCATTTGGGGAAAATGATAAATTCACCTTAAAAGGAAAAATAACTAGATTATAGGACCCACAAAGGGTCCACCCTCTAGGAGAGAGGGGAAAATAAGCTTGGTAGGGTAGGCATAAGATAAATAGATACATATATATAACTTGAAACTAATCCATATGTGATTGAGGAGTGACTCATGGCTTTGATAGCACGGGACCAATGTTCCCATTTCTTATGCACACCATAGATTTGGATGGTAGAAATGGTTATATTCTTGTAGGTACTAGATTTATATGTGGCATAGATATTAGTGATTTATGTAGATCAAACATGCCTGAGTGCCTTGGTAGATCAATGGAATTATGATATTTCAAATTATCACTTGCCAACTAGGGAGGCCACTATTACACTTGAAGATACCTACATATATTCAAGCTACTGATGAGAGACTATAGGCTATTCTAGAAAAATATAGCATAGTATTAGGTAGTGTTAAATGATTTTATTGGTTTTCAAGATATTCCCATGGTACATGGGAAGGTTAGTATTGACTTATTGGTGACTTATATATATTTTCAATTAGATGACTTAACACTTAGGGACCCTTCATCACTAGCACTGATTGATAAGGAGGTTATGGTTATGATGCCTATTATTAATGGTATATTTTCCCCTAATAATATCAATCAATTCTTGTATATGGGGCTAGGTGGAGTTATCCACAACATGATGGATGAGGCTAAGAGATTTACATGGGGGTTAGCTATATTGGCCTAGATATATAGGGATCTACATATGGTATCCTATCAAGGAGGTAAGAGCATTAGAGTTTTCACTCTACTCATGGTCTATGGATGAGAGCACATCTCAATGGAGCACCTTAAGGGCCAAAGATGAGTTAGGGACCAACATGAGCCATTGGAATATGGTTCCAGTGTACAGACTAACACAAGACATTGAGGACACCATGGGGAGATTCACTTCTAGTAGTGCATGTTCGATGAGCTTAAAACATATTTATATAGTTGGAGGCATTATCCTCTTTATCTTCTCAATGGCCTAGGGATACATGGTATATAACATTTATGACATCTAGATGCTTCATCATAAGGAGGCAATCACATATCATTGAGGAGTAATAGCCAAATAGGGTGTTTTATAAGTTGAACATGGTACATGATGTTTTGGAGGATCCTAGGTGGTTTGCACATGGTATTAGAGAGACTAATTACACCACCCTAGTCATTCAGTGGAGTGTAGATGTGGATATTTATGCCAACATTCCATGGATGTCATTGGATTATGAATGGGTCCAATAGATGTAGGGGTTACACCTAACTTTGTAAACTGATGGGTACATGTGTGCTTGTTAAGACTTACTATTCCAAGACAAGCAAGTGGGTAGGTTCTAATGGATATTTATGAGGAGTATACTAAGACTAGCAATAGGGCTAGCGATAGTGGTAACAATTGGCATAGTATTGGAGGAGGGGATGATGATGATGGAGATGATATATGGGATGATAGAGGATATGACACCTAGGACATAATGCTGTTGGATCCTAGAAAAATAGGTTTAATAGGTTCATTTGTTGATCCAAGCCAATTAGGGCCATCAGAGACAACAAGAGCAAGCAAGGATACTACTATGTTAGAGGAGGAGATCACTGCTAAGGTAGGTGAGAT
Organism: Torreya grandis; assembly: GCA_037957365.1. NCBI lineage: Eukaryota > Viridiplantae > Streptophyta > Pinopsida > Cupressales > Taxaceae > Torreya > Torreya grandis. The sequence goes on from JARHVA010001269.1 coordinate 3,005,649, forward strand.
CATGGGTTTGGAGAGAAGGGTGGTATATTTATATACTACACTAGATATTTGAGATGAGGACACAACTCACCTTCAGTTAGAGATTACCTAGTTGAAGGTAGAGGTGGCATAGATGGATTATATATAGGTAAATCTTTAGCCAGAGCAAGACCAGGCTATTATATATATATATATATATATATATATATATATATATATATATATATAATGCCTTGTTATATGTATATAAAATTTGGCATGATTAGGATGAGGTTCAGAGAGACGTCACTTAGGTAGGGTTTTCACATATGATACTTGAGAGCATTTGGGCTAAGGATGAGACCTCATATTATTACAAAGTATATGATACAGATTAGTCCCTAGAGATCAGTAGATTGTCATAATTAAGGTATAAGATATGTAGAGGTATAGAATTAGATCAGGTCAGTATAGGACTAAGCCTCATGGTATAACATCCTTAGGTCAGTCTATGTAGCAACCACAACCACATATGCCACCATGACCACTAAGGCCATTAGGGCCACCTCCTACTACATGGCCTATGGATGTATAAAGTTAGAGTTAATTTATGATATGTCTTTGGTATATTGATATATTTTGACACCATGATATGTATATATTCTCAATCTATATGATAGTTTTGAGAGATACATTCACATTTATATTTGGTCCTTAAAGTCCTGTGTACATGGGCTATTATTATTTGATATATATTACCATGTTGATATCATGCTTAGTTCATGTTTATCATTGTAGATGATTATTTTCATTTAAACATGTATGCCTTTTTATTTAATGTATTGCCATGTATATGAGATGCTACACTATTTTTTATATTCATGTGTTGTATGACTTACATATATACTTATTTAGAGATGCACATCTATATTAACACATAATAAATCATATTGATATGATTACTAATTGGTTTGGACTATGTTTGGGTTTTGGTTGGTTGTGATCTTAGAGAAATACTTCCCACTACATTGATTGATAGATCTATCAACCTAATGTTTGTTGTAACTTATGATATTATGCATCATAGTTATGAAAAACAATAATAAAAATATGTATCCTAATCATGGAAAACTTAGTTTAGGTGCAAATATAAACAACCTAGGAATAAGATATGAAAAATCAAATCCCAAGTGTAAAATACAAGACAAATAAACCAAGTGTAGGACTATATACAAACATTCACAACCTCATTACAAGATATGGTTAATCAAGACTCAAGTTTAAATAAAATGTAATAGGCCTATGACAACCAAGAAAGGCACAAAAAGTCAACAGATAAATAAAATAAATAAACTAACTAACTAAATGAACAAATAGTAAATGAATAAAATAAACAAAGTTAGCTAATCAACCAACTAAAAGAAAAGATAATAAAATAAACAAATAAATTAAAGCATAAGCAATAAATAGTTAAGTTTAAGCAAGAGCAATAGACAATACAATTTAAGGAAAAATGAATAAATAAACTAAACTAAGGCAAAGAAGAATTCAATAAATAAACTATTCTAAGACACACAATGATAAAATAAGAAAAATAAACTAAAACTAATAGTAATTTAAAAACAAGATAGTTATAAAGTTAGAAATAAACAAAATATATAAAATAGTGAATTATTAATGCATGTATAATACAGGTGTTACACTTGGATATAGGGTTGGATTTAGGATAGGTAGCAATGACATAGGTAAAAAACACAAGAATAAATGGTAAAATGCTACCCTTAGGTTATAGGGGAGTAATGATATAGACAAGGCTATAGGGGACAATGACTCAAATAAATAATAGGAAGGGGTAGTCGAGCTAACTCTAGATGTGATAGGAAAGTGGACATTGCCTACATAATCCCATATACACTAAGTCAAACATGAACTTTAGGCAAAATGTAGTCTCCCAGGATATGGGATAGAATAAAATTGATGAATCATTAAAAGGATGATCATAGAGGGAAATAGGAATGGTCTCACAAATTGGTGAGTGCACAAGAAAAGAGGGGGTGATATTCATAATCATGAAAACCTAAGGTCTAAGACACTCTCAAACCTGGAAGATCATGGTATAGGATAAAACCATACTAAAATAAAAGAGAAGAGCATCCACTAATGAGCCAAATTAGTAATTCATAATGTTTACTACATCTACATCTTGGAATGAGAACAATCTCATAAAATGGTGAGAGTGTTGGCTGAGGTTGTCTGTAAAATGATGACAACATTGGATAAGGTTTCTTGTAAAATGGTGAGAGAAATGGCTGATGTTTTTTATATAATGATGAGAGCATTGGCTAAGAACAATAAGGATGGGGAAACTAACAGAAAAGTGACTACTTATGAAATAGATATAAGACCCACAATCCTTAAGGCAAAAGAAATGAAAGGAAGTGCAACTATGCAATAAAGTGATGAAATAAGTTGTGGTGTGGAAAGACTAACTTGAGATACCCCATGTATCTAATTTCTACCTACATAGTTTGTGTGGACCTCAATCGGATGTAGTTCTCCCAAAAATGGGAGGAAATTGGCAAAGTGGTCTAGAAATGAAGCTGGATAGGTAAGATAGTCCATCCTAGAAAATTTTGAAGGTTTTATATATTGCATGTAAATTCAAAGCTAATTTTCTTGATTTTATGATTATTAATATTTTCCTAGGTATTTTCAAATATTTATGGATTTTTGAAATATTTTTGGAAAATTTCGTAGTCATCTCAAATCAATGGAGAATTATGAGATACATAATGGGATAACTTGAAAATAGTGAGAGTGTTCAAACTTAAATTGATTTCAAAATGGTGAGAATGTTCAAACTTACATTGGTCATAAAACATCGAGAGCATTCAAACAAGGGTGGACAAACTAACCTCATAAAACACTAAGCACTGCCTACATAATCCAAATGGACCTCAAACCATTTTAATTCTACCTAAAATGAGGCATATTAATAATTAAAAACAATTTCATGAATAGAAAAATACTAAAGTATGATACAGTGATGGAAAAGTGATGTGGAAATGTATGGTAAAGGGGTTGTTCCTAATTTATCCAAAGGTGGTTATAATTAGGAAACAATAACAAGGGTTAGTGACACTAATTTGACCAAAGGTAGTTATAGTTAGTAGCATGAGGTTGAGACACTAATTTTACTAAAGGTGGTTATAATTAGTGGCACATGTATGAAATAAAATGTAACAATAAATAAATGATGCAATTGCTAGGACCACTGTCACTACCTTCATATACTACCATTCAAAAGTCTAAATATAAATCAACTATTAAAACTACATCTGACATTAACCACTAAAATTTATTGAAGTAAAAATGAATCAAAACCAAGGCCAAAAGTGATAGGGTTTAGGTAAAAATAATTGGTGGTCAATAAGCTAAGAGATGGTGGGAAAGGTATATGGTAACAGTACAAATAATGAGTATATTATGACATAAGTTAAATGATCCTTGTAGATAATAATTCAAGTCACTCAAATGTCAAAACATTTGAGGTGCATTATGTTCATTGGTTTATCAAGTTCATCTCCTTTTAGTGTGGAAAGTGTATATGCTGAAGAACCATGGTTAGCAATAACAACATAAGGACCTAACTAGTTAGGTTGAAACTTTTCTTTATTTTTGGGTCTCAACATTGATGTTTTTCTGATTTTCTTTTAGTACCAAATCACCAAGCTCGAATTATATATGCTTTATTCATTGATTTTATGGTCCATGTAATCTATTATGGTAAGCTTGAAGGTAGTTTAAGGTTGCCATGCACTTTACTTCTAGTAAATAGAGCTCTTCTAAACAAGCTACTATGCAGTCCTAATCATTAATGATGTGCTACAGTGAAATGTAGAGAGAAGGTAAATTGACATTGACAGGTAGAATGGACTCAGTGACATAAACAAGGGAATATGGGGTAGCTCCTATTAGAGTAAAAAAAGTGTTATGATATGCCTAAAAAGTGTTAAATAACTATAAGTGCCAATTACAACCAATATCATTGACAATCTTCTTTAGAATATTGATAATGGTTTTGGTAGATGCCTTAGCTTGGCCATTGCCTTGTGGGTAATAGGCAATGAAAAAGTGTTATTTGATATGGTATTGGGTGCAAAGGGTTCTTAAATATTTATTTTGAAATGAGCCATTATTAGATAAGATATAATGTTAGAGGGCATAACATAGCAAAAAATGAGATGGTTAAAGATGAATTTAGAAATATGATTACCAATCATGTAAGTGAGGGGAATGGATTCCACCCACTTAGTGAAATATTCTATAATAGTATGGACATGTTTGTGGCCATATGAGGATGTAAGATTTATCTTGCCTATGAGGTCAAGTCCCTACATTGAGAATGGACATGGTGTTGTTAGTGGTTTAAGATTTTTGGCTGGAGCATGGACCAGATTAACATGCTTATGATACTTCACACACTTGTTTACATAAGCAACTATATCAATTTCTATAGTCAACTAACAATAACCAGTATGTAGCAAGTTTTTGGCAAGGATGACCCCACTGGTATGGGCCCCACATTCTCCATGGAATTCCCTCAATGTTAATCCAGAATCTGTCGAAGATAAATAATTAAGTAGGGTTAAATCATAACTACTATGATATAGTGTAGGTCTAAATAAGGTATGATGTGAGGATTTATAGATGAAGGATTTTTATATTTTATGGGAAAGGTCTGTGGGAATGATTTGGTAATGGAAGTAGGCATATATGTCAGAATACCAAGTAGACATGGGACCAAAAATATTGGAAAAGATCTTGACAACTAATTGTTTGTGTGTCAGTGCTAGGATATGTTCCACAAGAAACAAATAGTCCATGGCTTTATCTATAATCTTAATCATGAAGCCAATTATAGACATGGCATCGGTTATTCTATTATTGGCCCTAGTTATTTGTTCAAACTAAAGGTTGTAAATTCAAGAGTGTCAACAATAAATTTAGAAGGTAACAAATTATCATCCTTCATCTAGTATTGGTCTGTAACCCAATTAATTATAATTTTTGAATCTCCATGAACCAATAAATGTTGGATGTTCCATTGTACTACTTGGCAAAGCCCTATGACAGGTGCTTCATACTTGGCCATATTATTAGTCCATAGGAAACTAATGATAAAGGAATTAGGAATAATATCCCCTTATGGCATGATAAAAAATATTCCATCACCTAATGCACATGATGTGAAGGAACCATCAAACTACATTGTCCATTATTCTACTTTAGGAGGTGCTTTTGCTATGGTCATGAAGGATTTAGCTAGAAATATAAATATAATAGGTTGAGTATCAGTAAGAGGATCTTTTTCAATCTAATATATAATTACCCATCCATTAATGGAATTTTTATTAGCATACTTGATCTCAAATTTTCTCAAGAGCATGATCCACTTCACCATGCAGTGTTGTAAAACTATTTTATAAAGTAGATACTTGAGCAGATCTACTTTGGTAATTAAAATAGTCTTATTATTTAGCATGTAATGATGCAAATTTTAGAATTAAAATAACATTGATAAATAGGCCTTTTCAATCAGTGTATAATTTGGCTTGTACATGACCAAGGTTCAACTTAAGTAGTAGACAACATGCTCTTTTTCCTATTCATCATGTTGTGCTAAAAGTGACCCCAAGGCATTTCAATCACTGAAAGGTAAGTAACAATAGTTTATTTGGCATAGGTGATAGTAAAATACGTAGATTGGATAGGTGGGTAAGTGCACCAAATTGGGGGATAAAAAGGGCCTACCTGTAGACATGATTTTTTTGAAATTTCAAAAATTTGAATTTTTGTAGATAATTTGAGATGGATACACTCCAAATTTGAAGATGGTATAAAAATATGAATTGTAGGATTTCCTGTCTAGTTTCTAATTTTTTTTGAAAAATAGTTAAGTATAATTATGTCAAACATCTAAAATTTGAATAGGACCTCCTATTTTTTAAATAGATGGTTGTGCAGCCTACCATTTTTTGAGCATCATTAAATATTGTTTGAAACCCTTTGGTGAATATTTAGATAATATCTTCTAGTGTGTTATGATTTTTCAAATATTTTTCAATGAATATTTTTTTTATTAATTTTGTAATTAAGTAGATCCTAAAAACTAATAGAAAAATGGATAGCCTACCTTGTAGCCCACCCTAACTACCTCAAAAAAAATGAAAATTGATTTTTTTGACTGTGTGTAGAATTAGGCCTATTTTGTTACCATATGATTTGTCTTGCAATTGGATCAACAAAAAATAAATTAGATGAACATGAATAGGTATATATAGGTATGGCATGTAGTGTCTTAAAAATGTATAGTTAGAAATAAATATAGTTTGAACCCTTAAAATAGCCCAAAAATTATAAAAATCATATATTTAGAAAGAGGACAGCATGCTCATCATGATGGCAATAATTTTTAAAATTTTGCTATTGAAATCTATAACGTATTTGGTGATTGAATTTGATTTTTTTTGGTTTTTCTCAAAAATTTTGATCTCAATTGTAGATGCATAATCACAAGCCTTTGGCTCAAAAATTTAAGCCATTTTTGAGCCTAAAGGATTAGTTTTAAATTCAAATTGAAATAATGCGTATGTGTTATAGAACATGTATGCGTTATATAGTGTAGTATACAACACGTATAAGTTTACATTTATGTTGTTACATTTATTTTTTTATACTTTTAATTTATTTTAGTAAATATAAGAAATTAGGGTCACTCAACATCTGATAGAGTTGGTCTCATAGCTTCACACCTCATGATATGAAAAATAGTTTTTCAAAATCTAACCAGGTCAGTATTTAGGCATTTTTAGGGTCTAAGTACTAAAAATAGGGATTTTAGGACATAAATTTTGCAATTGATATCCATTTTTGGTAAACATATAGTCCTTTTTTAAGGTTTTTTTACCTTCCAGTTGATTCTTAAAATTTATAAGAGTCTTAGGTTTTTCAAAATTAAAGTTTTCAAACCACTCACTTTGAAATTGATGCAAAGTGGTGTTATTGGGGTAGCATAGGTCACATTGATGACCTACACACATCAAACAACCAATTTACATGTTAATTTCACTTGATAATCATCCTTCCCTCATCCTTAATCACTTCTTACTCATCCCTTATTACCCCTAATCACTCTCTCATCAATCCTCATTGTCCCTTATCATTCTGTCATTAACCCTAACTATCCTTAGTAATCTGTAATCACTCTTTTATCATCCATAATCACTCCTCTATTTGCCCTCACTATATCTCATCATCCTAATCACTCCCTCTCTACCTTTCATCATCCCTAATCACTCTTTCCTCATCCCTCATCATACATAATAGCTTCCTTATACCTATTCACTCCCTCCTCATCCCTCTTCATCCTTAATCAGTCCTTCATTAACCTTAATTATCTCTCATCATCTTTAATCATCAAGATTATCATCCCTAATCACTTATTCATTGATTATCACCATCCCTCATCATCCCTAATCACTGACTTCTCATACCTCATCATCACTAATTACTCCCTCATTGACCCTCACCATCCCTCACCATACTTCATCACTCCATCATTGACCCTCACCATCCCTTACCATCCCTAATCACTCCCTCATCATTTGGCATAAGTATATACTCTAAAGATATCTTTGATTCCAATAATATGATGTTTAATCTATTATAATAGAAATTAACTCTTTTCTAGGAGTTTTGTTATAAATACCCATTTGTGATAGTGAATTTTATTATTAAATGAGTTGAATGATCTTCAAAATTTGTAATCAAGTAACATAATTATTAACACAAAATAGAGTCTAAATTTTAGTTCATTGAATTATATTTATTTTGTAGCTAACTAAATGAAACTTTATTCAGTTTCACCTTTGGTATTTTGGTTCAAAAGATAAAAATTAAACATAAATCTCTTGTATAATTTTCTAATTCTAAGAAGATTTGAATCAGATACAAATTTATTTTGTCTTTCCCATTTTTCTATGACTTAAATATTGGTTAGGTTCACACATGCACTCCTTGTGTGTGTAATGTGTCCAAAATATTTTATCTCTTGCATGAAAAATGAACATTTATTTATGTTATCGCAAAAATATGTTTCTACAAAATTTGAAACACTAGTTTAGCATGGTGTAGATGTTCATCGAGCATATTTTCTAAAGGTTAAGATATAATCAAGGTAGATTAAAAAAATGACATAGGTAAAAGGCCTAAGGTTATCATTCAACGTATTGAAATAAATGAATTCATTATATGAATTAACCTAAAAGGCATAATCAAATAGTCAATCAATCCTTCCTTTATTTTTAAGACTATAATCTAGATGTCTAGAGGTTTAATATGAATATGATTATACCCAAACTTAAGATCAATTTTGGAAAATTATTTTACACCATGGATATGGTAAAAAAATGCCTTAATATTTAAATGAGGATAATAGTTCTTCACTTTAATCTTGTTAATATTTTTTTATTTGATTCACAAATTTGGCACAAACACAATAGGGTTTCTACAAGGCAATGATTTGGGCATGATGTGTCTATTATCCATGATTTCATGGATCTACCACTTGATCTATTCATTCTTTAGAAATGATACATTGTATAAATAGGTTTGAGGTAGAGGTAGTTAAGAGATCAAATAAATATTATTATTTAGTGTATTGTATACAATAACTTATTTATGTTATTGAAAGATATTTTTGTATTCATCTAGTTTATGGTTCAATTATTTTGTCTTCATTATTTTTGGATAAACCACACTATGATATGGTGACATAAGTATGTCATTAAAAATTTAATTCTTACCATTAAGAGTATACTTCTTACTAGAACTGAAAATATTCTTTCACTTCCTAGTACTAATGACTAAAAACTTATGAACTAACTACGATATCTGGTATTTTAGATTATAATAATCTATCACAAAATTTCAAGGATTTACTTGATAGACTACATGTCAATGGTAAATACATGATTGACATCATGTGAAACATCACACACATATAATGGTGAGATGTCACAAAGGATTTCATCTTTAAAAAGTTTGATTTTGTACACCAAGTGACACTACTAGGTGATCCATTTCTCAAGGCCTACACTAGACCATACACCAGCATATGGTTATGGATGATGTATAAATTTCAAGTTAAATTTTTGAAAATATGATTTAGGAGAAATTAAATTCTTCTGACTTCCATTAGAAATGATGAAGTGTATTGTCTCACCATTTATCTACATTTGTTAATGAAACAATATTTTTAATTCATATAATTTCTTGTTGGGGGAAGTAGAGATATTTTTAGTACTAACCATATCATTGGGTTTATAATCTATTATCTACTTAACTTTTTATATTGCTAGATAAATTATACCCACTTCTCGATATGTGAAAGTAGAGAGCTCATAGTGTGACACTCTTCATTGGATTAAATATTGAAGTTATGAATTAAGCACCACATTCCAATTTTGGACTACTTGTTATAATCATTTGAAAATTATTTTCCACTCTCTATTATGATGACTAAATTAATATACATATAAATATAAGGCCTTAAAAAAATTATTTGGATCATAAAATGGCCTCATATGGAAAGGAATTTATTGGTTTTAGGAAATCACATAGCTTGGTGATTCTCATGTATTTAATACCCCATTTTGGTGATATGGTGTTTTTACTTGCATCTCTTTTTCTAGTGGATTTTTAATTGTGAATTACATCATTTCTAATAAGCCCATATTTTTTCATAGGTGTTAAATATTTATGTTCAAATTTACCTCCACATCATTTTGATCACAATGTCTTATATTTTATGCTAGCACTCAACTCTCCACTTGTAGATCCTAACATTGTTAAACCCGAACAAAATATCACCATCAAGATATTAGATAGAGTGATTAAGGATTAGGAAGAATTGAGTATAGATGATGAGGAGTCAATAGGGATTATGAGGGATGGTGAGGGTCAAGGAAGATGAGGGAGTGATTAGGGATGATGAGTGATAGTGAGAATCAATGAGGGAGTCATTAGGAGAGATGAGGGATGAGAAATGAATGATTAGAGATTATGAGGTATGATGAAGTAGTGATTAGGAATGATGAGGTGATGTAGGAGCATCACTACCCAACATAAATAGTGATATAGTTTATATGTTCTGAGTCTTTATAAGGTGGTTAAGGTCATAAGAAGTCTTTCTAAGTTTCTAGTTTTGTGTCAATTAGAATTAGAGTTGTATTGGACTTTCCCACTAAAACTCTCATTTGAATTTTTAAATTTTCATAGAGACTTCAATCTTATTTCAATAAGTCTAGCATTGAATTTGGTGTGGTTATACTTTAGTGAGGATTTTAGGATGTTACAACACATATACCTAAACTCATATTTGAGAAATATGATAGTAGTTGAGTTAATTAAGGATACTCTCAACATATAAAAGAAGTTAGAATTTAGTTGATGGTTATTTGGTAATAAGAGTCTTGTCCATGTCTTATTTTATATTTAGATTCTGATTCAAATGAGTTGGAGGGGTTAGGATTTGAAAGGATGAATTTAAATAACCCAAAACTAGTGAATAAATACAAGTTTTGATTATTTACAAACAAGAAAGAAAACAAACCTTACATCTTCTTGAATATGTGCAAAGATAGTTGACAGTGTGCATGATTATGAAACACAATTAGTAAAATTTATTTATTATCTTGGTGTGAGTGGTAAGTTGAAAATACATTTTATTTTATGGTGATTATATAATTTTTCATTTGAGTTTCAAATGTTTTGAATGTTCAAATTACAAACTGTATACCCCGTGCTTTTACAAATTGTGCCTTGAAATCTGAGTGAAGGTTAGAGTCTTATGGAAGAGGAGATTCTATTTGGTGGGATTTTGGAATGTATGATTAATTAGTAACTTGAAATAAATATTAATTAATAGTCTTTAAACATTTTATTTTGTTATTCTTCTAAGGACATTATATGTTAAACAACACAACCTTATCTTCTATGAGCAAAAGTTCTGAGTATACATCTATGTGAGAAGGTATATGCATGTATTGGAGTGAAAATTCAAATGTATATTTGGTGAGTTGATTATAATATAATCATGAAGTATTATAGTCTTTAAATTAGCTTTCATATATTTGGATGAGAAAAAAAAAACTAACACAACCCTGTAGTCATCAAGAAACATAACACAGTCAAAGTGGTATCTCATGGAAATTGAAAAATTCAGTGTTATAGATGGAAGGAATTGATTTTTTAAAGTTTTTAAACATTTTTTAGAGGATTTTAAAACTTCATGTTGATTTATAACCCTTTTGGTAATAAATTAGAACAAATAACCTCTTCTCAGATTACTATAGACCTATGACTAAGTACATAATTTATTCAAATTTGGTTAAGTCAATCTAATATATATTAACAAGGGAAATATAACACTTAAAAAATGTGAAAAGGGTCAAATAAAACCTAATACAATAGTTAAAGTCATTATAAATTCCTTTGGAATATTGAAATCTCATTTTGACCCTTCTCAAGTCTATAAAACTAGTCCAAACCTTATATTAGGGGTTTTACTTTCAAAGTGAGTTTTTAGGAGTTGTAACCATAAATAATTCATGAAATTTGGTGAAAATTTTGAGTTTAGAATGAAAAAAGATAATATAGTGTTTTTAAGCTGTTTAAGTATGGACGGGGGAGAACTGCATGGTAGATAAGGTAAAAGGAAACATGAAGACTTAATTTGAGAGTAGAAAGAGCCAAAATAAGTTATCAAATAGTTGAACCAAAGCCTATAAATTTGTGAAGAGATGGAATATGTTACAAGGTATCCATAAATGAGGTTTATTTGATGATTTGAGTTTGTACAAGAAGATTCTATGATAGAGTAGAAGGTAGTGTGTGATATGAGGATTGCGTTGAGAAGTTAAGTAGGGTTGAGAAGAAGTTAGAGAGAACTCAAAAGAGTGGAATGAAGTTTGTTAGAACCCTATTAAATAATTAGGAACTAGAGATAAGATTTGATCCAAGTTGTTATAAATCATAAATATTAGTAAGGGGGATAGTCTCAAAGTAAGAGAGATTGAATGCATTGAGTAAGGAGAATAGAATGAAGATTTTAGTGAGACCGTCCAAAGAATGGTGGAGAATAAATGAAATTAATAAAATGAAATTATGAATTTTAAATATATATATATATATATATATATATATATATATGTTCTAAAGATAGAGATAAATCAATAAAATACAAAGTGAAAGCTAGGTGGATATTGGTAAATATCTTAGACAAGAAGAGTATGCAATATGGATCTACATCATGAGGGGTGGTGAGGGGAGATGAGGGAGTGATTATAAATGATGAGGAATGGTGAGGGTCAATAATGGAATGATTAGAGATGATGAGGGATGAGGAGGGAGTGATTATGGATGATGAAGTAGTGATTAGGGATGGTAAAATCCAGAGTGATTAGGGATGATGAGGGATGGTGAAATCTAATGAGGGAGTGATTAGGGATGATGAGGGAGTGATTAAAGATGATGAGAGATGGTGAGGGTAAATGAGGGAGTGATGAGGGATGAGGAGGGCTAAGGAATGAATATTAGGGATGATGAGACATAGTGAAGTTTAATGAGGGAGTAATCAAGTAACATGAGGGAGTGATTAGAGATGAATAGGGACAATGAGGGTCAATGAGGGAGTGATTAAGGATAATGAATAATGATTAGATAGTGATTAGGGGTGATGAGACATGTGTAGGAAGTGATCAAGGATGAGGGAGGGATGATGAATAAGCAAAATTAACATAAAATAGTTGTTTGATGTGTGTAGATCATTAATATGATCTATACTACCCTAGTCACATCACATTGCATCAATTTCAAAGTGAGCAGTTTGTGAACTTCAATTTTGACAAACCCAAGACTCTTAAAAATTCTAGGAATCAATCTAGAAGGCACAAAAACCTAAAATATGACCATATGTTTACCAAAAAAGGATTTTAATTGAAAAAATTGTCATAAAATCCTTAGGTTTGATACTTAGACCTTGAAATGCCTAAGTATTGACTTGATTAAATTTTGAAAAACTATTTTCCACATCATAAGGTGTGTAACTATGAGACCAACTCTATTAGATGCTGAGTGACCCTAATTTATTATAATCACTAAAATAATTTAAATTATAATAAAATAAATGTAAACTTATAATAAACATTTAGAGAAGTAAATATAAGCTTATTACCAAAGTTGGATTCACGTGCAACTCCCACATGTTCATGGAGATGGTTTTGGTCTTATAACAAAGCAATGTATACATGACATATATTACACTATATAATGCATACATGTTAGAAAATGCATACATGTTATTTGAGTTTATAATAATATGCATACATTATTGTTTTCTCAATAAAACATGCACATTATGGCTTGATGATTATTGAGCCATAATTTAAATAACATGATCACCTTAATTAAATAATGCGATCATGTTATTTGATAATGCAATCACGTTACCTGAAATGTCCATGAAATTATCCCCCAAATTTGTGCACATACCAAGGTATTATTTGAGATGGTAAAATAATTTTTTTAAATATTCATTCCATGAGAAAATGGCACCCTTCTCCAATAAGTGTGTAAAAGGATGGTATTTTTCAGCCAACTATGATATAAAACATTGAACTGACTATATCTTTCCCTAAAAACTATGAAGATGTTTCAATGTATATGGTGATGGCATTTTAGTAATGGCTCCAAATTTGGATAGATCAACTTTAATTCCCCTAAAATAAATAATAAACCCAAATTTTTTTATAGAAGTAACACCAAATACGTACATTTTAGGGTTGAGCCTAAATTTGTATTATCAAAGTCTCAAAAATTATTTGAAGTACAGTTGGATGGTTGGCTTGGGTCTTATATTTACCTAGGATGTCATCAACATAGTCCTCAATAATCTCATGCATCATATCATGGAAAATAACTATCATTGCACATTGTTACATTGCTCCTCCATTTTTAAGTCTGAATGGCATTACCTGATAACAAAATGTTCCCCATGGAGTGGTGAATATTATTTTGTGTTGGTCCACTAGTGTAATTTTAATTTGGTTTTATCCTAAAAACACATCCATAAGGGAAATAATTTCATATCCATCCATAGAGTCAATAATCATGTCAATTTTTGGTAGAGGAAAGTCATATTTTGGTAGGCTTTGTTAATATCCTAGAAATCAATGCATAATTTGGTGCCCTTTCACTTCTTATTAGCTTGTACTATGTTAAAATACATTTTGAATAATCAAATGGTTGAATGTATCTCATGTCTAAGAGTTTATCAAACTCTTTCTTAGCTAATAAAATAATATGAGGATGTATTTTTCTCAATTTATACTTAGCTAGTTTGGCATCAGGGTGTATAATAACATGGTGTAGAACTAAGGCAGGATCCAAACTTGGAATATCTAAATAGGTCCATGTAAATATATCAAAAAAATTCCTTTAAAGGGATGTAAATAAATCACATTCCTTCTCAATGAGGGACACACCTAATTTAATCCATTTTAGGTCAACTGGAGTCCCAATGTTGACCTCAAAGTGTCCTCCACAAAGAGTGTAGAACCATCTTCTAAAAGAGATGACAAAGAGGTAAAATAGTTAGAAATGATGCATTATTATAGTTGGATTGTTTCTTCTAATTATTCCAAACATGATGAATCATAATCACCCAATGTTGCTAAAGGCCATGCAACAAATACCTTTGGGCACTCTTATATGATCTTCTCAAATATCTTATCATTATTTAGTATTGATTTTGGATCCATACATAAACCTCAGGCTAGTGGTTTCCTATGCTTCATGTGAAGAGGGATGAGCATCCCCATTTAATGGAGAATGAAACATGTTTTCACCAAGATACTTGCCTTTTTATTTACTATTTCCTTGGTTTGATAATGTCTCAAAGAGGTTTTTACTTTTAGACCTCAATGTTTGATTTTATTTTTGATTTTGGCTAAGGAAGTTCACCTACTCTCTAAAATAGGTATAAAGATATAATATGATAAATAATCCCTATTTGTGATATCCTAGAGGAATATGATCCCTCAAACTCAAAAAGTCACAAATGGCTTCATTATTCTCAAACTCATCCAGTGGTATTGTTAACTATTTTTGGTCCTACTCTATTAGTTGGGGAAGATAAAGGGTAAATGGTAAAGGGGAAAAATAGGACTAATAGTACATGTGACATAAAGGTTAAATAAATTAGTGTTGGCAAGGTCATAATAGATGCTGTAATCAAACCTTACATCATTATCAACATTATCTTCACCAGTTGATGGTGTAAGAACTTGAATAAGGTATGAGGGGTTACCCCTCGGTGATTTAAATCCAATACCATGCATTAATTTGTACTTGGTCATGGAAATTAGATTGATTTTTCCTTGTTAATGTGTCCCTAGGCCTCTACCTTCATAAGTTTGGTTTTCCATAATCTGGTTAGGGATAGGATACTTGGTATTTTGGTAATAATTAGCTAGACCATCATTATATATCCATGAATCATCTTAAACCAAAGGGTCTTATTCTAGGATAGAGGTTGGTTTGAAAATAATGGGTTTAGTGAGATGAGATTTTCCCTTAGTTTATGACTCCATATGAGTAGTCTTGGATTTGGGTCTCCCATAGGATTTTGGGTTTTATGGTAATTCAACAATGTGAAAGGAGTCATGAGTACTATATTATCATATACATTTGTTAGATATGTAAAAATGGTTAGATATCTCTGGTGGATGTGTAAATGAATATGAATATAGGATTTTAGGGTCAATGTAATTAGATCTGGGCCTCAATTCAATGGATTTTGCTTTATCAGCCTTTCCTCCATCAATTTTAGGCATAAGATTCAAGCCAAATAATAATTGTAACTCTTGTACTCTACCTTAATACATTTGAAATACTGCTAAGGTTAGGGATAATAACATATAGTTAATTCCATCCCTGAATGGGGAAATTTAATACATCAATGCAACATGGAAGGTATGGCTCAAATTTCATGAATCCAGGGTCATCCCAAGAGCAAGTTATATGATAACTCCAAGTCAAGAATATGGAAAAGAGTGTCATGGGTCAAAGTATTAATGACCAATGGAAAATAGATGATTTATTATGATTGTTATTCCTAATTATCATATGATTTGATAAAAATGATATATAGCTAAAGATTTCTTGTTGTGTGTCTAAGATGCTTCACCAACTTTAGAGAGACCATGTTTAGTGTTAAACCATTATCTAAAAGGACACATTTAAACATTTGTATAGTTATATCTGATACACATATAATCCACTAAGAGGGGTGGGGTGAATAAGTGGTTTCCAAAACTTACTTCAATCCTTTTTTATCTTTCAAACCTCTTAAATAATATTATCAACACATATGGGAAGCATAAGATAAATATAGCAATGTGTAAATAATCATAGAAGATCAATCATTCAAAACACAAGATATATAGTGGGAAACCCTCATGAGGAATAAAACCCACCCTTAATCCTAAAAAAAAAATGGAATACTATCCTATAAATATGTATCAAACAAGATAACTTTTGTGAAGCACCAACTCTACAAGGAGCACCAACCCCTCAATCTTTAGCTAGCTCCAACTAGCAAGGAGTCTACAACCCCCTAGGTGATTAAACACCCACTTAAACACCTTAGATATGATTTCCATCACTAATATGATGTATTACACACCTGATCATGAACTTATATTGTTTTAATACCCTTAAATAAGCCTCTCACATAGGCATATAACTCCTCTTCTTCTTCGCTTACTCAAACACTTCTCATACCTAATAGCATCATCAAATCATCATGGAGACAAACTCTTCCAAAATTTCACATATAATTTTAGACCTTCATAAATACATTCTTATTTATTTCATGGTCTCATACCTCTCTACAATTCCTCCTTTTATTTTCTTCACCCCTCTTGCATTCACTCCACACACAAGTCACACTTTTTATCTCCAAATGCCTTATATATATAAAAGACTTCTTGCAACCATGCTACCCATCCAAGTTAGCCAAATATAATTATTTATCTATTAAATAATCCTTAAATATATTTATAAAATATCAATTTATCAAAAAAAGTCGTCCACAAGAATCATATGAACACTTCACTAGGTCCCTAATGGTCCCAAATAGGTCTCAAGAAGACCTTTTCAATTTTACCACTCTAATATGAAAAAAAAACATATGACCAATAAAAAATGAATAGGTATACTAAAAAATACCCTTTTAACACTCTCAAATAATCACATGCATTACTAACCACGTCTGCAATACCAAAACCTATCACACTTTGCTAATATGCATCAAAACCCCATGGGTGAAGGTAACTCAAAAAATAAATCAATGTTTGAAAAGAAAAGCAATTATTAAAACCTAAAAAATAATTAAATATAACTAAAATTATGTTTAAAACACTTTCCAATAGTTATAACATCATGAAACATCCATTTGATATCAATACCAACTGAAAAACCTTCAGTAGACACTTCTGCACAAAGAAGTCAACACATAGTCAACTTTGGTCAAACATATAAGAATATGTACAGACATTCAAGACCTTAAATTTAACTTTATGGATCTGCCTTAGAGTCCTTACCACTTTGGTTTTTACTTCATCCTAAAATTACATCTTCATTAAAATTATATCAAGAAAACTGAACTCTATTCATCCTTAGTAAATTCAAATTTTGAATTCTAACAGTCATGAGAAAAACATCAAAATTTGACTAAGTGTTGGAATGTGAAAATATGATTGGGAGGTCAAATTTGACCCACTAAAAATTCTTCACATTATCACCTAAATATCTGAAATTTGGAAAATATCAACTAGTCATAAAAATCTACAAACACATATGACCAAATTTGTTTGAACCTTTCGTACATGAAAATGATGATGTCATCAATCTTCTTACTCAACCATTTGAGACACATAGATACAAATGAATAAATAAATTAAATAAGTTAACAAATGAATTAATTTCACCTTCAAAGGTAATATAAGCATCCAAGACACCTCATAGGTCCTTTGAGGCCTCAACACACTATCCACAACCTTCATCAACCTATCAAACGAAATCAATCACTCTTTTGATCAAGTATGAATGCCAAATATCACTAGGTATCTTTACCCTTGCTAGAATACTGAGATGAACACACTGAATGCCAAGTTATTATACAATATTTTTAAGATTCTTAGTCCTCTCATAAGACCCATCATTCATGCATACACCATCAAAATCATCCCAAACAAGTAGAAACACTTTAAATAAGTAATTGTCTTGAAGCACTTATCCAAAGCACACTTTGTCATTGTCCAACTAGGAATGTATGCCTCATCACCATCACCATGAATAATTTCATGTCACCTATCAGACATCACATAATAATTATCCAACAATATTGACCTTGATGTACAAAGGGTTGTTATGAAATGGGCCCAAGGATGACATAAGTCATTGGCCAAAGGCCAAATGTGTTACCATAGCTTGAAATTTATCCTAGATTGGATTAGGTATTCATTTAGTATGATCTTATGGAGATGATATGTGTACAAAAAATACATGATGGATATTTATGTAGGTGTCTTTTTTAGCTGCTCCATAATATCACAGGTTTTGTCTTTCATATTGAAAATTAGCCCATTATTGATTGGTATAGAGGTCTAATTGGGTTCATTCATGGTATTTGGCTATGGGACTTTGATAGTAACCTTGGATCATAAAGTTGTGATTGCATAATATTGATCAAGTACTAGGCCATTGTAACTAGGTGAAGAGGTAATATGGCATGGAATGGTAATTCTTAGCTAGTGTTGAGCTTGAATTGTAACATGATCTGAATAAGGATAACCGACATAAGGAGGTTGATTAGAATTATTTGGCACTGGTCTAGGTTAATTGATATTTGGTTAAGGGTTAATGATAATGGTGGAAACATGACCACCTATTACATTTCCTAAAACATTATTTTAAGTATATGCAATGGTATGATGTCCTTATTGGTTTGATTGGCCAATTTGAACTTAGTTTTGACCATTTTATCATTATTTTTATTATTAACATTGATGGTGTTGTAGTGGTGTTCTCTACCACTATTATTAGGGTTATTCATGTTATTTTTTTTGGTTGTTATGTTAAAGAAATGGGTTTTTATATATACCCAAATTACTATTAGATGTAGGGGCATGGGTATCCAATTCTATCTCTCCATTCTCAAGCATATTTTCAATTATATGCCTTAGTTAAATGTAACAGTGTATAGAGTGTCCCTTAATGTGATGGTGCTCACAAAACTCATGTTCATTATACCAGTCATGAAAAGGAATTACTTCAGGAAAAGGCTTTACCACATGCTAGCTAATCATATTGGTTTCAACTAACTTACAAAATACAAACTTAATGGGATCTCTAAGTTCATTGAATGATCTAGCTATTGACAATTTTATCCTTATAGGAGGTGTTTGTAACTGTGACATATTTTATGGATGTCTTAGCTAAATGAATGGATGTCATGGTTCTTTAATGGGGGGAGTTAAGTTTATAATTGGTGTTTGTATTTATTGGACATGTCATGATTCAATGACCCAATTATTGACAACCTTATTATTGTAACTATAGGACTTCAATATTTTAAAAGTATTAGCCTGAGATGGAAATGAAGCTGATATAAGAATAGGGCTCTAGTTCTTATTATGGATCTGGTTTTGTTATTGGCCTTGTCATTGATTTTGGATCTATTTTTGATTGGAAGAAGATAAATTGTTAATCCCTTTGTTAACAAGGGCCTTTTAAATTTGTATCCCTTTCTCAACAACTTATTTAAATGTGTGGGCACATTTTAGTTTGAGATGATAAGATATCTCACTATGTAGACTTTGACTAAATATGGAAGTTAATTATTTGTCTAGTAAATTATGAGTAAACCAACTAGAAAGTGCCCTCCATTATTGTAAGTAACCAACAAAGCTTTCACCGTTTATCTATTTTTCCTAACCCAAATCTACTACCATAATCTTGTCTTCAAGATTGTATAAGAAATGATCTACAAACTTCTCTAAAATGTCATCAAAGTCTGACACACAATTCTTTGGTAGTTTAAGAATCCATTCTAAGGATTTTCTAACTAAACTTCGTAGAAATTGAAAAAGCAAATATATGTTACTATAGGCCACTGGTTGGAAATAAATAAAGAATTAATTTAAATGATATTTTTTGTCAGCTTTGCCTTTATATTTATCAAATTTGGGTTGCTTATAACCCAAAATAAAAGGTATTTGGAGGTCATACATATTGAATGGATACAAACATATCTATTCTAAATTGAAATTTTTGTTTACTTTGTAGTTTGAGTGTCTTGAATTACATCTTTCATTTGTTATAGATCTTGGGATAGGAAGCTAGATGGTATAACTTATTATGGTATGGGGTTGTGTAGTCAAAGGTGGATTACCTTGACTGGGAATTGATGGCATATTAGGGAATGTTTGTTTGATTATTCAATTGACTAGGAATATGTATCCATGTATTATGATTATACTATTTGTACTGATCACATTATTGTTCATAAAAAAATAGCTAGGGTTAGTAACATATATTTGATTTGAAAACTATGGTTATGATAGGGGCATTTAGCTAAGGGGAATGTATTAGTATTTTTGGCTTTGGGTAGGAAATTGTTGTCTACTTATCAAACCTTGCTATATAAAGGGTACTTATTTTTAGTTAAAGCCCTAATATTTAAGGTGTTATAAGTTAGGTCACTATTGTATGTGTGGTACCCATTAGGTAAAATGAAATTATTTCCTAAGAGGTACCTATTGTATGCTATAACCTTGTTGTTGGGTAAACCCCTATTGTCAATTTGGCACTTGTTAGAGGTTTGGTATTTTTTGTTGACTAATGGACACTCTTTTTGACCAATAAGAACACATTATTGATTAGGTAATACTTATGCAATTTATGGTATATTGGTCTATATATGTGTGGGTAGAACATTAGTTTTCACTTGTTGACGTGGTGTAGTGTTCAAAACTTGTTGAGGAGGTATGTTGGTCTATTTTTATCTAGTTTCCCCCCTATTTCATGTTTAAATAAGTAGATGATTGAGGAATGGAAGTTACATATTATGTTTGGGAACTACGCATACGTTCCCTCTATTATTTAAAACTAATTGAGGTATTGGTAAGAGGAATCTACTGTGTGTTTCTCTATGATACATTAGACCCACTTTGGTTTAAATCAGGATTCACTTACGTATTATATACTATGATTTTCGTGAGGTCTTCATCAAGAGTTATAGTTTCTTATATCATAATTGGGACAATTTACATGTCTCCTACTAGTGTGATTTTACTAAAGTGGTCTATGTTTTGATGTATATATCCCTAATAATCAGTTTGTGTTCCTATTGGGGAGCTAACTCTATAAGTGACAAGCTTGAAATAGCCATGGCATTAAATTTATAAGTTAGGTTAAGGTATGTTTTGTATGATTGTTGTACCTATTCTAATTAGTTGTTGACTGAACCTTTCCATTTCATAGACACATTTTGGACCTATTTGGGTATTGACACTAAAGCTCGATTATAACTAGTCAAATCCTATTCAAACTATTAGTTATGAGGCATGTTGTTAGGTTTTATAATCAAACTAGATAGACTTTCATGGGGGAAGTCTAGTAAGAATTTGGCTCCTACTTCTACCACCCTAACTAGAATTTCATTTTGTTTTCTAGAAAGTGATGATGAAACAAGTATGGGTCATAAATTGTTAGTGTTATTGCATAGTAGGGTTGTTTTTATTATTGTTGTCTTAGTTTGATAATAAGTTTCATTTGAAAAAGGTACTGTGCCATTTGTTCTTGATCTTGGAATAGATATGAAGGTGTGTTAACTAGTTACTGCACTAATGGGTCCTAACTTTATCCTACATATGGAGTATTATAAGATGGATATGGATCCATCTCCTCCACTACATCATCACCATAAGGTTATTGAACAAAGGGTTCACTAACCACAAAGTGATCATAATCTAGATTACACATGGTCCCACTATGTGTATAGTGAGGCATGTCTATATTATGACTAGGTCTTTAAATAATCAAAAGGTCAAATGTGGAAAATAAATAAGGTTTGAGGCAAATAACCTTTAGCTCTATAAAAGAGGTCTAAAGGTGAAACATCTAATCTAGGTGTATGGTAGAGGTAAAATGAAAATTTAAAACTGGTCTATGTCAAAGTGTGTTTTGAGTAAGGTAAAATGATCGTGAGATAATTCTAACAATGAAAAATAAAGGTACTAGGTATTTGGTCAAATGTCACAAAGATAGGCTTCTAGACTAGGTTGAAAGGTGTGAAAAAAATAATACAAAGTCTTTGGTTAGAAGGCACAAATCTAGACTTGTAAATAAGATGGTCAAAATAATAACTTAAAAGCAAAATAACTCTAAGGTAATTGGCTCAAAAAAACTTGGTCTAGGTCTATGGAAATTGGATCAAAAAACTTGGTAATTAGCTTTACAAAATACTTTTGGGAAACAAAACCAAGACATTTTTGAACTCAACACAATGAACTCTAAACAAGGCACATGGAAAAAAAACAACCCTAAGTCTAGGAACATGTTTGAAAACCAAATGAAAAATAAACCTAAGTTTCACAATCCAAATTAAAAAGGTAGACCACCTAAGTCTAAATTAGATGAGGCTTTGACATATACTTGATTAGTTTAGGATCTGAACTTCCAAAGATTGAATTTTAAATTTAATATAAAAGACTTATATTTTCTAAAGGTCAATAGGCTAGACTCAAATGAGCAACGTAACTACATGTTTTTGAAACAAAGGTATGAATGGTTTAAAAATAAGGCAAGTGATTTGAAACAATTTGGGAAACATAACAATGCTCCTTCAAACAAGTGGTATAAAAAAATGGTTTTGTAAAACTCCAAGGCAAATGTTTGGAACAAATTTGGTAGCGTAACAATGCTCCTTGGAACAATTGGTATAAAATAGGTTTGGAAAATTCTAAGGCAAATGTTTGGAACAAAATTGACAACATAATGCCTCTTGGTTTAAACTAGTGTGTAACATGTGAAGGTTTTGACTCATTTTAAATATGATACACATAAATAATTTTAGACCCAAAGGTACATGCTAGTGAAAGAAAATATAAAAAACATCTAAGTGCATGTTCTATCCGTAAAATTGACAAGGTGTGCGTAGATTATGCCAAAGTTTTCATCAATATACCAATGTTCAAAAGGAATTAATTATTAATACAAAAATTTAAAAGTGCATGTAGATAGATTTTTTTAGCCCCCTATTTCTCTAAAGCAATGGTATATGGCACACACTTAGATTATGAAGCACTTGGCATTGGCCAAGATATTCTATGATAAAGTGGGGTTGATCTAAAATCTATAAATTTATAAATTATCTAAATGGTCCCAAGTATAGCTAAAACAAGGGTTCATCATCTGAATTGGGTTCAAATTCACTATATTGTTATTCAAAGGTCTAATCCTTTGCACACTGACGTCAGTCATGTACTGCATAATGAAGTTTGATATTTAGCCTAAATTGATCTAGGTTTTCATTAGGATTGTCAGGGTAACCACTCATCCACTATTCAATCCCTGTATCACATACCCAATTTATACACCCCACTATGGAGTGGGGTTTTTATGATGATGGGAGATGAAACCCGAGGTCAACACACACCTAAATAACTTGTGAGGAGGTGATGAACTCCCACCCATAATCTAATGTGGAAAAGTAAATAAATGAAAATTTTAAAAGAATTTTAGTGTCATTTATGGGTCACCCAAGTCACTTGGATCTTGGGGAGACCATACACAAATTTTATTTTGGATAGAATAAGAAAATAAGGAAAGAAACATGGCACTTTTGATCACTCGATTTCCCTAAAGGGGGCAGGGGGAGAGCACACACACAAAGTTAATTTTGCCACAAATAATTTAATCTAATAAATTAAAACCAATTAATAAACAATGAACAAACAATATAAAAATATCTTGAGATCTCTAATATAAGATGGTTTTTCATTTTAAAATCAACAAACAATATGTGGATGAAGTTTTTGCCCCTTGGCCTTGTTTGCTCTTGTAAACTTGAAATAGGAAAAGATAAGTTATGTTAGGTAAAATGTTAAGCACCAAACATTAATGTGTATGAAAATTTGAAGTGTTTTAAACCTCTATTTTTTCCACTTAATTTCATGAAAAAATGTTAGGGGGTTCACTTGATATTATGCCAAAGAGTCAACCAACAAACAACTTTTCACTTTCAACTCTTGGTTTTTTTTATATAGACTGAAGTCATCGATTTCTCAATATAGCAAAGTCATTATTTCTAGAAAAGTCATAGATTTCTTGTGGAACAAAATAGATAAAAATAAAATTTGGTGAAGTCAATGTTAAGCAGGCATAAAATCATTAATTAGTCTAGGTCAAGTCACTGAATAGGGTTAAAAATAAGGCAAAATCAATGAAATCATGATTAAATTTACCTAACAAAGTCACTCAGATGCAAGATCAAAGTCATTATTTTCATTCAATGATGTTGCTGATTACTAAGGATGATTTAATATAGGTAAATGTTGACTTAAACACAAATCAATGTCTCTAATTTACATGAAGTCATTAATGTCCATTTTATATAAAATAAATGATCTTAAAATAGAGGATAAAATAGGTGAAGTCATTGATTAGTAGGGCAAGTCACTGATTAGAGACTAAATAAAATAACCTGAATTTTGATCATAAAATTAAAAAATTGAAGAAGTAAGAGATATTTTCAAGAGTTTTTAAGGTTCCACATCATTAATTTGGTCCATTTGGGGTGCGTTGTCCCATCGATCATGCTATTATGTAACATTGGGAATTTGAAGAGCACAAAATTGTTAGTTCCTTTTTAGTGAATCAAAAGAAAAATATAATCAAAAAATGCAATGGAAACTAAACCACTCTTTCCTAAGTACTTGGGTAAGATTAACACAATGAAAAAAACTACAAATAGAAGATAAAAACATAAAACTATGCTACCTCCCTTTTCAAAACTAATGTTCACATGTTGGCATAGAGGATCTTCTTACTTGGCTTGTGGGTAATGGAGACTTTGATCAATGCATTTTCTATTTTGAAAAAAATATATAATACCACATGAGGCTTTGAGTGCCTTGGCTTGGATTAGTCATAATATTCTTGAATTATTGAAGGCATTCCTACAAAATAACCTTACATAAAAAAATATTCTTTAGAGAGAGTGAGGGAACTTGTACATGTAGGTCTTAAAACTAACTCTAAATGCTAAGGTGATTAGGTTTAGTTTTAAACTTGGTTGAGTCTAAAGTAACTTAGGTCATATTTAGGTTAACTCTAGGTTGGGTTAAAGCAATTATGAAGGCTTGACAACTCATAAAGCATATTTATTACCATTACAACTCATAAAATATATTTATGAGGCTGTGACTCATCTTTTATTTGAATTTTAGGAATTAATAAAAATATTATTAATTCCCTTGACTTTGACCTAATCTTTATTGAAATTTTTTTCTTAGAAAAATGTAATTCCCTAATTCAACTTAGAATTTTTACTTAAGCAACTTAATTGAATTTTTCTTGTTAATTAATCTTGCTTATGTTTTTTGGCATTTATGAATTGTTTTAATTTTTTGCATTAATAGATGAACATGCTAAGAATGTTAATTTAATAGGTTGTAATTTGACTAAGGTTGAATCCAAGCTAGGTTATCATTGTGTATAGGGTGATAACCCAAATAAGCAAGCCTCAACATGATTTTGGGAATTTAAATCCCTTGTATGAATGAGTTTGGGAAATCCAATTATTTATAATTATGTATTTTTATATAGATAAACTTGATACCTAGTTTAGACACGAAAGTGGCTGAAATTGAGTGTATATAGTAACCATGGACATATGACTGTTTAATGTTCCTTTATTTATATCTTCTCATGAATGCTATAAGCATTTATATCCTAGGTATGTTGATTTATAATTCATAGCACTTTGGTTGTGAAAATTATTCACTTTTTTTTTGTTTTGTATAATTCAAGTGAAAATTATATAAATATTAGTAATATATTGTATATTTATTTTTTTCAATGACCATGGAAATAAATCTAACAAGCTTTGTTTTGGTTGTTACATTAAGATATTTTTTTGTAGTTGTGTAACATTTTACCAGTGATTTATTTTCTATTTTTAGCATAGTTTTAATTTATATAAAGTATATCATTACTCAATAATGTTATTTTTTGGCCTCACATAATGATATATTCGCTTGATCATATGTTGATACTTTATAGCTACATATATAGGCTGGTCTACATAGAGTGTTGGTAATATATTTTGGACTTGTAAAGATATTATATTTATTTTTGACTTCATATATTTGGTTTCATTTTTGGATAACTTCCCAAAAAATATATCTTGCATAGAACTCAATATAGGAAAAAAACCACGTCATTTGCTATATCCCAAGTTTTAAAGTTTATAAATGCATGTACTTCTAGTAAAACCCATTTTTTGATTTATAAATGTCTCAGACATATAAATTTTAAGCAAAACCAAATCTACTCAAATAAAAAGTTTTATATATTTGAATAAAATAAAATGATATTTTTCACTAGTAAAACATGTAAACATGTATATGTGAAGAAAACCATTGTATGGTTTTTGTGATGTAAAAATACTATTCAGATATTTAAATATCCATGATAATGAAATTAACATTTATCATGTTATTAAAAATGCATTAAATTTTTTTTGCAATAAATGTTTTTATAGGATAAAAGCTTGGTATGTAGCAAATTTATTATGCCAAAAAAGTAAAAATAGAAAAGATAATTGATACTCTTTTATTTCTTCATGTCGATCATGTTCAAATTTTTTGATTACATGTTCTCTTTGATGTGTATAACACTTGGACAATATTAAAATGGGTGTAACCAATAGGGAATTGTAATTAAATTGCCATTTGAAATTTGTTATCACTCATAGTTTCTTGTCTCTACAAAGTGGAGTGTGTTTGGAGGATGTCACCATGAATTAATGATGTGAAAATAATGTTATAATAAATATTAAATAATAAAATTTATTGATGGAAGATAAATTTTTAATAGGATGTGTAATATATATTTCAACGAATAACATCAATAATTTTGGTATATAGACATTTCCATGTGACATTTATCAAGCACATTGATATTATGTTAGTAGTTGTCAATTGATAAGTTTGGGATAGAATTTTCATAAAATAAACATTTATTTGAACTTTGTGAGAAGATTATTTCTATTTTTTAACTAGGCCAAGTATTTTCATAGACATATGAAAATTTTATTATTATTTTAAAATAGCTATTTTTTACACTAGCCAAAGAAATTGTGATGCATGGATATTTTTATCTTTGACTATAATTAATGAAAAGTTGAATATTTAAAAAAATTGGCAGCCCATTAAAGACCTCTACCACCTATGCTTACTTTAGCATGCATTTAATTCCTATAATTGCTTGACGATATATGCATAATCAAATGGTCTTTTTTGATTTTGACACACCAATCATGTGTTGAGCAGGTGGGATTTCCAAAGTTAGGGCTATATTTTTTGTAAAAAAAATATTTTTTGAAAGGAAAAAATTATTTCTATTTTATAATTGGCCTAAATTTTTTTTGTTGGACCTCAAATTTGGCTAGGTATTTAAGGACACACTTTTGACTATTGGATGGCATCAAGTATGTGTACATTTTCACTATCAGGGTAGGGAACTAGTTTTTACTATGTTTAGCAACATAGAATGACATACGAGGATGAGGTCACACATATGTACCTCAATACCTAGGATTACTCAATGGAGTATTTACCAAGTATCGAGGTGCACATTTAGCAACAAATTATATGACACAAAATAAGGAGCACTAGTTTAAAGGAGGAAATTTCATAGACTGTTAAGCATGAAAGAAGAAATGACAAGCCACACTGTTAGAGAAAATCCATTAGAAGATTCATTAATACATATCCATTTTTGAGTGAATCTAGTAGAGTGGCATAAAAATCCTAAAATGTGTTTAGAAAATTCAAGATAGTGAGCATAGATGATTCATTTACTTCATTGGAAAATATTGAGTTATGGATAGAGAATAGAGATTGTGAGTTTGTAAGTAAACATCTTATCCTTATAAATAAAAATCCTAAAAAATGGGTCAAAAAAATATGCATGATATTTATTATTATTATTTTTAATTTGAAATGCCAAGACATCTACATACATGGATGGTTACATATGTTATCGTTAGAAGTATGAACTATGAATGGAAGCACCTTTGGAATAAAGAACACATGGAAAATCTGAATCACATATATATTTTAGACTAGATAAGTTGATGTATGGTGGCATGGCACTACGAATAGTTATCTACTAGATTTTTTAATATTAACATATTCTTGTCCTGAGGAAGGTAAGTGTCAATTCTGTACAAAACCAAAGGATATTATATTGAATAAAACCCTTTGGAAATAAATAAATTCATGGTAGATTATGGAATCAAGAATACACATATGGAAAACTAAGTCTCTTTCATGCATGGGCTATTTAGATGTATAATTCAAGGGGTGGATATAGTTTTCATGTGGTAACAAGTAGAGTAGAGTTGGATTCCAATATGAGAAAATTATAAAAAACATGAATCTAGATGCTGTAAGTATGACAAGGCTTGATCAAAGTAATTTATAATTTAAGAACCCTTGGGAGAGGGGAGATCCAGGTTTGATAGATGTTTTGAGGACCTATATATGATGGGTATGACATGTGGACATCTCTTTCACTAAAGAAATGCACTCTGAAGAGGAGGAATCACTCATAGATGAACAACAAGATGTTTTGGATAAATAAGATAAATATAATTAGATCATAAAGGAGTATTATGTATAAAAAAATGTTTTATAATCATTTGGTACATGTTTAAAAAAACCCACATAGATAAAGACACCAAACTATGTTGGTAATTCCATGATAAAGCATATTAATCCACCCACCCATGAAAATAATAACACTTCAAGAGGAACAACAACCATTGGAGCCACAATATAAAACCAAGGAACCAATTTAGTTATGCCACAAACTAATGTTGGCATTGATAGAGTAATGCCTACATAGGGTGGAAATGTGACTAGTGTGGGAGGAGGAAACCCATTAGGTGATAAGGATCTACATCCCAAGCAATGTTGAGTTTATTAATCACACTGATGGCACAAGTATTATAGCCAATCTTTCCTCAGTAATTCATCTATGAGATTTCTTTGAGATTTTCAAAATACACAAGGGAAAAAAATACTTCAAAGCACTTGCATAAATGTAAACTCATTTTTCAAGATAAAGTTGTTACTATGCTAGAGAAGAAAGTGAGCCAATTTTATAAAAAAATATTAGATAACAAAGATATTGTAAATTATGAATAATTGAAGACATCATTTGGAAGTAATTCAATATCTTAGAATTTGAATAATATAATATCTATGCTCCCAAAGAGATTAATAAGGATTTGACTAAGAGCCTCTATGCCTATGATGCACTATTTAAAACCTCAATCTAAAATATATTATTGAAAATTCATAAGTAAAACCTTCATAATGGTTCATGGGAGGACTGAGGTAAAATTTTAGGTGTGTATTATCAATGAATACCTTTACAGATCTATTTGAGTCATTAGAGGCAATGTTGAGGCCAAGGCTATAGGAAGTTTTGATATGGGCATAAACCATTTATAGAAGTGAAGATTGCTTTGATAGGCTCACAATTTAAAATGCTCACCTTTAATAAAAACCATTGATTTTTTAGTGGCTTATGTTGAATTAACTATGAAATATAGGCATACGATAAGAATAATCTCATTGGGTGAAATGTTTGATCACTTATTACCTATTTTTTTTTATCACACTAATAAATTGAAATAATATTTTTTCACATAGAAAGCATCTATCACACATGATAAATTATATAAAAATACCTCTCAGTGTGTATATAAGGTTGGTTGGATAAACCAATCACACTCCACAACTACTCGTTTATCTTTATTTAGCCACATTATTTTAATAATAATATGCATGATAGAAAAAATAAGAAGAAATACATAGAATATCCACCCATATAATTCATTGTGCATAAGAAATTGGTGGCCCAATGGTTCATCATAATCAAAATACATAATCAAAAGTATTATTCACTTCAATATAAGATTACACATGTAAAATTAACACCCATGGTTTTGTTGTGTCTTACACATAAATAAATCACAAATATTAAAAAAAAACTCAATCGCATACAAGGATATAACCCAATTAATGTATTAAAAAATATTTCAGCACATGACATGGGTAGAATCATATTAATTCATATCATATCAATAAAAAAATCATAGAATAACAATAGAGAATGTCAATCACACTTCATAGAAGTATATATGATCAACCAATCATACTCAATAAATCCAAGGAAAAAAACCACACACAACATAACTATAACTGAATGTTGAACCAAGTATCCCTTAATTTGTGTTCACACTAAAATGTCATTTTAAATGGTAATTATGCCACAAATAGTGTTGAAATTTATTCATAGTTGTGCCAAACAAGGGAAACCATGTAAATCAAAGCTCCCATTTCAACATAGAAATTCCATCAGTTACTCAAATTATCAAAATAATACTTCATAACTAATTTTATTCATCATGCCACAATAATAAGACTTATTTCCCATTTCCAAATAGGGATCTCACATGAACACACTTCCTAATAAATTATGACACTTAAAATAATGTCATTCAAAATGAAATCAAAATATTTTATTAGTGGCAGGTGAATAAAATAAACCCACATATTTACATTTCCAAAAAAGGTATCATTACCACACTAAGAAAATTGATTCAGCCAATCATCAAGCATTAGGTTTTGTCACACCAACATAAAAATGGATGCCATGATATGCATCTGAAGAGGAAAATTTCCATCTTTCCTTATAATAGTACTTGTTACATAGCATAACTACACATAATATTTATTATTAAGTTGAATATTTACATTTTTGCACTCAAACTTTTGTCACATTTTATCTTCCAACTAAATTTTAGCCATAACCCTTTAAATTTACACAAATAGATAATGGTAGTATGATCCAAATCCTATGATATGTTTTCATTGTTTCATTTCATATCCACACCTTTTCACTTATAATTTCTTCTTGGAGATCAATATTTGAACCCCGCTCGAATACCAATGTGTAGTACCCTCCCATGCTACTCCAAAATCAACCATAATGTTTTTTATTTATTAAAATCAATTGTTCTCATGCATAGAATTTGATCCCATTGATAAGTATATGCACAAATATATCTCACATAAAATTGAATTATATAGTACAAATGCATCCATAATTGATCCTACTAGATTACTGTGGATGATTTTACTGAGTTAGTCTTAATTTATTTTCACAAATACATGTTAGATTATGTTTCTAAGAGGAAACCTAACCATGTTTCCCAAAATATAATTTTGAAGCCCACCATCAAATTTTAACACCATAAGTGTTAGTCTGTAATTCCATTCCCTCTCCTTGGGATGCCTACATATTGGATTTTATGCACCTACATAAGCAAAATATGAGTTGGTTATAGTTCACATGAAACCCAAAGAGTGACTACAAACTTGCCCAAATTAGAAATTGGATATAAAATCCTCATTTAGATTTTGGGTTACTAAATATAGTATAATATAACTTTATTTAATTTTTGTACTTAATTACTATTCACATGAGCACAATATAATGTCATTGTTAAGTGCCATGGAACCACAAATGTGTCAAGTCATGCCACACCATAATCATAAACTGAGTGGTCACAAATCAAAATATAATTTATATGCATGGCCACCAAGCCATGGAAGGTATCACTATAACTTAATATATATATAAAAATACATTGGGTCACACCATATAATATGCACTAGCCACTGAATATGGTCTCAATATCCCTTATTACATATAAAGGAGTTAGCTTACCTTTACACAATAAAATGTCAACATTACCAATGTGTGACTTCCTCATGGATGCCATCTTAAAATAAACCATAACACATATTATAACTCATCTACATTCTTAATAAACTTGTTAGTTACTTATTCAATGGAAGGTCTGAGATAGTGGCATGGGTTGCAATCCCAAGTAGTATACAGTCTTAATAGATTATATAATTCTTGTTCAATTTTTTTGAGGTCACAAGTACAAAAAACCCACTTAACCACAAAATTCCTAAAATTTGAATATTAAAATCCATAGTTTTTGGATCATGCCTTTAATTTAATGAAAATTATTGTCAATTTCAAGCTAAACAAGGTAGTAGGTCCATGAGACCCATGTGGCCACCAATTCACCCTATAATGACCATAATATTCTACATGGCCTCTAAAATAAAAATTATAGCTTTAGTTGACCTAATCCATATGATTATTTTCACCTTAAGCCAAATTTTAAATATATATTATCATGTGGCGTAAGTTACATTGGAGGAATCCAAACTTCCACATGTATCCATCATGTCGACTTGGGGACACTAAGTGTAAACATTCACTTTTATGTTCATTATATATCATAATATTTATGGATAAATAAAATTCTCCTTTCATGTTTATCTACCCTCAATTTTGAATGTGTTCACCATAATTTATTATATAATTTATAGCCTGTTTATAACTACCACTCATAAATTAACTAGAGTGTACCCATGATATCCATGTGGCCCACTAGACTGATTCATACGATCACATCATATTATGTAATATAATGAAAGTAGAAACACTTTTGCATACTAAATATAGTCATATAAAGTGTCCAAATTGGTAGTTTGAGTGTGGCTTGTGTACCCAATCCTTAGATCCTTTTTGCATGCTCTTGTGACCCTTCTAGACACCTTTTCAATCATTTTCAGTTAGCCTAAACTTTTGAATGATCATTCCACCTCAACCAGGCTATATTTCTCAAGTTAATCCTATACCCCCAAGTGTCAAACCTAGAGGATATGAGTGCCATACTTGGAATATAGAATTGGACCCTAGGGTGTCCTATTTTAGGTGCTCCTATCCATTTAAACTTTGAGCCCAAATGGTCATTTTCATCTGATTCCAATCCTTCATTATGTCATCCTAGTGAGAATACATCTAACCCATGACCAACTATTCCTTATAAAATCCCATCCAAATCTCATTTATAAAGGGGGGTGACAAATATTACAAATCAAGAAAGAATACAAACAAAGCACTAAGGCAAACTTTCCTATTCTCTACATATAGTCACCCAACATAGTTGAAAGCATATTCAAACTCTCATACCAGTCCCTACCCACCATAGAAACTATAAATTTGGAATTATTACATCTACATCACACTATTACACAAAACAAATTAGGTGGGAGAAATAAATATGGCTTGATCCCTCTTTGAAGTATTGGTGTGTAGGTATCATATACATACAAGGGGTGTGGATCACACATTCAGTGCATATTACACACACTAACCCCCCATTCTAAAGTGATTCAAACATTGTTCATCAAGCATGATAGAGGGTTAGGGTTTGAAGATTAAATAAACTCTAAATGGATTTTCATCAACAACCAACAGTCAAGATTTAATATGTAGTCTCATATTGATATAATGCAAAAACCCAAAAATTTTCAGGTCTCTGTAACTAGTTTAGATAATAGCAACAAAACTAGATAATAGCGCTGAACCTAAAAGTGTCCTATTTTTTATGGTCCTATCCTTTCATAAAACAAAATATAGATCTAGGTTATGATACTATCCTAGTCCTGCACAACTATTTTCAAGCTCTGTTTCAACCATCTTAGACTAGTTTTAAGCTAAGTCATATTTCTCCTTATTTATTACTATTTTTAGAAATATTTAAAAGAAAAATAATTTATACAAATCAAGACTATATTTATTGTAATATTATTTACTTATTTATTAATCCAAACCCTTAAATAAAAGAGGAATAAAACTCTTTATTCCCAAAAAAGATAAATCATTTGTTAAACCTGACTTACTTTGTTTGCACACAAAAATCCTAGAAACCCTAGGGAAAATTCCTTGCTGATTTTAGAAATATTTTTCTCATTTTTTTGCATATTTAATTCAAAATTTCACATTTAATTTTTAAAATTAACTCTAGTAATTTTAAATATCATTTCTTTTAAACCCTAGTTGAATATATTTCATCCCTTTTCTTTTGAGATATCACCTTACATCCAAATCAGATTTCACATAAAATAAAAAATGGATCTCACTCATCTTAAAAAAATTCTTACAAATAATAAGGAGTCCATACTCAGTCCTATCATGTATATGAATACTGAAGTTTAATATATGTTAATGCAAAGATTCATTCTTTTCCTTTCATGCTTAATTTTTATAATATGGGAAGATATTAATAAATTCATTACCAAACATGTTAAGATACCTCTTGCCTCACCTCCATTGGAGCCTCTATCCCATGCTGAGTCATGTTGTACAGTCCATTTTACTCTTCCCTAGGTTACTACATATCACCAAAGAGCCTAGTTGACACCCTTTATCCCTCAACCACCTCAACCCATCGATTATATTCACTCTCCTCTTGTAACTACTACTAGCCCTCTATGACTATTAGATATTATGGTTAGAGATGTTACTTGATGTGTAACCATGCCTCCCCTACCTAGTCAGGAACCCTACCACCCTTATATTCCTTCCCATCCTAGGTCCAACCCACCTACATAGGTAGATACACATAGGGCATATGATATTGTTGATCAATTGAGAAACACACTAGCTAAGATTTCAATGTTAGAAGTACTCCAAAAAGTAAATGTGTTCAAAGACATTCTTTATTAGGCATTCACTCAGACTTCTATGCCCATTGATTTAGAGATTTCTTATTTTGCATTAGTGGAAAACACATTAATAACTATAGAATATGTTATTTATTTCAACGTGAGGACATGCCTTCTCAGACAATTATTGATCAGAACCTACCACTATTCATACAAGCTCATGTCAAAACTAATGCAGTTAAGAGAGTTCTAGTTGATAGTGGTTTTAGAATTAATATATGTAATATTACATTTTTATAGACCATGGGTGTATATATGACATCCATGAAAAATCCATATAATAACATTAGAGGCTTTGATGATATACCATGATAGACATTAGGTACCATTGCTTTATATATCATGGTAGGGCCCAAAACCCTCTCTACATAGTTTTAGGTCATGCCAAGTCCTCTTCATTATAACCTTTTACTTTGATGACCTTGGATATATGTTATGGGGGTAGTTCCTTTCACTCTTCATTGATGTGTTAAGTTTCTCCATGAAGGATATCTATACACATGCCTAGTACAAAACCAACCATTTAGATATTGTAAAATTACAGAGTCATCTTTAACTATTTCGCTAGATGGGACACCTTATATAATAGTTTACTCACCTCTTCATTGCATTTATTTTGACCAAATACATACATATGAGGTAGGAGAGACTAGAGAATATCACATTCTTCCACTTATAGTTGTTTCTTCAACTCTAGATACTCAACCAGGTATAGAAACTTCAACTATTTCATTTACTCATCAGTCATAATTCCTACACTTGTTACAATTATGCAATAATTGACAATAGTTCCAATAGTCCCATTTAATTTTATAGATACATCTCTTTAGTCATTCACAATCACTCCATTAGTTATAGATACCCTCACAACACTACTATCTTCTAATACTATAGTTGATGAGACTCCCATATCATAATTGCCCCTTATGGTAAATTCTAAGTTACCATATGTGCATGATGTTGATACAGATTCCCAAGCTAATTTAGATGATGATATGACACCCAAACTTATAGATGACTATTTGTGTGGATTGAGATTTACACCAGTTGGCCTAAGAGAGTATCGAGATAATTATAGATCCCTCATCACACATCCTGCATCACTCTTAACATCTCACACTATACTCTTAGGATATAATACACATTCATAGCCATAGATATATCACTAGGAACATATAGTTCACATGGTTACCTCTATGGATATAGATCTAATCATTCAGATTTAGGTAGGCAATACACATCAACCATAGATTATGCTATAGATGTTACTTGGTCATGGATTAATCACACTATAATTCACTATAATTGACCATAAAAAGTTATAAGACATTAAATAGGTATATATGACCATCCATTCACTCTAAAATATCTTTATAATCCACTTATCTCTCATATTAATGATATTTCATCACAAACCTCAGGTTTTTAGGGCCTCAAATAGGACTATGGCAACTTTCCAAAAGGACTGTGCATAACTAAATAGTTTCAAGGTTATTACAAAGGTTTTTTTAAAGTTATTACACCCTATAACATATCCATATCTTACCAATATACTCCACCATTAATTATTTTAAACTATCACATGTCTTCTTGACACTTGACCATGCAAATAGAGTCTCACTTAACTACAAAATAGGGGGTTTGGTTGTAACAAACAAGATCTTTATTTATTGATCCCTATATATTTAATTCCATCATTATTAGACTTAAATAAATCACATTGTAGTTACTATACTCACTTACCAATACTCTCTCAATCATCTTGATGGTCCACACATTAAGAAATTAGTAGTTGCTTCAATTACCTGATTGAGACAACAGTCTTCAAGGGTTTAAAGAATAAATGGTCCTTACACTCACAATTTCTCCTTATATATAGTTTTTTATAGTAATTTTAAGGTTTATATCATATCCATATATATATGGGTACATAACAACACTAGTATCCTCTCACTAGTCTGTAGAAACATTCAAAAAAGCTCTTA
Organism: Torreya grandis; assembly: GCA_037957365.1. Classification (NCBI taxonomy): domain Eukaryota; kingdom Viridiplantae; phylum Streptophyta; class Pinopsida; order Cupressales; family Taxaceae; genus Torreya; species Torreya grandis. Next base: position 3,042,673 of record JARHVA010001269.1, read on the forward strand.
GATTTGAACTATGATTTGTTTATCTTGATATATACCCACAATCTTTCAAAACACTAACAAGGTTATGGCCTTTGGGGAATTTTAAGGCAACATGAAAATAATATCAATAATAGTGCAATAAAAACTCTCTTCCATATTTTTGAGGAGATATCTTGTCTCTTCTCTCTCTCTCTCTCTCTCTCTCTCTCTCTCTCTCTCTCTCTCTCTCTCTCTCTCTCTCTCTCTCTCTCTCTCTCTCTCTCCACCTATGTCAACCTACACAACTACCATGACTTTCCTTTTTGTGTTTCAACGTAAGTTCTTGGGTTGGTTACACCAGCTTATTTTCCACAACTACCTCAACATGAGGTTTTGGATCTCATGAATAAAAATTACTCACCTTATAACCATGGACATATATATTAATTATAACACCTATTAAAATTATTTATGATCCTTAACACTATTAATCACTCTTGACCACCTTTTTACCTTGCTTTGATCACTGTAGACTTAATAACAATATTTAAATTTTCAAATTATTAGTTTTCGAGGGAAAAATCTGAATACCCTCAAAAATTAATCCTATGATCCATAGGTACTAAAAATAACCTCATATACATGCAATGTAACTTGAAAGGTCTCTTGATACACATTACATCCAAACTTGGCCCAATTTTGACTACTAATGACCAAAACACAAAATTGACTTCTTTTAGCTTGATGCTCCTACATCATACTCCATAGGAGGGAAAAAAATTGAGTCACAAAATTTATTTATTTCATTCCAATTTATTATATAAGGGTCATTCATGTCCACTTGATTGCTACTCTTCATTCCTTGCTACTTCTTATTTACCAAACTCTTGCATTTCTTCTTTTTGGCTTTGTCTAGTCTTCCTATCCATACATCTTCCACCTCTATGAGATATTCCAACTAATTTATCTCTTCATTTTATGCATATTATATTTTTTCCATATGTATTTTTTCTTCATCATCTTTATCTTCAATTAATTTATGTTCATTCTTCTTCTTCATACTTTTTTGATAGCTTGTTTCCTCATGAATCTCATTTGATTATTGGCTTTCGAGTGATGTTTTCTTCTTATTCATGTTACCAAATTTTTCCTTTGGATATAATGGCTTATTATTCATGCCTAATTTTATCCTTTTATTGTCTATACTCTCCTTTTTTACCTCTTCTTCAAACTTCTGTACATTTTGATTATCTTTCCTCTTATCTTTCTCACTATGCAAGAGCAATTTCTTGTTCCTTTCATTCTCATTACAGTACAACATAATTTGACCAATATTTGGCTGTCCATGTCTATTCTTATAAAATTTAAATTCATATTTATCTTGACCCATGAAATAACTCACCTTGTTTTCTTCTTCATACTCCATTTGCTTGCTTGATTTCATCTTTGTGTGCACAAATCTTTGTGTTTCTTTATATTGCTCCTCCTTTGATGTTTATTGGAGTTCATATTTAAATTTTGCCTGATTTTATTCATATTATTTTAACACTTGAATGGAATTAATACCTCTTATAACATCCTCTTCTTTTCTTACAAATTGAGTGCATCCACAACTTCATAATCCTCATCAAATTTTGGTCTACATTACTCTTCACTTGCTTCAATAGATTTTTATTTGTATTCTCCATGGACTCACTCATTTTTGAGAGTAATATCAACCTACTAAATATGTATAAATTTATTATTAATAACTCTTTTAGGTGCTTCATCCTCATCTTGCTTTGCTACACATCCATCAAGGCAATGGTTTCGATATACAATAGATCTTCATCATTAGAATCAAATTCACATACCTCATCATATACAAGATTTGAAAATAATTTTTTTAAATACTCATATTATATGAATTAATTTTATTTATCACATGGTTGTACCTTCATCTCACTAACTTGGGCTTTCTCGCACCATCTCTTTTGCTTTCTTTGTGGGCTTGCCATCTTCTTCAACCTTCATGTTTCCTTGGGATTCACCTACAATATGATAATTTTGTGCTCTTTCCATGTTATTTATCACCCATTTTATTCCTTAATCCTTTTTTGAATGACACTTGCTTCTCTTTTCACCTCTTTCATGCTTCATGCATTGGTCATTTATCATTCCCACTTGATATACTTTGCCATTTGTCCTTTGTTTCCAAACTTGTGTTTATTTTCCACCTATACTTTTTCCTTGTTTAACCTCTTTCATCTCATCACCTTTTTGTTTAATACACTTAGGCCATATGTATCCATTCCTTAATTTCATTTTTTAGGGCTAAAATTTGTCATTCTTCTTTCTAATCTGCATATTAGATTTTCCTTTTTCATACATGAAATCAAAATTAATGTTCAAACATTCATTTACCTACAAAGTTAACTGCTGCAATCTTATGTCTTCCTTTATGTCTTCATGGGTAACCTTCATGTATTCTTGGTGTACCATTTCTTTGGTTTCAGATGCTATACATGGAAATGCATCATAATATTGCTCTTTCTCTTCAATTTCATCATGTGGAATGCTCTCAATCTCCATCACTTTGTCTTCTTCAAGAAACTCTTTTTCTTTCTCACCAAATTTGAGGCCTTATGCTTGGCCTTCACCACACTTTTATTAATACTTTAATACACAAAATTAAAATCAATGTTAGCATATAAAATGAGAGACCATATAGTATCTTTAAATTTCTTTGGCATAGACATTATCCATCTTCTCTTCTTGTCTTCATTCTCATGTGATCTTCTTTGCACTTCCATATTATTTTTGTTATCTTAAATGAGAACCCTATTCTCAATATATATATCTTGTTTCTTACTTAGAAACATATCTCTTCTCATTCATCTTTGGGCTTCTCTATCTTTGTTCTTCTCACTCTTCATGACACTCTTCTTGTGCCTTCTTTCTTTCACAAGTGACTCTAGTGGCCACTTCAATTTAATTCTCATATTATAGCTAGTCCATTGGATTTCTTGTTCCCATATGAGATTTATCATGAGCTATATCTTGTTTATACCTTTTCCCAATTCTCTTCTTATGTATTCTGCTTCTCTTTCTATATCCATATTCTCTCACTTTCTTCGTTTTCTAGGCCTATTTAGACCTTTCTCTTAGCAAGTGTATAAACCTTGCCTATTAGACATATATTGGGACTTTACTCTTATTTTTTATTCTATATAGGACCTCTTCTTATCCTCATTAAATCTCCTTTGGATTATTTTATCTTCTCTTTTCTCTCTTGTTTTCTTTTGGAGCTCCAATGCTCTCCTTTTTTCTCTATCTATTCTAGTCTTTCTTGACTAGATTCTAGTCCTTTATCATATGAATTTGGGGATATTGTTTCTCTATATTCAATCTTATATAACTATATATTGACCTCAATATATCAGACCTATAACCTTCTTCTGCATCAATACCCTATAAGGTGTCTTCTCTCATGCATATCTCATGGCATTATGCATTCAACTCAAAACAACAAGTTGTAAAGAAATCAAAACAAAATTTTACCCAAAATTACCTTGATATGATACCAAATTATGTATAGGTAATGGGATAAGTCTTCGTAAACATCATTATTTGGTTCTCAACCCAACTGTTCACATTCAATTGTTTGTTTTGGTCTTCAATATTCCCTCTCTAGTTCAATATTTCTCAATTTCATTGGGATCTTAATAGTTTATTTGAAATATGTAAATATTTATTGAAATATTAAAATAATTTATTGATAGGATTAACCTCATCCCTGTGGTGTAAAACTCATGCTCTCTCTCATACAAATCTTCACTTCACAAATTCTATATGTTTTCACTAGCTTTTCTACTAGGTAACCTTCTTGGGTTTAGAGTATCAAAAGATTACATGGATTTAAAGGAATTAACATATAATTACAAATATATTTATATTACCATATCACACTATTCTCTAAATCTCTCAAGCCTTCAATCATAAATCACCCTTCAGTTCTATACCTTAAGCTTACAACATCCATCCTAGGTTTGTAGCCTTATTTTCACTATATTTTGTCTTGTATAGAAAATTTATGATGGATCAAGATATTATATGGGTATTTATTAGTATTATATAAATATTACCACCTATATATCAAATATGTTACACTAACTCTGAGTTTAGGTCACTTTACTAACACTAAAACCTCCAAATTAAGCCTATTTATAGGATTTTACAACACAACCCTTGAAAATCCATACTACCATGGCCATGTAATATTTAAAACATTTTAATCACTTATATCACATTTATTTATACCAAAATAACAAATTTTAACAATATTGGGTGGTTTCAAACTCCCTATATCTAAAAAACCCTAATCTACAATTTTTTAAGCCCTTCACAAGCCCGAGGGCATAAAAAATTCAATAACTCAAGTTGTAGATGGTTTCAAAAGACAAAAAAAAATTTATAGGTATATTTTTACCTCTTTAATCTTTAAAATTAGGATATAACCTATTATTAACCTTTCATTTGCTTAAAAATACCTCAAACACAAAAATTTGTGTAACATTATTTACTATATAAGACATAATTGGTTCTAAAATGCAATGTATCTGATTTTAATTCACCATAAAATGTTCTGAGACATTGAAAAAGTTTATATGGAAATCCATGTACTCTATAATATATTTATAATCCACTTATCTCTCATATTAATGATCTTTTATCACAAACCTTAGGTTTTTAGGGCCTCAAATAGGACTGTGTCAACTTTCCAAAAGGACTGTGCATAACTAAATAGTTTAAAGGTTATTACAAAGGTTTGTTTAATGTTATTACACCCTATAACATATCCATATCTTACCAATCTACTCCACCATTCACTTTTAAACTATCACATGTATTCTTGACACTTGACCATGCAAATAGAGTATCGCTTGATTGGAAAACAAGGGGGTTTGGTTGACACAAACAAGACATTTAATTCCTGATGCCTGCATATTTAATTCCATCCTTATTGGAATTAAAAAATCCACATTTTAATTAATATACTCACTTACCAATACTCTCAATCATATTTATGGTCCACACATTAAGAACCTAATAGTTGCTTCCATTACTTAACTAAAACAATAGTCTATAGGGGTTTAAATAATAAATGGTCCTTGCACTCATAATTTATCATTATATATAGAATTTTATAGTAATTTTAAGGTCTATATCATATACAATATATACAAGGTTACATATGAACACTAATATCCTCTCACTAGTCTATAGAGACATTTAAAAAATACATTGGATTTGAACTGTGACCTGTTCATCTTGATATAAACTTGTACTCTTTCAAAACACTAACAAGGTTATGGCCTCTGGGCATTTTCATGGAAAAATGAAACTAATATCAATCCCAATTAAATATAAACAACATAGGAATATAATACTATATCTTATTTATTCATTTTGATTGATCAAACAAACATATTTTATTTATAATAAGACTCCATTACTTTTCTTGAGAGGTTTTGTATATTCTTCCTCTTCTTTGATCCTCCTCCATCTTGGTGAGGATCTATCTTTTCTCTCCTCTCTATCTCCTATTCACCTATGCTAACCTACATAAATACCATGACTTTTGTTTTTGTATTTAATCATAGGTTCTTGGGTTGGTTACACTAACTTCTTTTTCATAACTACTTCAACATGAGGTTTTAGATATCATGACTAAATTTAACTCCTCACCTTATGACCATGGACATATATATGACTTATAACACCTCTTACAAGTATTTATGACCCTTAAAACCACTATTCACTCTTGACCACCTTTTTACCTTACTTTGATCACTTTAGACTTAATAACAATATTTGAATTTTCAAATTACTAGTTTGGAGGGAAAACTCCAAACACCCTCAAAACATAATCCTTTGACCCCTACAGACTCCAAATGATCTAATATACATGAAATGGACATTTAAAGGTCTCTTTATACACATTACATCCAAAATTGACCCAATTTTGACCACTAATAACCAAAACACAAAATTGACTTCTTTTAGCTTGATGTTCTTGCATCGTATTACACTATTTTTCTTTTCTAAAGGCCTATTTTTCACTCTGATGTCCATTTTTCATCTCATTTTCACCTATATATTTCATTTTTTCTCCCCATCTATCATTTATAAACCATTATGTCATCATTTTTATGGTTCACTCGAACCAAGTTTTATTGATTATCCCCTCAAGGGGGCATCTAAGGCTAAACAACCATTATTTTGGTGCACATTTAAACCTGTTTACTATATTTTTAGAAACTTTGTCAAAACTAACATTCATTAATTTTATTCTATGATCATTTTTATGACTTTTTATTCTTTGAAATTCCATTATCTTGTATACATATTTCACCTTTTCAAACGTGGGAAAATATAGACACTCCATTTTTATCACTTTCATGTCAAAATTTTTACAATGAAATGAATTTCTATAATTACACACAATTTGTTCCAAAGTCATATGTTTATCTAATATACATTTTTGAACTCACTTTTGGGCATCTTACATTTTTAAAAAATCAAGTATTATATCTTTTCAATTATCATTCTCTATTCAATTATCAAATTATCTGTTCAATTATCATTCTTTATTCAATTATCAATTAATGTGATCAATTCCATCTTCTCTGATCAATTTGACAATTTTACCTTCTCTATTCAATAAAGTTATCCTTCTCAATTTAAATATAATAATTAATTCCTCACATTATATTAAATGAATAGTTCTTTGATCTATTTAATTAATTATTTTAATAATTTCTAATTTCCTCTTGCCCCATCCAAAGGACATCTTCATGCAAAACAAAATCTTTAGATCCTAAGAATATACCCTTGGAAGCACACACATTATTCAAATAATTAAAAATAAGAGGGGATTATACAACAATCCTCATCTTATAAATAAAATTAAAGGCCCACATTTGAGATCCACGTGCTTTTTTGGAGAGGATGTTCCACCCTTCATCTTAGAAATAAGATGAAGGGCCTACATTCATTCATATTTTATATTTATAAGGGGCATCATCCACCCTTAATTTTGGAAATAAGATTAAGGGATTAAATTCATTAATATTTGATATTTATAAGGATAATACTCTACCTTTCATCTTATAAATAGGATAAATGGCTTCTATTCATTCATCATTAATGTTTTCAAATATCATCCTCCACCCTTCATCTTGATTGAGATGAAGGGCTCACATCATCGATCCATGTGAACTCTTGAGGACTATTTTATAACCATTCATATTAATTTCAAGATGAAATATCTTCCTTGATCCATATTTTGTATAAATACACCTCTTTGCATCATAATTCAATGTGATCAATTTAGATAACAAACTATTGTCAAATCATCAAGTCTTTTTGTGCATCAATCTTCTATTATTTGTTCAAATCAACATGGCCCATAGATTTAATGGAGGTGTATAAATACAATTGATAATGATAAATACCATAAAAAGCTACATCTAAGTTGCATCCCAATAACAACAAATTATAATGAAGGTTTTCATTACATTTATATGAATCCATAAAATATTATAGTCTTTTTTATATTTTGTTGAGGTCACAAGATCCTAGGTGTGTGTTGTTTTATTATCTATCACTTTTTTTAATGTACTTAACACAACTTTGTGAAAACATATAGAATCACATTATATCGACACATTTGTAATTTTTGAGTCTATACCTACTTTCTTGTTTCCTAGACACTAGCATCTAGGAAACAAGAAAGTAGGTATAGACTCAAAACTTACAAATGTAGTTGATATAATATTAGGTTTAGATAGTAACATCGATGTAACTATCTAAGGATGATGATAGTGTCCATGATTTCAAAGGCACCCAATATAGAATTTGATGACTATTATATAATCATTTTCTAATATGATTCCTACCTATTCTGAATCTAAAACTATGTCAGCATCAAAATTAGCTAAGTACATTACTTCTTTATCATTTCCATATCTAACATAGTTGTACTGAATATTTTTAGTTACCTCAATTTAATGAATTCAACATATGTATATATACTTTTATAATATAATTGGCAAGTCATAGAGACATTTTATCATCCTTTTACCTTAAGATATCACTAACCCCTTTAACCCTAAATTAACTAATCTATTTTTAGGGTTAAACATTTAGTGAACTTGACCTTTGAGCACCAAATCCTAGGTGTTTTAAGGTTTTTGTTTTTTGTTTTCCTAATTATTGTACTTTGTTGAAAATTATAAAATTTTCATTTGTGTAGCAATGGAAAATGTTAATTAAAAAATTCATTTTCAAATGGATGATAAAGAAGCATTGATTATTCATCTCAATAATAAAAAGAGTTTAATGGATGCATTTTTGTATGTTACAACATATGAAATAATTAAACATGATAAAACTAAGTCTTCTTCACTTAGTGATGGTGAGTCCTTATAATTTACTAAAAATAATTTCATATAAATCAATCTACCTACCTCTAGTGGAGGAATATATTATGTCTTCCAACCTTTGTTTCCTAAAATAACAATTGTTACATCTACCATGGGGCTAAAAAATGTTTCAACTCAAATAGCAATTTATATGCCTATTCAAATAATGATTACATCCCCTTTGGTAATACTCAAGTTTTTAAATCTAAATCCCAATGGTCCATAGTTAAAACACACCTTCAAGTTATAAATACATTAGAGAACACCATTACAAACATTGAACAAAAGGCTTTAAAGTATCCTCATGTTATTGATTCCTAAGATGTGTTACATAACCCTCTTTCACTTGGGATATCTTTGCAACCTTTTTTAAATGGTTTTGTTACACCTAAGTTCACATTTTATGATGGAAAGGGTGATCCTGAATAGCATATTTGATCCTTATATTCATCATTCCTTGACTATACCTCTGATGATAAAATTTTGACAAAATTATTCCCAAGAAGCCTCAATGACTTTGATCTGAGGTGGTTCTATGATTTACCTCTCCAATATATGAAATCATTCAAACCTATTTTATATAAGTTTCTGGCACACTTTTATCTATATTTTTGAAAAGCTTTCTTATGCTCAAATTACAAAAATCAAATAAGGAAAAAATGAACCTATCAATGAATATGTCTTGAGGTACACGATAATGTTTGATAAAATGACCAATCATATGGTAGATAAGGAGTTTCAAGACATATTCAATAAAATTTTGCTTGCTTATTTATAGGAGTTCATTATTTTCAAGAAGTTTAAATATTTTGATGACTTATGCCATGTTATATGGAATAATGAAATGAAGCTTATTTCATTTAATAAGATAAAGTATGTATCAAACACACTAGATATATTTACATCCAATTTCACCAATGTACAATAACATCCAAGTTATAATGTAAATCCTTCTGAGCCTAAAAAATAAAAAAACCCACCATGGTTAACACAATTTCATAACAACTTAATCCATTTATCTTATCTAATGCACTATGGAGATAATTTACATGCTTACCTAGGTCTCTTGCTTCATTACTCCCATGTCTAGTAGAGTGTCATATTATACCTCACCCTCATCCTATAGAGGTTGATATGAATAGACCTCTATCCAAATGATATGATGTGAACGGTTTTTATGATTATCACTAGGGATCATGAGATTCTACGAACATATGTTTTACCTTAAAGCATAAGATCCAAAACCTTATTGATGACCAAAATATTACATTTAGTGATCCTTTTAAAGAATCAGGTTCACAACTTGGTGATCACCAAAAATAAAAAAAATACTCAACAATCCTTTGTAAGACCATTCTAAGAAGGAATCAAAAGTGTAAATGGCATATAATGCACATCCTCCTTCCATCAAATTATGGGAACCCATTAGATGGGATTATTGGTATTTATACATGACATATGCCTCACATGGTTCAAAGACCTTACATTAATTTTGATGATATTGAGATTAAGGATGATGACTTTGATCTTCATTATTTATGCTTTTGGGTATTCCTTGCCTCACCAACTTATACACAATGTTATGATTTATAATGGTGAAAGTAAGAATTGTTTACACCATGAAATTAATTACATATTTGGGTTATATTCATCATGATTTTCATCCTTATAATAGATTAGTTAAGAGCATTCGATGGGACCTCATAAAAAGTCCTTGGTGAGATTTACCTACCATTATAGGTCAACCCCACACATATGGTTATTACCTTTTTAATTATATCTTCCACAAGAATCTTTGATATGTTATTAGGAAGAAATTAAATCAATAAACTTAGAGAAATAACTTCTAAAGTGCATTGGTGTGTTAAATAAATTCATGCCCATCAGGTAATTACAGTTTCTAAAATCTGATATGAACATCCTCTTAAATAAGAAAAACTTATGCCCAAGCTAGATAACTATCAAATGTACTAAGGTTAATCCACTAAAAAAGGGTAAGTAATATGCAATCCACTTTACTAGTCATATAGTACTTGAGAGACCATTACATCAGAGACACATAGTGGATTCCATGAAATCCTCATCTTCTATTAAGAACCATATTCAGATATCCAAAGCACTTAAACATGTTTCTACTATTTTTATTCTAAAGAAATAATAAAGCACATAGATATGGGTCCTATGAACCCATACTACTCCTATTATCCCTTGACAAACAAAAAATCATATTATACACACACAGAGAATCAAATACAATACACTGACAAATATTACACTTACACATTCTCCTTAATAGTACTAAAACTTACTTGCACCATGTTCTGAGTGGGGAGATACATATTACCAATATTTGGATGAGATAATAGTATTGTCTTTCCTCTTCACATATTACCAAAAAAGAAACCTTCAAAAATCCAAATATAAATTCATCATAAAACATATTATATTGTCTCGTTGGTATTTATGTGTTAGTTCCATGTTGATTGAGACATATGAGTCACTTCTACATATGCATGTTTGTCATGATTCTATTTTACTATGATATAAGCATACACAAATACATAATATATTCCTATTTTTTATTTTGGGCCTTCCCTCTACTCATGTCATATAGACAATGGGGGCATCCACCTCTATGATCATGATATTGATAGGCTATATGGTTCCAGGATCACTTTTCATTATAATGTTTGAGATTATATGTATTTACGCATGCCTTTATCCATGATTATTTATTACACAAGTTACTTGATATGCTATACACTTAACATTTTTTTTCTAACACATTTGATCCATAGGCCACTATGATATGTTTATGATGGTTTCTTATGCTTTCTTTCAGCACTTCCTTGAATGTTTTGCTTTGCTATTATCTTTCTTGTTTGAGCACTTGAATTTGACTCTTTGTTTGATTTACCCATGCATATGTGTGATTTATTTAAAATTTGAATATGTCATCCTTGATTTTGTGTACATTTGACTAAGTCATGTCCCTTTGATTATGCAACATTTGGACATGCCCCTTGTTTGTTTTCTCCTTGGACCATTGCTTTTTGACTTATTTTTAAGTTCTCTTGTGTGTGTGTTTGATTTAATTTTTGAGATTGTACTATTGCTATCTATATGTTTCCATGATATTTATCATGCATATTAGGATTTCATGTGATCACATTGCTATATGTGCTTTAATACTATATTTACCTAAACATGTCCTTCTATATGCTACATGGTTACATTCATATATTATAAAGTTATCTTATCATTTTGAGGTGAAGTTACTATCAATTTATATTTTTACCTCACCTCAAAGAGGGTTCATATTAGTGGGGGCATGTCATAAAGGCATGTACTCCATATTTGGCATAATTTTTTAGATTCACTAGGGGCATGATTTGGAAGCATACTTTCCACATTTATTTAGTATTTAACACATCTAGATTCAATGGGGGCATGATTTGGAAGCATGTTCTCCACACCTTATTCACATTTATAAATTTTATCAAATTTTTATATTTAGTGGGAGCATGACATATAGGCATGGATTACACACATTCATATTTTTCATATTCATTGGGGACATGCTTTGGAAGCATGTTCTCCACACTTATTTAGTATTTAACACACCTAGATTTAGAGGGGGCATATTTTGGAAACATGTCCTCCACATTATCACTTATTTTATTTTTCATATTTCTACATATATAGTGGAGGAATGATTTGGAATCATGTTCTCCATGATTATACATTTCTTATATTGGTCAAAGCACATAGCTATATAATTCAAATTCAGAGTTGTGGTAGAATTCTATACATTAGTACCATTGTTATACATAGTTTCAACATGAGACATATATAAGGTTTATATGGTACGTAATGTGCACCTAATATTGAAAAATCCAAATCAATTTTATATCTCAAAAAAATCTCAGGGACTATCATTACATGAATATTTATGGATTCTATTGAGCTAATCTACTATAGTTGTTGGTTCACTTGTGGTATGGTTGTGATGCTTAAATCACTCAATCTTACCAAGTTTTCACATTGGACTTGATTGTATCATCTAACCTTACCAATTTGATAGTATGAGTTGACTTTGTTCACTCATTAACATGAGGTTATAATTATGATTGGGTTGCATGGTTGAGGTAATATCAACTACTAGGTGGAAACTCACCTTTTCTCCAAGGTTGGGGGTATGTGCCTTCCAATATCTCTTTATCTCTATCTCCTTAGATATATGTACCTTGAAAATTTATATATATTTGTGTTAATCATATTTTTAGTGCCTTACAATGGTATATATTATCAAATCAACTTGATAATTAGAAAGGTGGTCACATTGATACACATGTGCACTCCTAAACCTTATTCTTTCAATTTAAATATTTTCAATAATTTCACTTCTAGATTATATGCACTAATTATGTATTGTAATATACTTTTGGTTTCAGTTTAGTCACTAATAGAGCACTCAAGTTTGATTCAAGTAAAGGAAAGGTGTGTTATACACACCTAGTTACACTTTTATTTTCATTTAAACCAATAATTTCATTACTATATTAAGGGGGAATGCAGACAATATTTATGGATTATATAGCACCTCAGCTTTGTACACTTGGAAAATTTATACCTTGGTTGTTCCTCTTAGTTTTAGACATTTATTGATTTCATAAGTTTCACATATGCTCTATCTTTTGCCTCTTGTCCTATCTATTGGTTTAACCATTATTATGTTGATGACCTAGACCTACTATCTTTTCAAGAATGCTTAAAATTTTCATATTTTCCACCTCTACAAGTTTTGATTCTACACCTACATTCATGTTCCCTAGATATTAGTATCCTAGTCAGACACATGCATCAATGTTAGTGTCTTGATCCAATGCAAGTGTCTAGTTACCTAAAGTCATCTAATTGACAAATGAAAAGTATGTTAATGATCGGTCTAAGTTATTTAATGTAAGTTATTTATTTGAAGGGATTCATATAAATATATGATCAATCCTCATTCATTCCTCACCTAGAATATTTTTACGTACGCACCAATAAACTTATAAAAGGAATTCAATCAAGCACTCAAGTGAGAAAAGCTTCCTATTTTATCCTATTTCAATATCAGTCATATGGAAAACACATACACAATTCTAAATTACCGAAGGAGAAACCCAAGTATTACATTTACCAAGTTACAAACCAAGTAATTATTGTACTTATTTTTCACATATTACATGATTCACACACAAGATAACATGTAGGGGATGAATACATTAGTATGAGGCCTTATTCAAATTATTGTCTATGTAGGTAACATTCATTGATATAGAGGTCTTTGGGGTCATCTCGACATTGTGTGCTCACTAACCCATTTCTCTCCAAGGGCACTATGAAGATGAAGAACTAAGATTTTGAAATTTCACAAAGAGTGAGAGTCCATTACCCATATATGAATGCACTAAAGTAAAGGTGAATAAAAACCTAAAATCATCATGGAGTTAACATCCTTTTTTAGTAGGTATTCTATACAATACACCTGCATCAAGTTTAGATAGTAGCATCAACACAATTGTCCAAGGTTGATGCTAGTGTTTGTGGCTCCATAGGCACCCAATCAAGAATCTGATGATTATATCAAAATTTTATTCTAATCTACTTCTTGCTTGTTCCAGATCCATAGTTATGTCAACAACAAAATTAGCTAAGTACATTACTTCATTGTCATTTCTATATCTAGTATAATTGTACTTACTATTTTTAGCCTATCTCAATTTAATGAATTTAACATATATTATATATGAGTTTAGCATCTAATTGGCTTGTTATAGAGATAGTTTATCACATTGTACCTTAATTTATCTCTATCCCCTTTAACCCTATATCCCCTCATCTAGAAATTTTATGATTAAATACCATGCTATAATAAATTTGAAATATCTTATAATTTATTAGGAATTGATCTAGGAGGATCCCCACACTGATCCAATCAAGTCATCTGAAACCTTATTAAAAACATCCAAACATCAAATATATCATTGAGAAAAATCCAATGCATTTTGAACAGGGTCAAATGGAATTAATATGTCAAATTTATGACTTGTTGAAGTAGTTAGCGTACAATGATGTTGTTAACATGATGATTGGACATGTACTAGTGGCCCAATCAAATTAGGGGTTGACACATGTACCAATCACTTTTTGACACATTGAACATCCAAAAATAATTCCAAAAGATATGATACAAGTTTCAAGTAAATGTTGGTATTAATAACAATTCATATGGTGTTGAAACTTTTATTAATATATTATTATTGAAAAACCCTCTTAATATGGGATTAAATTCCACCCAAAATGTGTGGAAACTTTTTCCATACCTAAAAACAAAGTAATGGAATTAATCCTAATGTATTGGGTAAATAGATGAGACTTAGAACCAAGAAATAAGGGCCTTAAAATAATTATATAAGACTCATTGTTGAATTTAAAAACCATATACATGGAGGAAAGAAAGATTGTATTTTTAGCCTTTGAAGGAGAGCAAGTAAGAAACAAGTAAGCAAGTGCCATTTTATACAGGAAGAACAAATTATATATAGGATATTATTGTAGAAACTTAGTGAAGGTAGACCAAAGGTTATTTTTTAAGACCAAATTCATATTTTTTTGTAAATAGTATACACAAATCATATTTTTGCATCATTTAATAGATTAGTTTGAGTGATTTTCAGACTTGGAGATGTAACCCCCAAAAGGGTGAACTCTATTATCAATTTGATTTGTATTTTATCTATTTATATTAATTTAATTAATATTTTAGTTAGTATTAAAATTTATTTAATCAAATAAGTTAATTTCATTTAAAATTATGAAAATTAAAAAAAATTGTTGAATATCCAAAAGTGATAAATATTGAGCGTATTGCATCAACTAAAATTTTGGATCACATTTAGTATCAGATCAGATGATAAATGATATTTTAATGTCATTTTTAGATTTAAAAGTTTTTATTTTTCATTCTAACCAATTCTAAGATCAAGTGTGGTGAAGGATCACTTGAATAATATAACCCTAAAATTGGTGCAATACGTGCAATTCAAGCAATGAATTCTCTTAGAGGAGAACCATAATCAGAAGTAGCCTTCTCTACAGCCTTTATTGAGATGAATATTATGGTGAAAAAGTTTTATCATGAAAATAATTTGTGGATTGAAGGTAAAAAATATGAATAACCCTCAACAAGTGATAAGGGTAAAGAAGAAGAATATCCTTAATCTCCTCCATCTAAACCTTCTCCTTCTTTGTCTAATGATAAGAAAATAAAGTTTTTGATTTTGTTTCTTCCAAAGTTAAGATAGATGTTAATCTTGATTTTCTAATCTATAATGGAAAGCTTATTATATAAAATTTGGGTCATTGGATCAAGAAGATGGAAGTATACTACAAATTTTATAAGAATGACAATGAGAAAGAAAAATTCAGCTAGCTACTCTTCGATTAGGTGGTATAAAATTATTTTGGTGGGAGAATAAAACAAAAGAAGGTCTTATTAAAAATGGTAAAGTGATTTATTCTTGGGATAATTTTGTTTATACATTAAAAATCAATTCTGTCTATTAGGTTATATACAAGATACTATACATTGTCAAAATTTAAGGCAAAGTAAGGGTCAAAGTGTACAATATTATTCTCAAGAGTTTAAAAAGAGGAATTTAATTTTAGGTAATACTCTTTACACTTAAGAGAATCTCTTGAAATATATTGGTGGGTTACTATTTTGTTATTTTTTTGAATAATGGATTTCTATTCTTAATTAAATAACTAGGTCTAAGTAAAGTAAATCAGTGAATAATATGCAAGAATTAAGCTACTGATTTATGTATACAGATTTGAATTTTTGCCTTTTATAAATATATTAATAAATAAGATAAATCTAACTTAGATTATTTTGAATGATCTAGACTGAGACAAGGTCTAATACTAGATGAGCAAGACTAGGAAGCTATCAGAAACTGGATCTTAAGGTTCATTTCTAGATTAGACAGGAGCACCAAAAGTGGGACACCTTATTTATTAGTGTTGTAGTCCTTTTTTGGAGATCTTGTCTAGGTGGTCTAAGCTTTTTGGGTTATATTAAATAGGCATGTGCTATCCTATCGACGAAATATCAAAGCCTAGAAGCTTACGGAGGTCATTATGCATCTATTTTTAATCTTCAAAGCCATAGGAGATCTTTGTGCTTGAATTTGAATGGAAACTTGGAAAAGATAGAGAAGGGGTTAGTGTGTAAAGGATGTGCTAGATGCACTTCACACCCCATGTGTGGGCATGTTGCCTACATGCCAATACTCTGAGGAAGGATCAAGCTAATTTAGTTCTCCCATTGAAGTGTTTGGTTTATTTATGTATGATAAATGCAACTAGATGTACTTTAGATGTCTAGGGACTGATTTGAAGGTTTTAATAAGCTTGAAATGATCTTGAAAGGTTGTATGTAGAGAATAAGGAAGAGTTCTTGAGTGTACTTATATTCTTGATTTTTTTCTTGTAAATGAGTGCCAACCCTTCTAAATGGACTTTGAATGGCCTTATATAGGGGAATTAATGATCATAAGTTAAATGAATTCACATTAGGTTGACAAGGAAAATGATAATATTTGAAAGAATCTGACCATTAGGACTAATTTTGCACTTGGATAACAATGCCAAGATTATGACACCCTAGGTTTTAGCACTCCTATCCAAGTTGGGTGCCATTGTCTAGAGGGGATGAGACTTGGGGGGATGGATCTGGGCCTAAAATAGCTACTTGGGTTAGTAAGAGTTAAGTTTGGAAAGTTGTGGATGACTAGGAATCAGTGAAACAATAACCGAGAAGGGTTATGTAAGCAAGTAAGAAGACCTATGTATTGGGTGTCATTAGTCATACTTAATTCATCCAATTTTGCATTTTATATGACTACATTTTCACCCTTTATTCTAGTGATGTAGAAAAGTGAAATACTAGGATAAAGGAAATAGTAAAAAGCATACCTAAACATACCTATAAGGGATAAGCTCATGAAGTTGTGTGATGTTAGATGTGCATAAAGAGAACACACTATGAAGTGTGAATATTTCAATGAAAATATAAAATTAGATAAGTTCTTACTATATATGTTATATCTAAAATAAGAATGTACAAAAGCTGAGTAAGAGGAAGAGAAAGGAATGAATACACCTCACTGGCTACGTGAACCAATACAAAATCTATTATGATACTAAATGATGTTGGGTATGTGTTGAATCAAGAGTAATATCATGAATGGAGTTGATAACTCAAGAATGAAAAGGCTATCCCTTTGGCTCCATTTTCACCAACTAAGTGAAGTTAATGATTCATGTATGTGTTAATCGATGTCTAGATTGTGCATCTAATCCTCTGAATAAGTGGCTCAAGAATACAATGTCTAGCCCTTTGTGTCCATCATTACCCTATGAAGTGATACTGGTATAGAATGGATGTCATATGAGATGGATCATGGAGATCATGGATGTTCTATAAATTTGATAATGTGGCATGGATAGCCTAAATATATACTAGAAACTAGGCCACTCTTGGCCATTTTAAAAGATGAACGTTCAGTTTGTATGAAATCCACTTCTAAACTAATGTATTAGGCTCATGTGAAAGTCAACTCAAGAACTTGGGTACTAAAAAAGTTAAATTTGTATGAAATTTTAACTTGAAAGTGATGCCAACCACTTTCAGATGGAGTAAAACACACAACTACTGAGAATGCTTGGATAATAAACTAAACTCAAAAATAAAAGAAAACCAATGTGTCGCATACATTTCCCCTAATCAATGGTGTCTAGAATATGGATTCTAATCTATAAGTTATGTCAATTGCTTAATCTGAAATTAAAAGTGGGATTCATTATGACATGCATGATAACCCCCTATATCTAGATTCTTTGAGAACACTATACTAAACTACTAATTCTGACTGATTTGGATGTGTAAACACTATATCTAAACTATTTTTTTCCTATTTATAGAAAACTTGAGTGTTTTTATATCTATATATGAGTGTTAAAATGAGTAAACCCCTATGTTTAGCACTACTATCCATTTTTGGTGCTATTTTCCTATGCTAAAACTAGTTGCTGATCTAGAACTGTCATTGTTTTTTATCTATTCTAACTGGTTTGACCTCTGGATTCTAAACTGGGTGATATGAATGCTACTGTTTTGACTATTAGGAGATTTGATCTTTGTGATGAAACTCCTATTTGTTTCCCCCTCTTCTGAGAGTAGGAATGATGAACCTATAATGACTACCCTCAAAAGAAAGAGTCCTGTAAGTGTGTTAAGTTGTATAGATATATGATATAGCAATGATATTTGACAAGATATCTATATATATAGTAATGTTTGTATTGAGAGATGGTTAGATCAATAAGGGTATAACTAGATAGATATAATAATATAAAATCATGTGCCAAGTACTGAATTGGAACTAGAAATGTTAGATGTTAGTTGTTTGTGGGAGGGATGGAGCATGATGCCCATCATGGCATCCAAGAAAGCAAGGTAAATGCATGATGTGGATCATGGAATTGCACACATTGAGAAACAAATAAGAAATCAAGAAGAAAGAATCATACAGGGATGGCCAAGGGGCCATGCAAACAAGGGACATGGGTACATGTCACTCAAACTAAAAGTAAGAAGAATAAGGCGTGTTTAAATACCGCATACACATACAATTGAATTAATAAAATCTGGCATAGGGGACACAGGCACATGGAAGAGTACAAGCAAAGGATATTGGAAAATGTTCAAAGGTACATACATGAATAGAAGCAAAGGACATTAGCAAATGTCCTAAAGCACAAATAAGAGATAAGCAGGAATTGGAAATGCAATCACACAAGCTACTCTAATCAAGATGAGAAATCATGTAATAACTAAAAAGGTAGAATCACATCTAACTAATCAAATCAAATGTGAAATTATTCAAAACATGTGTAGTATAAGACTAGGTATATGCTAAGAAATACGCGAGTGTTAGATACTAGTGAAATGTCGATATAACAATCTGCATCATCTAGAAAGGAATATACATCAACATGATAACTCAAAGTGTGTAGTGTAGGAATGACATAACCTTGATGGTGTAGTCATATAGAATATTCTCCTAGTTGTTATGTTGTGGATCTAAAAGCTTCACCGAGATGCAAACATGAGAAGTTAAGCAGGATCCAGAGTTGCGAGGGAGTTGCAAAATCTGTTACTGGAGGAATGGCGTCGGTCTGATCAATTGACGTCGGTCAGACAGCAGGAGAAAGCAACCGGCATCGGTCACTAGTCGGTCGACATCGGTCATCAAGGTGCCGACGTCGGTAGCCTGGGAGAGAACAGGCAGTCTGCATGGTGAATCCGAGAGAGTCTATTTTTAGACTGCCAATTTGCATGTTGAAGGCTAGTCATAGTCTTGAGTTGCGAGTCTAATTATTGTAATTAGGTTAGTCTAATTATTGTAAGCATGAGATCTATATATGGAATCATGGGCTGTATTGTATGCGTGTGCTAGAAAGCCATAGAGCTTTTAGAGAGAGCTAGTGTAGCTCCTCCTAGTTCCAAAGGGGTGCTGAGAGTGTTTGATCAGGGAGAGTTGCAAGGTCTGCAAGGTCAAGGAGCTGATCCACCGGGGTACTGGTTGAAGAAGGGTTCTTCAAGGGTGTAGAGAGATCTACAATTGTGAGTATGGTCTATTGAATTACAGGTTGAAGGTTCATGGGAGATCTACTTGGAGTACGGTTGTGTACTTGGTGAACTGGCAGCGTGTTACTGACTGGTTGGTGAGGTGAACATCAATTCTATACTGGAGTTGATTGTTGGGACCAAGAGAGAGAGGGAAGAAGGTCTTGAGGAGTGACGAACCTTTGAGGTGGAGGAAGAAGTGGCATCTTCCTTATTGTATTTTCTTCCGTGTATATAATATAATTGTGTATTGTCTCTTATATCCTGTGTTGTTTCACATTTCTAGTTACTTATTGATTCTGGTTAAATTTCGTATTTAGTTGCTAATACAAGAAGTAATCATATATGCTCTTATTGTGGTGGAGTAAAGATCCTGACAAGTGGTATCAGAGCCTTGGTTGTAGGTTCAAGAGCTGATACCAACAAGTAGTATCAGAGCTTTTGGTTGGGTTGACTAACAGGTGGTTTCAGATCTGGTAGTGTTTTTTGATTACAAGTCACTCATAGGGGTTTCAGTTTGAGTGGGAGTATAGCAATGGCAGAAGAAAGTAAGCTACAAATGGAGAAACTAAATAGCACGAATGGTCTGATTGATGGAAAGAAAGAGCAGGGAAAAAGAGATCGTTGGTCGGTAGAAGATCAGCTAGTGGAAGCACATGTTGCAGGTAATATTATACAGGGTGTTCTGGATAAAGTGGAATCTTTGTTTACAGATTCTTTTGCCTCTTTCCATGCAGCCCGAAATAGAGCATCTTTTCATGGGTATGTCTTTGGAGACTTTGGAGAGATTTATTTAGGGGTTGGAGAGCCTTGTCAGATTATAGACAAAGGGGAAGTGAAGCTAAAATTGCAGGCGGATGACTCACAGTGGTTGAAGGAAGTCATGCAGGTACCAGTCTTGGAGATTAGTCTAATTTCTTCAGGAAATTTGGGTGATGAGAGATGCACTGTAACTCTCACAGCGGATACACTTGAATTAGATGGTGGTAAGAAAGTAGGTATCCTTTATCTATCTACTTATATTACTGATTCACCTTCTGTTGTAGAGATGTGGCTTCATGGGCTTAGTCACATATGTAGGAGGAGAATGCAGGTTTTGAAGTGGAGGTCAGATGTTTTTGACAAGCTAAAAAATTGGAAAGCCTTGGTGTTCATGGAGGAGATGACGGACAGAGATCAGGTGAGGAAACTGAATTATTCTAAGAAGAGCAAGGTTGATTTGATTAGGATTTTGATCCATGGAGAGCTCGCAAGTAAAAAAAAAGTTGTCACTCATAGAACACAGGTACCAGCATCAGTTATACAGTAACCGATGTCGGTAACAAGAAGATTGACATCGATCATGAAGGAACCGATGTCAGCAGGAGGGACACTGGCGTTGGCCAAGGTAACGACGTCGACAGTCAGGTTCAGTACAGGGAGCCGACATCGGTCGAAAACAAACTGGGAGATGGCCGAGATCGGTCACTGGTACGGATAGTGGGCGGACAGCAAGTCTCAAACGCTCATGTTGAGGTCAGAAATGGTAAGTGAACCTCATATTCGTTGTTCACCTTCTTTATATTGCCTCTTTGATAGTCAAGAACTAGGAAGTTGGAAGAGGTAATGCAGGTAGAGTCTAGATACAGTGGAAGCTTGGCATGGATGAAGAGTGTGAGTCCTTGGAGAAGAACCAAATAGGTATTTGTTGGTAGATTTGTCAGCTGGAAGTAAGCACTGAGAGACGGAATGGATTCCCGAGATAAAGAAGAGAGTGGATGGATACAAGAGACAGAAGGCCAAGGCATATGGTCTTGAGGAAGCTGTAGGACAGTGGTACAGGTATTGACAGGTGGATGACTAAGCATGGCTTCAGTCAATGTCAGTGTAACTATTGTGGTTTTATCTTACCAGGTGGATGATGGTCGCAACATCATCTTGTTACTGTATGTGGGTGATTTACTAGTAGGTTTGTACATACAGGGATTTGCTGAGCTAAAGGTAAGGTTAGTTCAGAGGCGTGTCATGAAGAATTTGGAGCAGCAAAATTCTTTGGCATAAGAGACATGGAGATTTGATCTCCAGTGGGCGCTGATGTGAAGATGGTGTTGGCAGGGTTCATGATGCAGGATGCAGAATCGGAAAGCACACCAAGGGCTGGACAGTTCAAGCTTAGCTTGAAACAGGGTTTGAAATCACATGAGGTCTAGTGTAGACCTAAGTTGTTTTCCCAAGCAGTGGGGGTTGTCAGAAAGTATGGAGCCAATTCGGGGAAGGAGTACTGGAGGATAGTTAGTGGGACTAGCAGTAGGGTTTCTTGTTATGCAGGGTCAAGTTCTTCACTACATGGATATGTAGGTTCAGATGTGGCAGGTTACTTGAATGACAGGTGTAGCATCACAAGTTGTGTGGTGGTTGGTCTTCAGGGTTGATCTTGAAGAGGAATACAAGCCAGGGAATAATTTAGACGGTGTACAGGTACAGGTATAGGTGCAGCTATTTATCTCCAAGTGGGAGATTGTTATCTTGTGGAGCTAAAAGCTTCATCAGGATGCAAACAGGAGAAGTTAAGGAGGATCCAGAGTTGCGGGGGAGTTGCAAAATCTGTTATTGGAGGAATGGCGTCAGTCTGATCAACCGACGTCGGTCAGACAGTAGGAGAAAGCAACCAGCGTCAGTCACTAGTCGGCTGACATCGGTCATCAAGGTGCCGACGTTGGCAGCCTGGGAGAGAACAGGCAGTCTGCATGGCGAATCTAGGAGAGTCTATTTTTAGACTGCCAGTTTGCATGTTGAAGGCTAGTCATAGTCTTGAGTTGCGAGTCTAATTATTGTAATTAGGTTAGTCTAATTATTGTAAGCATGAGATCTATATATGGACTCATGGGCTGTATTGTATGCGTGTGCTAGAAAGCCATAGAGCTTTTAGAGAGAGCTAGTGTAGCTCCTCCTAGTTCCAAAGGGGTGCTGAGAGTGTTTGATCAGGGAGAGTTGCAAGGTCTGCAAGGTTAAGGAGCTGATTCACTGGGGTACTGGTTGAAGAAGGGTTCTTCAAGGGTGTAGAGAGATCTACAATTGTGAGTATGGTCTATTGAATTACAGGTTGAAGGTTCATGGGAGATCTACTTGGAGAACGGTTGTGTACTTGGTGAACTGGCAGCGTGCTACTGACTGGTTGGTGAGGTGAACATCAATTCTATACTGGAGTTGATTGTTGGGACCAAGAGAGAGAGGGAAGAAGGTCTTGAGGAGTGGCGAACCTTTGAGGTGGAGGAAGAAGTGGCATCTTCCTTATTGTATTTTCTTCCGTGTATATAATACAATTGTGTATTGTCTCTTATATCCTATGTTGTTTCACATTTCTAGTTACTTATTGATTCTGGTTAAATTCCGTGTTTAGTTGCTAATACAAGAAGTAATCATATATGCTCTTATTGTGGTGGAGCAAAGATCTTGACACTAGTGGGTGGGTGTATCGATGTGTGTCTTGAATGTAGAAGTAGGAATACCCCCTTAATAGGTAGAGTGAAGCAATCAAGGATCTAGAAATCACTACACACACTCAAAAGAGATCAAGTGAAGCATGTTAATGTAGATAAATTGACATACAATAGCATGAAACAAAAAATGTAAGTCTTGGAATGATAGTAGTAATGTAAATCATGGATGATGCATACAATCAAAATGTTTTTGGTATTTTATGTTTTTTGTATTGTTTTTGCATTTTTATATAAGATATGTATAAGTAAAATTGGGAAGAAATGATACTAACTGATGAATCTCAGATGAGACTCCCTATCATGGTGTTTTGTATCAATAACTGAATCATGCATGATCGTGAGGCATGATTAAATGTCTGACATTGTGAAGCTAAAATATATGTACATTGTAAATGCTCTGAAATCTTTTAAGTGGAAACCAAATTTGGGGTCCCCATTGAGAAGTGGATGCAATTGTAGGGATCTTAAGGGACCCATCTGGAAGTCGAAGAAGCTTTTTGAATAGGTGCTCTCTGTGTAGCTTCATGAGACCTTAATATTAATGTTCTAGGTGTGAACACTATAACTGAAAGCTATCTAAAATCTTGAAACTATGAAGGTGTGTGAACCCTCTATACTGGAGATGGATGCCACAATTATGGCTAGATCTAAAGTTGAAGCAAAACTGAAACTAGAGGAGAAACTAAAATAGGTGGAAAGAACTAGAGATGGTGTTTGTAAGTTGGTAGATGGATCTAAAGTGGGGAGTAGTGACTCATAAGGAACTCCACTAACTGTAATAACCTGATTAATGTGAATGAATTTCATGCATATGTGAAATGTAGAGGGTACTGCCCTAATTTTTTGAATCCATGATCATTCAAATAATATGTTAAAAACTCTTGCACTAGGAATTATAGTGAATGGTGTTACCAAATATGTAGGACCAACCTATAGTGGAATTACTATCTTGCCTAATAAACATTATATATGCCCATTGAAAACACTAATAACTATGTCTATTAGAGTGATATCCTGCTCTAAATAACCCAAGTGTTGTAGTAGTGTCAAGGTGCACATGTTAAGTCTAGAACCATTTTCAATAAGAACACTACAAATAGGTTGATTATGAATATGTTCTTTAATAAAAAGTGTATTATAACCTATATTATCCTCCATAATCTCCTAATATGAAAAACATATCGAAGGTCTGGCTAGAACTTTGGACTCATACACACCTATCATACCTCTCAAAGGATGTGCCTCAATTGAAGGTGCCTGATATGTAGCTAGTGGAGGATGTGTATGGTATATATGGTAAACACTTGATGTGTCGTCTTTTTCTTGTTTAGAATTCCATGGAAATGGATTTGAGAAGATTTTTAAAGCTTTATCTTGTGTTGGCTTTGCCATTAGATCCTCAACTAAAGTGCCCAGATCAAGTAGATTATCATCTATCAAGTCCTATATCTTATGTCTCAGACTGATGAATCTATTTGTTATGTCTTAAATAAATAGGTCTAAGCAAAGTAAATTAGTGAATAATATGTAGGAATTTAGCTACTGATTTGTGTAAATAGATTTATATATTTTACTTTTCTAAATATAGTAATTAATAATAGAAATCTAACTTAGCTTATTCTGAATGATCTAGACTAAGATAGGGTCTGATACTAGAGGAGTAAGACTAGGAAAATGTTAAAAACTGGATCTTGAGGTTCATTTCTGGATTGGATAGGAGCACCAAAAGTGGGACAACCTACTATCCAATGCTGTGGTACTTTTTTAGTGCTAATTTCTAGGTGGCCTGAGCTTTTTAGGTTTTGTTTGATAGGCCCATGTTATCATGTCAATTAATATTGAATCTTGGAAGCTTGTAGATCTTGTTGTGCATCTATTTTTAATCTTCAAAACCCTAAGATATCTTTGTTTTGAAATTGAATGGAAACTTTGAAAATATAGAGAAGGGGTTAGTGTGTAAAAGATACACTAGATGCACTTCACACTTTGTGTGTGGATATGCTACCTACATACCAATACTTTGAGGAGGGATCAAGCTAATGTAGTTCTCCAATTGAAGTGCTTGATGCAATTGTGTATGATAAATGTAACTAGATGTGTAATTAGATGTACTTCATATGGTTAGGAACTGATGCAAAGGTTTTAATAAGCTTGAAATGATCTTGGAACACCATATGCAGAGAATAGGGAAGAGTGTTTGAGTGTACTTTCTTGTATTCTTGATTCTCTCTTGTAAATGAGTGCCAACCCTTATAAATAGAATTTGAATGGCATTATATAAGGGAATTAATGATCATGGGTTAAATGAATTTGCATTAGGCTAACAAGGAAAATGATAAGGATCCATAAGAATCTGACCATTAGGACCAATTTTGCACTTGGACAATAGTGCCAAAATCAGGACACCCTGGGTTTCAACACTCCTGTCTAAGTTGGGTGATATTGTCTGGAAGGGTATGAGACCAGAGGGGTTGTTTTGGGCTTGAAAGCACTACCTAGGCCTGTAAGAATTAAGTCCAAAAAGATGTGGATGACTAGGAATCAGTGAAAGAATAGCCTAGAAGGGTTATCCAAGTAGGTAGGAATACCTATGGATTGGGTGTCATTATCCATGCTTAAATCATCTAATTTTTCATTTTATATGACTATAGATACATAGTTACTTAAGATATACAATCCTTATGTTTAAATCTACTAATATTTATGAATTTTGTAATCCAAGATACACATATTGAATCAAGGGATAAAGTGACTAAGGACATGTAACACTTCACAAAGCAGCCCAATAAACCACCTAAAAGCAAAGGTAAAGGAAATGGTAAGATGAAACATACCTCCATGGGTAATAAAGAAGATGGGAAGTATTTTTTCTCTCATTGTAAGAGAGAAGGCCATGGAGATGCTAAGTTTTTTGAATTTCCATCTAGAATGTATGGGCCAAAATGGCTCAAGAACAAGAAAGGTAAGACGATTACTACAATAATACAACAAGATCTTGGTTATGATTTTATTGATGAGACCAAGGTCACCACAATGGGCATGTAAGGTCCATTTTTTTAATTTTATAACACTAAATCTATTAATTCTAATTCTTCTTTGAATTTTAAAACTCTGGATGATGAAAAGAAAAGAAAAGATTTGTTCTACATTAGAGTGATTTCTAAACATACTAAGATAGATGTTCTTTTCAATAGTGGATCTCAAGATAATATCATTTATGAAAAAGTTGTGAATAAATTATGACTTGAAACTAAACAACATCCTAAGCCTCACCCTTTAGGATGGGTATGTGATGATTCTAAATTTAAATTCATGAAAACATGTATGTTAAGATTTACAATCACCTTTAAGTTCATTGATGAGGTAGAGTTAGATGTGGTTCCACATGATATTTGTGGTATTGTACTTAGAAGTCCTTATTTATATGATAGAAAATAAATATTGTATATGGAAGAGAATAAATATTTTATTATAAAAAATAGGACTAAATACATTGTAAGATTCCATAAAAAAACAAACAAACTTATCTCTTGTATCTATATGACAAATGAAAAAGCTTGTTAATGCAAGCAAAAACTTTGCACTCGTGGTTTTGAAATCCAAGGATGATGATAAATCCAAGGCTCTAAAAAGTCGTGATCTCCATAGAAATGAAATAGTAAATATTATGTCCAACTATAATGTTATTTCTTAGGATCTATAAGGTTTATCTAGTAAAAGACATTCATCATTGAGATACAACTATAATAAAATGCACCTCTTCCTAGTATTGGCATGTCCATTTTGTCCATGGTATAAAAATAAGAAATAAAGAAACAAGTTTGAGGGTTTCTTGAGAAAGGGTTAAAATAGCCAAACACTTCTCCATGTGGTTCACCAATTGTCTTGGTGCCAAAGAAAGATGGCACTTGATGGATGTGTATAGATGTCCAAGCAATGAATAAGATTACAGTGAAAAACTGTTACCCTTTTCCTTGTATTGATGATATTTTAGATCAATTGAAAAACATTTTTTATTTCACTAAGTTAGAATTAATAAGTGGTTATCACCAAGTTAGAATTAGTGAAAGTGACATTTGAAAAATTACTTTCAAAACTAAGAAAAGTCTTTCTGAGTGGTTTGTTATGCCTTTTGAGCTCGATAATGCTCCCGCCACTTTCATGCAAGTTATGAATGATGTATTTAGGCCATTCATAGATGATTTTTTTAATATTCTACTTAGATAATATTTTGATATTATTCAAAATTGGGTAGATCATATCAACATATAAAAAAAGTTTTAGAAACTTTGCAAAGGGATAGATTGTATCTAAAGATGTCTAAATGTAAATTTGTCAAAAAAATATTTAGTAAATTTAGGCTATGTTTTAGGGGATGGTAAACTAAAAATTTATCCCTTTAATGTTTAATCCATAATTAAATGGCCAAATCCTAATGATGTAACTATAGTTAGAAGCTTCCTAAGGGCACTCTAATATTGGAGTAAGTTTATTTCTAACTTTTTATTGATTACATCTCATTTGCATGCTTTGATAAGTATTAAATAGGTGTTTTAATGGGGATTCAAGCATAAAACTACTTTGACATGATGAAAGAAAACATAAGCACAACCCTAGTGCTAGCACTTATAGATTTGTATAAGCCATTCAAGATTGAAACTGATGCAAGTGATTATGCCATGGGTGCAATTTTGATGCAAAAATGAAAGTCTGTTTGTTACCATTTTGAAATCTTCACAAGTACAGTAAAGGGATATACTACCTATGATAAATAGTTGTATGCTTTAGTTCAAAGTGTAAAAAATTGGAAGCATTACTTCATGAGAAAAGAGACAATCATCCACATAGATCACCAACCTTTGCAATATCTCCAATCATAATCAAAGCTACAATAATCAAGACACTTTCGTTGGATGGGATTTTTGAAACAATTTCATGTAATAATTAGATATAATAAAGGTATAAAAAACAAGCTAGATGATACATTTTTAAGAACTCCTAATTTTTCATCTATCCTTTTAAAACATAGTTCTTTTCCATAAAATTTATAAAGAACAATATGCTATAGATGTTGATTTTAAGGATGTCTATGAAGATCTAACCCATAGAAAGTAGGTAGAAGAATTGGATTATCATATGCATGATAGATTATTGTATTATCTTGGTATGTTATACATTCTATAATATGAAAGACTCCATCTGATTAGAGAAGCACATACTTCTCTAGTTTCAAGTCATTTTGGCATTAGTAATATAGTTGTAAAGTTGCGAAGATTTTTTTGATTGCCTCAAATTATGAAAATGTATCCAAATAAGTTAAAGGTTGTATTATTTATGCCACTATTAAGCCTAGTAATAGGAAGTTGGGATTGTATATCCCACTTCACATACCAACCCATCCATGGGAGAGTGTTTCTATGGACTTATGGGTGGATTGCCTATTTATAGAAAAAATTATGATTATTTGTATGTGGTTGTGGATAGATTTAGTAAAATGTGTATATTTTTGCCCTGTAAAAAAATTTTCACAGGCAAGAATACTGCACACTTGTTCTTCAACAATGTTTGGGTTCATTTGGCTTTGTCCATATCCATCATTTCTAATCGAGATTCTCAATTCATTGGGAACTTTTAGTTAGCTTTGTGGGACATGATGGACACACAACTCAAGAAGAGCACTAACTTTTATTAACAAATTGATGGTTTAACAGAAGTGGTAAATGGATAATGGTTTGTTTGCTCTAAGGTTATTTTAGTAAGCATCTTATGCTTTGAGATGAACACTTGTGTTATGTGCAACATACCTATGGTCATGCCATATATTCTTCTACGCATAAGTATCCTTTTGAGACTTATTTTGGTTATTTGCCTAAGTCATGTTTGTACTTCTTTTTTGGGCAAGATTTTGTGCTGGATGGACAAAAGGATGTAGATAAAAAAAATAAATTCATCCAAAAGATCCATTTGGTTCATCAAGCTGTCGAAGATCAATTAGAGAAGAACCAGTCTAAATTCAAGGCTAGGCATGACAAGCATCAGGTTGATCAACACTTTCAAGTTGGAGATCTAGTTTGAGGTTCATGTACGCAAAGAACATCTCAAAGGAGAAGGTAAAAAGCTCAAACCAATGAGATACAACCCATTTAAAATATTGTAAAAGATTGGTAATGATGATTTACGATTGGAATTGCCACCTTGCTTGTGGATGTATTCAGTTTTAAATGTGGAAAACTTGAAATTACTTTCTTTCAAAGCCAAGGATATGTAAAGATCCGAGGCATTGAGTTTTTACAAAGCCAAGAATATGTAAATATCTTTTAAACTGAGTTCATGAAATAATTATATCTAGTTGACTGTAACGCCAAAAGCAGATGATTAAATATTCACAATATCTCAACACTTCATTTCATTTGTGCCATTTTTCTGATTTTGTAAGAGAAAAATACAAATGAAACTGATAACCAAACTTATGGTAACTTCCCAATCATTCTAGCTGAAATTTTAAGAAAAACCTGTCTAAAGTTTTATTAAAACAAAGTTCTCCTGACTCAAGAGGATGAAGAATGAGTATATAAATTGTAAATTCCAATCTATCCACAGAGAAAATCATGCAAGAAAAAACAAATGGAGGAAAAGGACCAAATTCTTGTGGCAATTGTTCAACGATGAATTTGATGGCTTTCGATTTGTCTAACAACAAGGCGTCTGGCTCTGTTAATACTTGCAAAACATAAGAAAACATACTCTTCTAATTCATCTAGTTGTTGGACGAAATAGCCATCGTTTTTCTGCAACACTGTTAAAACCTCGTGTACATGGAACATCTCGTTTCTTCTTTCCAAGCAGAATCTCATCATGCTTTTGCTGTGCTCAATCTCATCGTGCAGGAGCTTCACAAGCCGGCTCATGGTGTCCAGATCTCCGTGAAGAATATACGTTCCCTTGGCCGCAGTATCAAGCTGTAAGATCAGAAAGGAGTTTTTATTAGAAGAATTAAAAGTAAATATAGGAGCCTCTTATTCGAGGAATGTGACGAAAATAATAAGAGTTGATGGGATTTATATCTTAGTGAATGGATATAAAAAATCATCTTTATCAATCAAATTACAATCTTTGAGTTCGATTTAAAGTAATTCATATGACTTATTAAAAGTTATTAACACCAAGGAAAGCAAAGAATACAAGTTGAAGCAATCGATGGAACACCAAAACGTAACTTAAAAAGTTTGAGAATTTAAAATGTAACTTAAGTTGTTGACAATTTTAACCAAAAATCTTCATCACTATATACTTTCTTTGAGTGAAAATTATGATTGAAACAAACTAAGATCTAAGTTTCTTTTACAATTACGCGTAGTATATTTTAGAAAATGCTGCTATGGTTTAATAAATTTATCTATTTTAAATTCCGTCCGTTCCTTGATGAGGTGAATCTAAGTCTAAATATTTAAAAGGGAAACGATCAGGAGTAGAAATAATTTTTGGGAAAAACGGATCGAAGAATTTTTTTTTTTTTTTTTGGTTTGGAAAAGTGAACTGTTTTGTTAGAAATTTAGCTTTTTACCAACCTTTTTGCAATGCTCCAATTTTCCCTGCAACTGTCTGTATCTTTCCTGTATCGGCTGAAAGTGCTGTGTTAATGAAGAAGCCCTAAATGGATTTTCAAGCTCAATGAATGACCCAAACTGTAATATTATGCAATTATATTGATCTTCACTTAAGCTTTCTGAATTCTGCGCCGTTTCTATAACTTCTTGCACGCCCTGGTAATCGGATCTCTCCTGCTCGATGTTTTTAAGGAGAGAGCCGCATAACTCGAAGGCTTCTGCTGTATTAGTGAAGTAGTCAGAAACGAGACTGTAGTTAATATTTGTTTGTATAAGCTTTGATTGAAGAAATTTATGAACCGTTTCCTCGTCTGGTTCGAGAAGACGCTCTGCCAAGGTCCTGTAGGAGGGAAGACGAGAATTTCTTGCGCTTTGTTCATTCCCTTCGTCTTGAGTTGTTCCTGTGAGGGAACGAACTTTGCGCCAGAAGAGGTTGTATGACTCTCGTCTGAAAGCCTTTGCGTATTCTTCGTTAAAATCCGCCATAGACTGCTTCTTTGAATTTCTTAAACTGCTTTCTGCGATTTGCGTTACAGGATAAATAGATCTGTATAAAATTTAAAGTATTTAGATTTTCCTGAGAAAACAAAAGAGTGAGAAAATTGGATGTACCTTTTGATTCTCGCTTGCAGATTTTTCTTCTGAGCTTCGACAATAAGCGCGTTCTTTCTTCCAAAATACTGTAAATTCAGAATACTTATGAAAACAGAATTAACATCAAACTTAAAGACCGTTGAAAATATGTGTAGGGCAAGCTGCAAAGGACACTAAATTTGGTAAGAGCCTTTGCTACAAGAAAACGGAAATTGAATAGGAAAGTCCTAATTTTAAAAAAATTCCTAATTCACTATAACAATTTTTCAATCTGTTTCACGACGAATCTGTACAAATTTAGCAACAGTTTCGAGAGCCGGATATGTGAAAAACAAATAAAATTTTCAAGAAATGCAGATATTCTGAATTGTAAACGTATCTCTTCAATCGAGTTGCTGAAATTGATAGATTAATCTCACACTAATTGCGCATTTACGAGCTAGACAAAACAATTATTTGCTTTGCACAAAGGAATACGAAATGTAAAACCTTTTTTTAACCACGAGTACCACAGAGAATAATTTCCAAAATTAGAATAATTTTCAAAACAATTTGCTTTGCGCACCGAAAGAGAACAATTTTCTATAAAGTTATTTGCTCTGCACACAAGAATTCGAGAAATAAAACATTTTCTTGGTAAAGGAGGGGCAAAGGAAAAATCCTCTGCGATTTTACCTGGTCTTTATAAAGTGAGTGAAGATTTTGAATCTCATACCTAGGAGACACAAAAATAAAGAATCTGTTCAGAAAATCGTACTTAAGAACGTTTCTCTTCGGCAATTTACTTTAAATTTTCGCTATATCAAAGCTAACCTTTCACGGCCTGTGAATTCGTTCTGTTAAATATTTTCGTTGTACGAACAGGGGTAATAAAAAATGGTCACGAATTCTCCTGGCTTTAATTTCCATATATTTGTGTTCCTGTGATACATCTGACTCGATCAACTGTATCTAGATATGGATGGCCAATGATGGTGGTGTGTACGTATTATATTTGTGGAGTAAACCTGCAATCCAAGCAATCGATGGCGTCAAATGGTATTTTGATTTCTTTTCGTTTGGCTTCATCTCGTCTTTGGGTAACATCAGCCACGTCCTTCCTTCGTTTCTGTGCTTCATTATTTACTATGCGACTTAAATGCATTGAACGGCGAACTAGGCAACTGTGGGCACAGCCCTGCACGGACAGAATTTCGTTTCCTGATAGGTTGGTTAACGCAAAGCCACTTCGCTTTGGTTTTCGCCTATGGTAAAAGGAAACACGTGCGGGTAATAACGAAACATCATGATATTGGGGGTGAATCGACATGTGCGGGTAATAATGAAACATTATGAGTAATAATGAAACTTTGTGATATTTAGGTCAAGCGACACGTGCGGGTAACAATGAAACGTTATGATATGGTGAAGCCGGTGTTACTTGGAGAGTTCCCATATTTTGTTTTGCGTACATTTAGGGAAAAGGTTCCGAACATTGAGCATGTTAGTAGATTTTGTTGTTTAGTTAGAGAATTATTATAGTATTGGCTTTTGAGAATAAGTAATAATATTTGTAAATAATATTGTAGTATATATTAGTTTGTTGAAAATAATGTAATTAATTGAATTATTTATGAAAGAGAATTTCATATTTGGTAAAGACGTTTTTATGCATACATTTTTTTTCACAAGTTACATATCGGTAACCCTTCAAAATTCTATTCTTAAATAATCACATCATAAAATAGGTGATTCTTGCTCTTATAACAACTCAAGCAATGTCAATGACCTCTAAACAAACTTTAAATTACAACATTGTTTCTGAAACCAATAAGAGGAAGTCAAAGAAACATGGTTGTTGAATACCCAATAATAAACAAAATTACCCATTTGGAGTCTTTATGATTTTTCCTTCATTCCAAAATCCATTGTGCTTTCCAACATCGTAGATAGCAATAAAAACAATAATTTTCCTTAAAGATCTAATTCTAATAAGATCACTAAAGATCTAATTCTAATAGGATCACTAAAAGATTCAATTGCCCACTAGATCCATAAAACCAACCAACCTTCTCACCCTAAAAAATTATATCCTAGAAATCTATTTTAATGATCATAAACAATAAGTTTACAATCAAATGATAAGATTCATCAAACTGATTTCGATCATCCATCTAATCCATAAATCAAATCAGCAAATTTTATACATGAATCTCACTATAATTTAATCACTTGAGTTGTTCATTTGGGAAACATTAGATTAGTCACAAGTATACTCAAGAAAATGTATCTTATGAATGTCGTGTATTTAGTTGCATTTATAAGATAATGTTTCTAACCCTGATTTATTGCACACTGTTAAACATCAGACATTGGCTCAGATAATATACGTAAAAAAAAACCCCAAGTCCCTTCTAAGCTCCCACAAAAATATGTTAAGGTATATGATAAATAAAATCACACAACCCAAACTTGGCAACAGCATGACAACCTTGATGATAATAATTGAGCAGCAAAGAGTTTACCAAAATCAAACACAAAAAACCTAACTTATACTAATGACAAATTTTCATAGTTAGTTTTGAAGTCAATTTCATAACTAGTTTAAAATAGGGAAATAACTAGGCAAATGATTTACTCTATTGCTTTTGTTGGAGAATCATGAGAAGCTCATGAAGTCAAGACCACTTGGGAACATTATTACTTCTATGATTCCAAAAAACATGCATTGCATGATGCTCAAAATAAATGTTTGTTTGCAAAGAGGCCGTATGCAACCATTTTCTTAGATTATTTATTTATTTTGATCTGCTTTCTATAATTTACGTAACTTTTTTTAGCTTTTTGATATGTGCTTTTTCATTTTCTTATTTTTGTGAATGGTGTCATTGATTTGGTGCATTTTTTGAGCAACAAAAACTTGTTTAGGGTTTTAGTGATAAAAATTACCACAAAATGTTCTTTTTTTGGAGTACCATAGGAGGACCTACAAAAAATTTGTAAGGTTTTGATTTGTGAACAAAGTTTACTAAGGTAACAGACTTCATTTTAGTATTATAATTTTTTTCTTCCTTTTATTTCATTTTTTATAAATAATGTGGCGTAGTGCCAAGTAGACTCATAAGCTTGGTTGAATTGCTGCTCCAATACAAAATTTATAAAAAATTCAATATTGATAAACCAAAAGAATAGCGACTATAAAACAAAGATACTTAGAGAAGGATTTCTCCCATTAATAGGGTTGTTATAATATCACTTCTTGATTATATAAAAATAAAATTTTCCTCATAGGATTTTAGGCTAATATGATGGTGGAGAATATTTTTATTGACACCTTAAAAAATATTATTTGTTAGTAACTTAGCTTATGATTACTTCAATTCTATCCCTCCATAAGACCGAGACTCTATAAAACTCACAAGCCAAGTGAGTTCAAACAAATCCAGATACTTGATAAAAAAAAGAAAATCACGGGGAGCAAACTTAAATATACTACCATTCCCTAATTTATTTTAACATCTAAATTTATATTTTAATTTTTAAAGCAACCATATGAAAAACAAGATTGGTAGTATCAAACAGGGTTTCTACTTTAACATCTAAATCTCTATTTTTGACAATTCTAACTAGAGTTTGGGTGGATTTTGAATAACTTTTGGACAATGTTTGGGAGGATTTTGATTTCTATTTTAACATCTACATCTCTATTTTTGACAATTCTAGCCAATGTTTAGGTGAATTTTGATTTGACTTTTTTCCAGTGCTTATTTCAAAACCAAGGTTGAACATAAATTTGGCCTACCAAGTACAAGCATGGTGTGAACTATACACACTATATTTACATGATCTATAACATCTGTCATATATCGAGCTACTTGTCTAAGGAGAAAACTCAAGCTTTGTCAAACTAATACAATAGTTGTGATCTATTTTGTGCTTTCATCTGACAACCTAAAATTATCTAAAATTAGATTGCTAAAAAAACAACCATAATGAGATCATGTTCAAGAAATTTATCTTTCAAATACATAATATATTTAAATGTAGACTGTATCTAAAAATCTATAGGCAACCTACAGCCACAAAATAATAATTTTAGACAAATTAAAGACATGATATTTTCACAATCAATTGCATTAGAAAAAAAGCTTTTGGAAAAAACTTTGTAGAGAAATTTTTCACAATTCAAACTCAAGACAAAAAAAATGTAATCTATAAAGCCACTATCAAAATATAGATGTGTTGAATGCCAACATCAATAGTTTAAACCTACCAAACACTTCACATAATAATTAAAACCCATAAAAAATAGAAAATAATGCCTACAAAAACATAAACAAAATAAAAAACTTGGAAGATTCCACTTTATTACCTTTGAAATTGTATATAGTGTTGCTTGATTTGTAAATCAGAGTGATGCTTAGTTTCACATAGGACTAGAGGAGGTGCCATTCACCCCACCTTAGCCTTAGCCTCCTCATGTAGGTTTTTTTAATCAAGTCATCAAGGGACATGTCCAAAGCATTCACCCTAATGGTTATGGTTAATAAAAAGTGACGAAGAAGGTCACAATTTTAACTCTGCACATGGTGTAACCTTGAATATATAAAGAGCCTTAAGATAGCCTTAGGGTTTCAAACTATAAAACTAGCCTAAAGAAAAAAAAATTAATAGAGTGTGTAGAAAAGACCTCAAACTTTGATTTATTAAAGGGTTTGAGTGACCTAAAAATGGATGAAAAGACCTTGTTGGGGTTTGAGTGACTTGTAAATGAATCACAATGTATTATGGTTTATTGATCTAAATGACAAGGGAAATTTTTTATTGAAAGATGATTAAAAAGTATTTAAGTAAAAAGATAAGAATGAGCTTCTAGATGAATTTTTGTAGCTAAATATATTGGAAAATGAAGTATTGTATGGACTTATTGAATTCAAACACTGCCAACTTGGCTAAATGTAGAAAGGCAACTAGTTGAATGCTTATATCAAAAAATAAACCCTAAGTAACTCCTCTATTTCTTAAGTGAAAATTTTAGTGGTAGGTAGGTGGTCATGCGTATCCATATTCATTTACCCTAATTTTATTGACTACATCACTATGAGTCACATAATAAAAAAGATATGTGTTTAGAATCAACTCGACTCCATTAACTACTCTTCCATCTAGAAAAGAGCCTTGAAATATGCCTGTGGGGTCATGCATTGCATGATAATCCATAGAGATGCTTGTATGTAGAGAGGTCATATACAACCATTTCCTTGAAAAAAAAACCCATATTTACCAAATATTAAAACCATGAAATGAAAAATCTGTACCAAAAAAATATTTTACCGACTTAAAAAAGCTCTTAAAAAATCTAGACCCAGTTTTGAACTTTGCATTGATTTGCCTTGACTGGTTTTTTTTGTACGCAACTCCCCTATTTAAGAATACATATTTGGTCCTCTACCATCTATTTGGAATCAATAAAATGACTTAGAAGTGCATTAGCTCACCATACTATTCCTTTGATTTACTACCCATTCTGACTCCACCATAAGACATGTAGTGTAACCCACCTCCATCATTAATTTTTAAGTGACTTGAGCCTACAATGTGATTCCTTTGTTTCTTCACAATGTGTCTACATTGTCTACAAACATACATAAACACTCCTTGTAGCTCCATCCACCATTAACAAGAACATTTACCATTTCCTTACCATCCTTCTTCACTCCATATGCACCTTTCATCCTTGATTTGGCTCCTTTGTTGGTCTATTACATCCAGTTGTTGATTCCTCCCTCATTCCTTGCTTATTTCAATGCACAAGAAAGAATATTTATTGAATGTGAAGCCATTTCCCATACTTTTCTAGCCTCAAACCTCTCTATCACATTATGACACATCAAATTTTAATTTAGTTGAGGGGACACCTGCCATTTTATTTATTTGATTGCATTTATTTTAATGCACTATGTATGATGTCAACACTCTCTCCCTTAATAACATGTACATAATTTTAACCAATGAAAACATATATAAAAGTCCTTTTTAACTTTAAAAAAAATAGATTCACAAGTTGACTATTAAAAATTTCCAAAATTTTCAATGCAGAAAAAAATGATTTATGATTGGTGGAGAAGGGTGAGTTTAGTAAGAGGTTAAAGAAAATTGATTCATTTAGTATACCCCTTCGAGACTAATAAGATGTTGACATTTGACCAGGGTAAATTTTAGTAGTTAGTCTTCAATAATTCATGAATATTTTGGTTTTATAAATTATAATTTGGCTATTTTATTAGATGATGAACAATATAGATTTTCCTGAATTATCTAGGTGTAATATAGCTTTCCACAATTTCATGTATATCAATATTTTCCACTTTATTGAAAGGCAATATGAACTTATTTGCCATTATATGTAATATATAATCATTTGATGACCAAATTTCCAAAGCATATCAACATAGCTACCATTTGTCTATGAGCTTTCTATATAATCACATGTCAGCATACCTTTTATAGTAATTTAGGTTTCATATGTCCATTCGACTTCACACCTAAACATAATTTATTAACTTTTCTAGACTTTTGAAACACATACTTAGAAATTTGTCAAAAAACCCAAGTTCATTTTTGTATGGGCCACTAAAATTTATCCTGCATTTGACAATAATAGATGTACCCAATAATATATAAAACCCAAAATTTAATATATTTTGAAACATCAAAAATCAGGTATATGCATTTGACTTTAAATTAAGATGACACATTGTAAGAAGTAAGTGTCTAACATTCATTAAGAAAGTATTGATTTGTACATATACCCAGAATTAATTGTATATATATGTGTTCATATCTATTTTATTAGAACAAAATATGTAGATTTGTATATCTATTAAATATAGAATAATTGATTTCATCCCAAGATCCAACTTAACCAATTTACCTACTTTAATATTTATACATAGTTTGTGTTTTAATTATCTAAAAATAATACTTGAGTACCAAGAGTGTTACCTGATACCACTCATTCATAGCTTATCCATAAACCTATCTTAGGTCCTAATTAGACACTTATCCATCTTTCATGTGGCCCACACACATCCCTAGACATCTCAAAATCAATTCCATATCCTTCTTTAGGCATCCAGGTCCGTAGTGCCTCAAGTTTATCCACTAGACACTAACACCATAAGTGGACAATAGTGCCACAATGTTATTGTCCTATTTGGGTTCTATTATCCCTTTCCCTCTTTTTAACTCAAATAGATATATTTTAAATTCCTAAAGCACCTAGGGTTAGCATAGACCTATTTCAAATCACACACAAGCTCTAGATCAATATATATACATGACTTTTAACTTTTTATCTACTAGGTAGAAATTAGATGCAAATACACACAAAAAATCTCAAAATAAGTTATGCACAATCAAGATTATTAATCCCTATTCTATTATACTTCTACATAGAGTCATCTACAGCCTTCCTAAGTTCAAAATCCTCATATTTATAATCTCAAGCATCACTCAAAGCACTCAAAATGACATTCATACTAGCTTCATTTATACTTGCACCAACACTTAAGTGGAGAGAACTAATTGGGCTTGATCCTTCTTTGGAGTATTGGTATGTAGGAAAATCTCATCACAATGAGGTGTTGAGGATGTCCAACCTACCTTATTAACACCACACATTTATTACTTGTATCAAGTCAAATGCCCTAATCACATGGAGGTTTAGGGTTTGTATACAAAATCACTCAAAATAGGTCACAAAAAACAAATCAAGGTTTGTTCACATAAAAAAATGTTTAGAATACTCAAATACATGTGCTCCTGTAATCATAAAATAGTTCTTGCATAGAGGGCACTAATGCCATAAGTGAACACTAACACCACAATGTTACTATCTAGGATAAGGAACTATTATTTAGGAGAGTTTTTAACACTTGGATCCTATTTGTGATACTTAGATCAACTCTTATACTAGGTTTTAGTCTTTGATCCATCATCTTAGGTAGTTTCTAGATAAGTATTCATTTGTCTCCTTTATTGCTATTATTAGAAATATCAATTTAGCTCAGTTCTTTCAAAAATTAGTAGCTATATTTATTACATATTTTATACCTTGATTTATTGTACTCAAACCCTTTAAAAACCTAGGACTTACACTCCATAAACCTAAAAAATTAATTTATATGGTGACTTGACTTACTTCAAACACTGATCAAATGGTAGCCCTAGATATTATTAGGGTTTGTACACTTCTTTTCCATGTTTCCCTTGGCTGTGTTAGGAATTTTAGATGTTATATATTATATTTTATCAACACTATTTCATTTTATTTGATATATGCCATCTCAAAAATTTATATCTCTTCATTTAATAAGAAGTACTAGGCTTAGTGGTAGTCCTATTGCGCATACTCAGATTCCTTATATTCAAGCTTATGCCATAGACAAAGGACCAATTACAACGTCTACCATTGATCTTTTATTCCCTAATTATGTGGACTTCAATGATAATGTATCTAAAGATGAGAAATACAATCAAGATCAAAATGATACACAAGATGGGAATTAGGACACTCTATGCCCACTTAAAATAAAACTCTTATAGTTAATAAAGATGAGATTTTAAAAAATTTTAAAAATAGAATTCAAGAATAACCCCATGATCATGCATATATTATATAAGCCATAATGAAAATAAATAACAAATCAAATAATGGTTAATCTTCTTCTCCCCCAGATAATAATATTTTTAGACCAACTTTGGGTTAATCTCAACTTGTACAATAAATTGGAAATAACCTTCAATAATCAAAACACCTCCTATATATTGTTCCTCCTCTTGATATTACAATCCCTTATGCATGAGATATTTTATCTAAATGCCAAGGTGTTACATATTCATTAGGGTGCTACTAGGATATCCCATGCCTTACATTCTCATGTTATCTTACATACACCTTTGGCACAATATATAGTGGAAACTCATTTTACATCCAAATTTGTGGCACCTAAGATTACTTTTTATGATGGTAATGGAGATCCAGAGCACCATTTATGAATTTTATGCATAACATGTTGGCACATGGATTATGTATCCAATAATTGGCTCCAATAATTACTAATATGACTTGATAGAGGACAATATCATTGATGTGGGCACACCTATAGAGGTACCTGAGTTTCAACTAATAGAAACTAAGTCTTTGAAAATATTTTTAGATCGATTTCTAAAACACACAACTAATAAGGTAGGAGGCACTTCAGGGGTTCACTATACATATCAAGCTCATCCGCCATTAACATTCTATATATTACTATAGAGGATACTCACCCCTACATAATATCATTGAGGTATATCATACTATAGTGCTAGCTAGACCTCTCATCACTTTCTCAAAATAGGATATTATTGACGATGATTTAGATTTATATGCACTTTTTGTATGATCCTACATTGACAATCATCCTATTTAGAGTGTCATGGTTGATGATGGATCAAGTGACAACATGAGTACCATTGGATATATTAATGGAGTTGAGGGATAATTCCATGGACATTTCCCATAATGCGATCATGCTATTTAAATTATGGCTCAATAATTAATGAACCATAATACGATCACATTATTAAATAACATGATAATATTATTTAAAAATAATAATGTGACCATGTTAATAATTAGATCACATTATTTAAAATCAATAAAATGATCATGTTCCCTGTGTTCACTATCAAAATTAAAAAAGTGAACCCAAAATACAAAATTTCCTCATTTTATGTTTGATTTCTTTATTCCCCTTACTCTCTTCCACTACAAGATCGTGTTTTGCCTTAGTGAGGCCAAACCTTACTAAAATTCATCCTAGGGAACTCGACACATCAGCGAATTGATGATTCCACCATATAGAAGAGGTAAGTGATAAAAATATACACATTTTAACCTTAAATTTTAATATTTTTTTGTTATTTTCGTTGTTTAATTTGTAATTTATTTATTGTGAATAGATCTTCCTGCTAACCCTATTATTTCTTAGCATATCCCTCCTAACACTCCACCTCACCCTATTGTTCTACAGCTTAACCCTCCTCCCAACCATCCACCTAACCCTCCTGTAGTTCCACAAAATCCTCTAGACAGTTAGGAGAGTCAAGTTGACCACATTATAAAAAATAAAATTGAAATTGAATAATTAATTAGGATAATGAGGGATCCCACTCCACAAATACCCTCCACAGCTACCTAGCTAATTTCTTAGAGTCATTATTAGGTCAAATTAGTGCTACAATGAGTCAAATTGATAGATGGTATTCATATATGGATAGTTTTAGGGCTTATTATGCTAACAAATTGTCAGCACATGAGGTTAAGAACAAATACATATCAAAATCCTTCATTTGTGCCTTATTCATTGATCAAACCACCAATGCACCATTTCTAGTAATTAATAAACATTTTTCAATCCAACATAATTTAATCACAACCAATTTATGGAACCAATGGTGGATGGTGTTTTATTATCCACCATGTAACAACCATGAGATCCCATTGTATTTTTTGAGGAAACTCTACTATGATTTTGTCCTCAATGAGATTATGAACTATTTTGATTATAGTGAGTTTTAAAGCTGAGGGAAAGGCTTTGCATAGAATCAATCAGGTGCATGTTGTGTGATTAATCAACTTACAAGGATCCGTATCCAAAATAAACTTGAACCCAAGATCCCCCATATAGTTCATTAGGTCATGGAGATCAACACTCTACATGCACTTAATTTTCTCACTGATACACTCATTCAACATAAGAGCAGGCTCTCAAAAATTGGTGCTAGAGATACTCCATCTAGTGTGCATACTTGACCCCAACCTTACAGATATTATGGACCTTATGATGGCGATAGCACTAGTGGTTTAGAGGGATTGGACAATATACTTATGAGTGATGAGTTTTTGGAATACACATTTGGTGTGTAAACATCAACCACTACATACATGTAGGTATATTTTATATAAATATCATTTTAAATTTAAGTTATATTTTCTAATTTAAGTAGCTAACAATTTAATTTACATAGAAATTGAATAATATATATGTAATTTTTTATGTCCCAGGAGGTGACGGTGCCTTCATCATCACAATTGACATTTGTAACATTAGATTTAATGCAACCATTGCTTAAATTTTAGGATCCAACTACTGGCTCATTCACGATTGCATCTGTCTTTGCTAGAACAACACCTTTTACTTATACATAGGTAAAATTTTGAGTTAATATTATTATCTATGTATATTTAGTCTAGGTATATTTTTATTGTACGTTTAAGCTAAATTTATCTATCAAGGATCTCAAAATTTAAGTACAATGCTAGTAAATACACTATTGGTTTAATATAAGAGAAAAAATTTCCATATATATATCTTTGATACTTTATAGAAAAGTAAGTGAGACCTTGTTTATATTTAGTTGATGTATCAAGTAGACACTCCTCCATCACTACAATCCAAGACAAACATAGGCATTACTACTACAATGTCATCCACATAGGCAAAAATAGAGGTACATATTAGTTTTTAATTTTGAATTATTAAAATAATTTTTTTAAATAATTTTACTACATACTTGGGGCAAATATAGATTATGTGAATGTATTGTATATGCAGGGTTGTCCCATGACATCTGATAGTCCCAGTTAGATGATCAGTATGGAAATTTCTCATGTTTCTTCCCTATTTTAGATGCATGTTTGAGTAGATGATCCTATCACTGACTTGTTTGAGTGTCAAAAACATATTGAATATGATCGTGGGCTTGTAGTAAGTGCATGATTAAATTATTTTTTTATTCTAGTTTAAAATTAATTTCTTAACAAGTGGTTGAATGCATTTTATGTTAATTTTGTAATAATACTTGTATTTGAATAGGTTCAGCTGCAAGCAAGTTATGAATGTAGGACCCATAGTCAAACTTTGAAGAAACCCACGGTGATAGAGG
The DNA here is from genome assembly GCA_037957365.1 of Torreya grandis. Classification (NCBI taxonomy): domain Eukaryota; kingdom Viridiplantae; phylum Streptophyta; class Pinopsida; order Cupressales; family Taxaceae; genus Torreya; species Torreya grandis. The sequence goes on from JARHVA010001269.1 coordinate 3,086,492, forward strand.
GATCTCCATCTACCAACAAGACATTCTAAGGAGAGACTTATTCGAGGAAGGTAAAGAGAGGGATGTTATTTGATGATTATGATGTCTTACACAAGATGTGATTTTTTGTATGCCTATATGGCAATGTATGCATTTTTGACATTGTATATGCAGTATACGAAATTCACTTGACATTAGATACTATGATGGTAGATGTTGTCATGTTTTGTATGATTATCATGGAAATATATGTATTATTGACATTGTACATGTGCCTATATGATTTTTTCAGATTTTTCATTTGAATTATGTTAGTCTATCTAATTTATATCTATTTTTAATTTAAAATGTTATTGTATAGTGTTGTTTTGATTTTCAAAACCATTATATTTTAGGTATTATTTAATTTTATACATAAATTAATATTAAAAAATTATTATTTTCAATACTATAAATCTTTGACCTCCCATGTTTTTTTAAATTGAAGTTTTGATTTGATTGTGTGTAGTGGAAATAACTGATGACACTCTTATCTAGTTTTCATTTGTCATCACCCACTTACCATTTTTCAATTGATCATTAACATGATTTGATTTCACTTAAGGCTCATACCCAATCATGTTCATACTTGGATAATGCAGAGACATAAAATCATTGATAAATCCTTGAAAATTTGTCACTATGATACCTATACCTATAAACCTGATCTTTCACCTTCACCTCACTCCAATGCCTTTTTGGCTAGATTTTCTTGAAAGTAAGACTAATACTTGTATGCATTATATGATTCTCGTTTCTTTATATTTTCCCTCATCCCTCAAGTAATCTGTATCAATACCTATTGTACATTCAATTCCTTTACCATTCTCTAACTTACCCCTTTTGTCATTCACTCTTCATATTCTCTCACTATGCATTCCCTAGGCTTGGATATGCCTATATGAATTTCTCTTATTTAATAACTTCAAGATAAATTCCTTTAGCTCTTATATCCACCTATCCAACCTTCATCTAACCTAGTCAATCTACTTTAGAAAATCCCCACACTCCTTTACACTTTCTTTCACTTTTGTCCTTCAAGGGATATTTGGCCTAATAGGCCTAACGAATGTTCTTGAGACTAGTTTTTGACCCTTCAACACCTCACTCCTAACATATTCAACTCCCTAATGAGGTTTCTAGACCTAAGTCAATGCCCATTGATAGTTATATTGATTTATAGGCCTATTCCTTAAGGGTGTTAGGCCTCCTATAACTGATCTTTGACAATATCACAAACCTATTATAATCTCCAAATCACCTTTAACACTTAAAATACACTTTAATACAAAAGTGGGTGCAAAAATGGGGGGAGAGAGAGAGAGTTACAAGGGGGTGTGTCATTTAGTAGAGTAGGGGAAGTAGTATGATTTAGTAGAGTAGGTAGAAGGTTAAAGAAAGAGGGATAAATGGAGCAAGTATATGTAAAATTGTGTGGAAGATTGAGTTTTTTTAGGTATGCAAATGGGTAGTTTCACCCTCAAGTAAAGATGGTTTGAGGAATATCAATCATGTTGATAAATTTTACTACAGTCCTATGGAAAGAGTTTGATTGAGATTTTGGAATTTAAAACTTTTATAGATACTTAAAACTACAAAATTAAATATGATACCTATAAATTCCCTACATCATTTGAAATGAAACAATTAATTTCAATTAAACTATATAATGATTAACAATAAGTGCAAGCAAAAAATATTAGTTCCAATTAAAGTGTCAATATGTAAAGACCTTATATTGACCAAAAAATGACACTACCAAAATGTTTTGGGGGAGGGGGGTATAACATCTAGGACTAGATTTTTTTCCTCCCATTATTCTGAATTGATAAACTCACCACCCATTTTGACCTCAAGAACACCATTCCCAATACAATAAAAAAGTAATTTTTAAACCTAAGTTCAAACATGCATAAAATTAAACCTGTAAGTAATTTTTACAAATCATTAGATCTATAACCTACCTAATTAAACCATATAATCTCACCCATAATAATTCGGTGTAACCTTTGAGAGTAATGCATGGCACAAGTTGTAGTGACAGATCCTAAAATATAAGTTTTTGGCATTAAATAGGTAACATCTTAAGATCTAACAACCATTTATGCCATTGAGACTTCTATTTGAGAATCTATTTATTAAATCACATACATATATTAAAATTACATGTGATAAAACTTCCATGAAATTCAAATTGACTTAAAAGTACATTTTCACTATCATTCAAGAGTGCATAAACACTGACAATAAACATTGTCAAAGTTTAAGTTGTGGTTGTAAAACTCTTATTCTGATGCTTCCTAACCAAGAATTGGTACTATAAACATGTGTATAGGGTGGATAAATTCTATTAATTGGTTATTTTCCTCCCATAATTCTCAATTAACAAACCCACTACCCATTCTGGCCTAGAAAATGCCCTTCTCAATACAAGAAAAATATAGTTTTTTAGCGTAAGTTCAAACATGCATAAAACAAAACTTGTAAGTAATTTATGTAAACCATCATATCTTTAATGTAAATATATATTCCTTATAATTAAATCACATATAAATTATGTGTATCCTTTGAGAGTAATATGTGGCACAAGTTAGGGTGATGGGTCCTAAAATGTAACTTTTTGGCATTGAATAGGTACCTTCTTGAGCTGTAATTGTCATTTCTACCTCTAGGATCTCCAATTGAGAATATATCACTTAGATAACATATAAAAATTCAAATTACATATTATCACACTATTATGTCATTCAAATTCACTAGAAAGTACATTTTCCCTACCATTCAGGAACAAAAAAACAAGGACAATAATTGTTGTCAAAGTTTAAGTTATGGTTAAGAACTCTAATTTTGATGCTTCCTAACTAAAATTTGGCACTAAAAAACTATTAGAAGGGGGAAATAACATTCAATAATAGGTTCTTTGCCTCCCATCCATCCTTATTGACAAATTCACCACCCATTCTAGCCTCAAGAATGCCCTTTCCATTACAAGAAAAATACAATTTTCTAGCCTAAGTTCAAACATGCATAAAATGAGACCTATAATTCATTTAGATTTTTTTTTAGATCCTTCCCCTTAATATTTAATCCCTCTAATTATACCATATATCACTTAGGTGTAACCTTCAATATCAATCCATGGCACAATTTGCAGTGACATATTGTAAAATGTAACTTTTTGGTAGTAAATAGGCAACTTATTGAGCTCCAATTGTCATTTATACCTCCTAGACCTCTAGTTGAGATTTTTTAACTTATATAATGTATATTATTGTAAAATTACATGTGATCACAATGCCAAAAAATTCAAATTCACTCAGAAGTGCATTTTCACTACTATTCAAGAGAGTGCAAACACTGACAATAAATGTTATCAAAGTTTAAGTTGTGGTTGCATAAATTTGATTTAAATTCTTCTAACCAAAAAAATTCAATTCCAACACATCCATGGGGGAGTAAAACATCTAGGAAAAGGTTATTGGCCTCCTATCATGCTCGATCAACAAACCCACCAACCATTCTGGCCTCATGGATGCCCTTTCCAATATAAATAAAATGGAATTTTGAAGCCTACGATCAAACATGCATAAAATGAAACTTTTAAATCATTTATATGAAATATCAGATACCTTCCATAAATATTTAAGCCATCTAATCACACCCTAGATCACTCAAGTGGAACCTTCAAAAGCAATTTGTGGCATAATTTATAGTGACGGGTCCTAAAATGCAACTTTTTGGCAATAACTAGATAACTTATTGAGCTCTAACTACCATTTCTACCTCCAATACCTCATCTTGAGAATCTATCACTTCAATCATGTCTAATGATCATACCTCTATGACATTCAAATCCATATAAATTTATATTTTCACTACCATTTAGGAGCGCATAAACATTGACAAAAAAGCTATCAAAGTTTAAATTGTGGTTTCATAACTCTAATTTTGATACTTCTTGATTAAAAAATAGCACTATCAAGCCATCTAGGGGGTGGATAACATCTAGGACCAGGTTCTTGGCCTTCCATAATTCTTGATTGACAAAACCACCACCCATTCTGGCCTCAAGAATGCCCTTTCCAATACAAGCAAAATGTATTTTTTAAGCCTAATTTTAAATAATTGTAGAAAACAATTTGTAAGTCATTTACATGAACCATTAGATACCTCTCCTACCTCTTTAATTTCTATAATCATACCCCAGATCACTCAGGTGCAACCTTTGCGATAAATTTGTACTGAAAGGTCCTAAAATGCAAATTTTTGGCATTGAATATGCAACTTCTGTAGACAACTAAAACTAGGCACAACTGGTTCCCAATCAAAAATCAAACTTATTCCTACAAACCATTACAAATTAAGCCTAGGAATCACTAAATATCCCAGCTTTACTTGTGCATCATTTATCAAAGATCATAATCATATTGAGACATCCTTAATTGGGGTGTCCTATTATATGTAATAATAACCTCTCACGGATTCATCCCTAGTCATCTTATGGCATTAAAATGGTCAATTTGGCCTATGGACCTATTAAGTGGGGCACTTTCACACATAAAATCAAATATTGAAATATCTAAATGGCTAATCATAATTAATTAAAAATATAAACCAAATTAAATGCCTAGTTGAATTATCCATATACAATTAATCAATTACTAAAAAAGGAAATTTAAAAATATGAAATATCCTAGCCTTTCATGATTACCTTTATGAGTTGTCCATCCTTTGGAAAATATCTCAAAATATATCTTTTTGGAGACCCATGACTATTCATTGTAAGTCATTAGCAATTGACACTTTTTAACTCTAATGACATTATATTTGACTCACCTAGGTTAGGTTTTAACCCATTGCATGTTTAAACTACACCTTAAATCACCTTGGTTTGGGGTTAGTTCCTAAACCTATAAATACAAACCCTTGCCTATTGAAATTAGAAGCTTGGATATTGTAGAGTTATAATGCAAGTGTTTTTGTAAGATTCATGTAAATAATGTTATAATGCCAAAATATTGAGCTAAGAAAGCATAATCCACATCAATCCAATATAAGCAAATGGTGTCAAGGAGAGAGGGATCCACATAAATAGAGTAAGACACTCAATGAAGCAATTGGAGTTCTCAATGAAGCTAAGAGATCTTGTGTTTTTTGTAATTTAGTTTTTTTTTCAATTTTATTCGGTTCATTAAGATCCCCTTAAGATCTAAACTTGTAAGTGTTAATGTTAGTGTGTTTTTATTGAGTTTTGATTATTTTTTCTAATACAATAGTAACCTCCCTTCTTGGAATCATATGATCATAAAAGGCATGCTTGGTTGGACCTAAAGCATCCCACATAATAAGGAGACCAAATTACAACTCATACATTTTCAAATAAATGCTTGATCATCTTAAACATTTGAGTTTTTACTTTATTTTTATCATATTCTATTTTTTTGGTCACACACGGTTTACTGAGTGATTGATATCAATTTCTACTAATCGACATTTGTTCTATTCTAACTAGCATCAGTGAGTGCATAGGGTAGAACATAGAGATAAACTTGGTTTTTGAGTTTCCTTGATAGTTTCAAGTTGATTTTATTGGTTTTATTAACTTGTATGATCTCTATCTCATCATTTTATTGTAGATTTTTTGGGCTTTTTATAATCATTTGGGATAACAAACATTTTTGGAAATTTTTTATTTTACCTTTGGATTCACATGTAACTAAAATCTATTCTAGTCAACTGGTATCAGTTTGTTACAACCAGCATTGGTTCTCTATGAAATCAACCTACATCAATTTCCTTCTAACTAACATCAGTCACTCTTGATCATCATTGGTCTTTGTGTAATAAAAATAGAGAACCTTGAAAGCTGGTTTCCTAAACCTTCTTTTCTTATTGATAATTGTACTTCAAAGTAGAAAAAAAAATCCTCTAAAATTTGCAAGACCAAAGTGGGAAAAGGACACAAATTTGTAAATGCTAAGTCTTGAACATTTCATTTTGGTGCCTAAAAGGCATTTGGTTAACTCTTGAAAACATTTCATTTTAGTGCTTAAAAGGAACCTAGGTGTTTTTGTTTAGTCATTTTGTGAAATATTTACAAGTTTGTAATGAATCTAAGGGGCCAAAAACTTCATCAACAATTCATTTGGTGCATAAAATTAACACTCACTTAAACTTAAAGTTTTCAAATGTTTTTATTTAGATCTTTATACTTGTGTGTTTTTCACAAATGAAGAATGTGTATATGCTCTCTCCTTGTCCCCTTTAGGTAAATCAAGTGATAAAAAACACTTATTCGTTGAAATTTGTGCCATGTATAAGGCATGAAAATAATGTTTTTGAGTCTCCCCCCAAAACCTATATGGTTTAGGTGATCTAAACATAACCTTAAATTTTTTTAACTCGGTCATTTATTTTATGAAATTTGGCTTGTGATCAGGAGTTCATAGCCTCCTCATGAGTTCTTTAGGGGTGATTTGAACCAAGAATTCATCTCTTGACATTGTACCAACCCTACTCCATGATAGGGTATATAAATTAGGGCACTTATAATATGAATTTCAAGGTGTTGAGTGATAACCTCTCTAATCTTAATGAAGACCCAAGTTAGGTCTAGCTAACTAGGGGATTAAACGAATAAGTACATGGATGGAATCACTATGGAAAGGAAAATACCTTTCATAGTAAGTTAGCCGATATGAACTCAATTGACGTGATTGCATATCTAGTGTTAACCACACTTTAGAACATCTATATGGTCGATAAAATTAAATTTTAAAAATAACCCCACTTGTTTTAGACATATTATTGATGTAAGGTGAGTAGCCCAAAGTTCTATGTTGTCATACAATCTCTTGTGAGAAGGGGGTTGTAAAAACCCTACTACTTCATGTGATTTTATTTTTAGATTAACAATTAAATCCTCTCAAGATGATTTATATAGATGATATGCAATGATATGATGTAACCTTGTCAATTATAGTATCTAAGACATTACATTTAGATGTTTATGTCATTTTATTCTTTATTTCTTGGCTTTTTAGTCTAAAATCCAATTTTTGTCTTGCCATGTCAAAATGAGTTTTATGTCCACATCACTCCATTATTTGAGTAAGCATTACACCATCTGTTTCACACCATACCTTTATCTTGAATTTTTTTTTCAAAAATGTTATGTGTGTCATTTGATTGAAATAGGTAACGTTACCCTACCCAAATCATTTCAAGTTTTTATGCCTTAGAGTCTTAAAACAAATCATCGATCATACCTTTAGAATGTGATAATGCCGTTACATTGCTTAAATAATTTCATAGACTTATTTTTCCTTGAATCCAATTTTGGAACTAATCTATATGTGTCTTTTGGGTCTTTGTCTAGTGTTGTTATGCCGTTCACCTTTGTCTATCTTATTTGTTCAAAGAAGCCTAGTTGTCCTAAGTTGGGTTTTTAATTAACCTTGACAAGTTCAAATTTAAAAATTGATTGATTTATATTTATGCCTTTTGTAATTTAGAATTAGACATTGATTTTTATATTTTTGGTTGCATAAACTTAGGATAATTCTTTACCCAAAGTCAAAACTATTGTTTATGCCTTTATTTGGGAGACATAGCATATCTCCAAGTGAATTTTTGTTTCATGACTTATGCCAATTTGGTCAAGTTCATGTCTAAATTCGAGTGCCTATTTTATGCCAAAGTGTTTTAGATTTTTTATATTAAACCATACCCCTTTGTTTGAGCCTAGATTTTGACAATGCATTTGGCCAAAAGACTTAACAACCTTTATTTTCCTAGATTAGACCTATTTGGAATACATTGAACCTAAAGTTTGGCATTCTATTTTTAGTTCAACCACTTGAAATTTTTGTGTGAGACATTTAACATTAGACATTTTAATTTATACTATTTTTACCAAGTTCTATCATAGACCCTTTTGGAGATACATCTCCATCCTTTGATCAAGTTAGATCAATTTTGAAACTTTTGTCTTTTTAGACATTATTTTTTAGAGTTTGTATAACTCCAAACCCTTTTGTCACAAAACATTCAGTATTGATTTGAACATGTCTCAATATACTCATAATGGAATCATTTAAAATACAAGGTATAGTAATGTGGTCACACAAGAAGACTTTATTCAAAACCCCTATGGTGATGATGTCATTTATGAGATAGATCCTTATCCACCTTACAATACTCAGTCAGGGGAATAGAGTCAAGACCCTTTGGTCCATTATTTAGTCAACATGCCTCCATACTTAGAATAAGACCAATAGAAAACATCACAATACCTAACTAGCATACCTTTGGTTGTATAATAAGTCCAATATCAACTGTACTACATTATGATGCCATTGGCCTATGACCCTTATTATTTTGATCATCACTTGCTTATGAACAAGGATGAAGTCTTAAAAAAATATGTGGAGGTAGGGGCTAAGTTTCTAGTACACTTTCCCCATGAAAAATTTCCAAGTCTAGTAATAATGTCTTACAAGATGCCTTATCATCAAAACATAGAATAGGCTTCTTTTAACTATCCTCAAGCTCTAGTGTTGATGCCATATCAGGACCCTCATATATTATTATTATAAGAAAGGACCTCATGGAGGACCACTTCATACAAATGTAGACAACATATAAAACCTATCTAAACTTAGAATGCAACTTCAACAACATGACCATGCCAAATAATCCTCTTATTAAGTTATCTCCTTCAATATGAGTCCTAATTGAATTGACAGGCCAAAAAAATTAGGGTATAGACTATTTTCATGAAGTACTTTACTTGGAGACATGTTTAATTCCCTAGTTATTGAATAAGTGTCTTTTGTTTCTATGTAGAAGAGTGAGCCAAACATAATAGACAATACACAAGTATCATCTAATCTAGACCAAAGTGGTGTAAGCACACAACAATTAGTCTACAATAAAACATGCATCTAGTTAGGACCTTAAGTGGATCTCAAATTTATGGGGTAGTAATTTTTACCTCCCAACCTCAACAAATAACTACCTCTAATCCTCGACTAGATGCTTCTTCAAGCACCCAACTATAAGGATTAAGCAACCAAGAAATAACTAGTGCCATGCCTCAATAAAATGTGATGACTGTTATTCCACCATAACAATTGATGAATAACATTTCACATCAACATGCACCATCTAGCATATCCATGCAATAAAGGAAAAACATTCTGCCACCTCAATAGGGCGTAACTAATATTACACCTTGCTAAGTAGTGATGAACATACCTATTCAGTCATAGACCAACATACCAATATAATCATAAATGATGTCTAATCAATAGTGTATGACTATTGGTCAATGATAAATGCCAAACCTTCAACATGCATCTACTTCCCAACAAGGATTCATGAAAATAAGAGTTTCTAATGTTCCACAAGTGACAATAAGGTAACAATTACCTTTTATTCCTAATGTGCCATAAGCTCAATGATAGGGCCTTGGTTCACAAGTTCCCCTTAATCAATAAGGTTTGACTAGTCGGTAGCAAGTCTCTAATTAAATTCAATAGGAATAGTATATCACTCCCAACCATATCCTTCTATCTCAACCATAATTTCCCCAAAACCAGGCCTACATACCAAATCTCAACAAAAATATCACATTACAATGCATGCAATTTAAACAATCACATCCTAATCTGTGTATGTATATTCCTAGTCAATTTCCTTGATAAACCAACATTTCACAACAAACCATGCCTCCATTATATCCTAGTCAAAGTAATCCACTAGTGACCTCCCAACCTCCACCTCAGAGTAATGTTCCCTTTAATTTCCTTGCATAAGAACTAAAACAAATGAGGGATATAATTTCCCTCATCGAAGATAGAAATCAGACCAAAAAGTTTAAATTGGATGACTCATGTTTCTACCCTTTCAACATGGAGTATTTTCAAATACCATTTCCTCTAGGGTATAAACCACCAAAATTCAAAAAATACAAGAGGAAAGGAGACCCTAAGGCCCACTTAACTAAATTCTTTATTACTTGTCAAGTAGTGGCCTATATTGATATATACATCCCACTATTATTTCTAAAGAGTCTAACAAGATAAGCATCATAGTGGTTGTTGAATTTTCCCAAGAACTCAATATCTGATTTTGATGATCTTTCAGACAAGTTTGTGCAACACTTCTCCTACAATATTGAACATGATATTTTGATGGTAAATTTGATGAAGTAAAATAAAAGGATAGTAAAATATTTATAAGTTATCTAAAGTGATGGAAATCCCTTGCTAGTTGATTCATCCACAGTCTACCAATCAAGCAATTATTTGTTGTGTTTACCAAGAATTTACATAATGAGATATCTTACCATTTGGAGTTGTAGTGTGCACACACTTTTAAGAAAGTCATTGAGAAATGTTTTTTAATCAATAGATATATTATTAACACATGGATCATTAAACTTACCTCATCAAATCAAAATCAAAATGAAAACTAAAACAATGGCCAAAACTAGAACCAAGTCCAAGTGCAAGCATCACAACTAGATCAGGGTAGCAATTATGATAAATCCAAAAAAATTAATCATAATAAGAATGTTGTGGGAAATGGAGTAACTGAGTTGAAAAATGTCCAAATGATCCAAACATCATCTTCTCAACCTATGACACATATGCAAGTTAATCCTAACCAACAACCTCTTCAGTAAATGTAGCAAGCACAACAGCCTCGACTAGTGGAATAAATGTAGTAACCTTTGCCTTTACAAACCCCTCCTCTAAGAAGAATTGTGCCTACTCATTACATATTTAGTGACCTTGGATAACCCATTAAATCCATGTTTTGAAAGCTTTCCATCACTAATTTGATTAATTGTCCTATTTCAAAACACTATCTTGAGGGCATTCCCTATCTAGATTGGTACTAGTAAAATGAATTCTACAAGTATCATCAATTTAATGGACATAATTTGCATTGATGTGTGAAAATTAAAAAATTGATTGAGAATATATTGGAAAATCAGGAGATAACATTAAATAATGGAGCTTCCACATCCAATTAGAATCTAGGAATTTATCAAAACCCCTTTCTGCAACATAACAACCAACAACATTAGCAACAGTGGCTAGCACAACAACAAAAATATCAATAGCAAAGCTAGAACCAATAAAATGAATAACAACAAAACTAATATCAATCAAATGGATTAAACCAAGGCTAGAATGATGCCAAGAACCAACAGATCTACCATGTAGGTGTACATGACTATAATAAGGTTGTAGGCCATATTTTAGGAGGTCTCATTTAAACCATCTCCATTAATCTATGACTAAGTACCAATCAAATAAGATTAGTGCTAATTAATTCTAACCAAACAACCCATGATGGTGATCCTTCCTTGACCTGGGACCACATATAGGTATACCTATAAGCAAGGATTACTACTTTTAGACCTCATACTGATAACTTGTCATTTATCCATGACCATGCACAATTATACCAATAACCTAGACTTATCCTATTTGGTACCTCACTACCATTATTCATTAACAACAATAGTTGTGTATCTAATCTTGATTATACAATCACAACTCAGGGGTTGAAGATTACCATACTAGGCCCACATCCATCTACCACTTCACCCATCTAACTAACCATTCTAGATAGGAATAAGCCATATACCATTGTGAAAGAAAAGACATTTGACATTATGGAACAATTGTAGAAGATGCCTACATAAATATCAATTTTTGATTTGTTGCGTACATACACCATCCAAAAAAACATCTTAATAAATCTCCTTGTATAATCCCAAGTCCCCAATGACATATATCCAAATAAATTTCAAGATTTGGTTGGACATCTAGATCTAGACCAATAATTAACCTTTGACCAAAGTGATATGTCATATTTTGGACCTTTGCATAACAATCCATCATGCATCGAAGTTGTCATAATATGGCATAAAGTGAAATGTGCCCTTGTATACAATGGATCAGGTCTAAATATCATGTCTCTAAATTTGATCAAGCATATGGGATACACCATGAATTATCTTCAACCAAAAATAATCACCATCAAGGCTTTTGATAATGAAGAATGGGAATCACAAGGTACCATCATCTTGTTAATTATCATTGGGCCCTTGACCCACAATACACTATGCCATGTGTTAGACCTTTATTTTTCATATAATATGATTTTGGAAAGACTTTGGATACATAAAATTCATGCCATCCCTTCAACAATGCACTAATGTATCAAGTTCTCCCATTCAGGTTTATAGGTTACTATCCATGGAGATTTTCATCCATACAAACATTGCAAGCATTTGGAGGCCAAGTACTAGAGATATAACTATAATTTTATCCTAAATTTGGTTTCCAAGAAGGAAAAGGGAAAATAAATACTTGTTGATTCACCAAAGGCCAATTTTATTGACCCTAATACACTTGATTCACTTTCCCACATACCACCACTTAAAATGTCTAATCATTATATGATCTTGGCTAATGGCCTAGGAGAATATTTAACCCATGATACATTCCATATTTATAATATTACACATAACCCCAATTTTAATGGAAGACCTAAAGCCAAACCACCTTGCAAAGAATGGCAAAGAACATGTAAAGGCAAACTTTATATTCTAGCACCTATCATTTTCATATTGGCCACTAGCTAAGAAAAAGACTTGTTGATAAATGATGAATATTGGTTGTATAATGAAAAATTATTTTACTATTACCTAAATGCCAAGTATTCTATTTAAAACATAATCATTGATAAGCACACACATGAAGGAGGAGGCCTTGGGATAAATAGACAAGGTCTGCTTGAGCCAATTTCTACCATTCAGTACAAAGGAACATATAGACTTAGATTTTAACCACATAGGGGTGACCCCATGTTCCTTATTCATTTTCCAACACCAAAGACTAATGATGCCAATGCTAACAATAAAGTAGAGTCTAATCATAGCCCTTTCAATGACCTATCCAATACAAATTTGTTTGATACTAATGCCATTTATACCCTTCGACCAGTTATTTTCCATAATCCACTTCCTTTATATTATCCTCAACTTATATACTAGGGCCAATAAAAATCAATAATTCTAATCGCTGAGTTTTAGAATGATGAGCCCTTCTATGATTTTTTAGTCCTAAGGGACAATGTTTCATTGGGAAACCACAAACAAGGGTTCTCAGTCATACTATATCTTGTAGCCTATTTTGGAGAGCAAGTAATAACCCTTAGCCATAAAAAATTAAATAAAATATTGAGGTCCTAAATTGAAAACCTCTTTGAGGTGAGTTTAGACCAAGGAAATATTAAAGAGAAAGGCTAGTCTAGTAGTGAAAACCTATTTCAGGCACCATTAGATGGGGGTGTTCAATCTTCCTCAAACATAGTTTAGGAGACCACTAATGATGAACTTGCATATGGGTCTGAGTTCAGTCTTGAAGAACAATAGTCTTTTGATCGAATCATCCAAGAGTTTCTAACAATTTTTATTACATGGCCATCCCTACCATTAGGGGATTTTGATTCATCATGCCTAGAAGAACCTGAAGATTTGGTCATAATATAGGACTCTATCATTGCAGGTCAGTTCAAATCTTTGTCAGCCATTCTAGAAGATGGTTTGAATCTTCTTGTGGTAGACACTATATAAGTTAACATCAGGATTCCAATCGACCCAAAATGGATCAAATTAGGCAAATCTCTCATTGAGGAGGAATGTGACATCTTTAAAAACCTTATGAGGGAGTTTATTAATATATTTTCATGGACCTATTTAGAAATGCCTGGTTTGGACCCCACCTTGGTTATATACCACCTTGTGTTACATCTTGATGCTAAACTTGTAAAACAAAAATTGTGTACGATGCATCCTTACATTTTTGTAATAGTGAACAAAGGGTTGGAAAAACTCTTGGAAGTGATATGTATTTTACCGATTGACTACTCATATTGGATCTTGAATTTTGTGTGAGTTAGCAAGAAGCCAAAAAGAATCAGGTCTACACTAATTTTAGGGACATAAACTAAGTCTACCCCAATGATGAGTTTCCTCTATCAAACATTGACATGATTGTTCACTCCACTGTAGGTTATAAATTCTTTCAGTGATAAATAGATTCTAAGGATATAACTAGATCTATATTTTGTTAAAAGATCAACATAAAATAACATTCACCACTTTATGGTGAACCTTATATTATTAGGTTATTCTATTTGGTCTCAAAAACACTAGGTATATGTACCAAAGAGCCATGACTGTCGTATTTCATAATATGATGAATGCCATTGTTGAAGACTACATCGATGACATATTGGGAAAATCAAAGACTAGGGCTGATCATCCAGCAACACTAATATTTTTGCAACTACATGAATACAAAGTCAGGGTCAATCCTAAGAAGTGTGTTTTTAGAGTTCAAGAAAATTGATTGGATTTATTGTGTCTAATAGAGGCATTGAAGTCAATCTAGCCAAAGTACAAGCAATTACCTAGATGCCACCATAGACCAGTTTGAAGTTGCTCCATAATTTTTAGGGCAAGATACAGTCCATTAGATGCTTCATATTTCAATTAGAAGAGAAGTATCATTCATTTACACATATATTAAATAAAAGAGTATAATTTCATTGGGATGTTAAATGCCAGAAAGATTTTTAACAATTGAAGGACTATCTAGCAAATCCACATGTTTTGTTGCCTCCAATGTCAAGGAAGTCATTATTATTATACTTATCATCTACAGACAAATCCCTGAGGGCACTTCTCACTTAACATGATGATAACAGTAAAGAACATGCCATATATTATTCAATCCATACGCTGGTCATGTATGAACATAATTATATACCCATTAAAAAAGCCTATTTAACTATGGTCTTCACATCTTAAATATTGTAGCATTACATGTTAAATAACAAGACCATGGTTATTTTAAAAGAATATCTACTCAAGCATCTTCTATATAAAATATGTTTACAAGGCTACATGGTAAAATGGATCGTGTTATTGAGATTTGAGATAGAATATGCCAACCAAAAATCCACCAAGGGATAAGTTTTTGCATATCAACTTACTAAAGCACCCCTTGTAGATATATAACTACTAACATTCCAATTCCCAGATGGCTCCATTATAACCATCATTGAAACACCTTTTGAAAATCAACATTAGAATCTATATTTTGATGGATCATGTACAACACATGGATCAGGAGTAGGCCTTTTATTCATTAATCAATAGGGATATTTAATCGCTAAGTCATTCAAGATCAACTTTCCTTATACCAATAACATGGCTGAATATAAAGAACTTATTGTAGGACTTTGATAGGTAGTATGATAGAACATACAACATCTGAAGGTTTATGGTGATTCCTAGTTAATCATCAATCAAGTTATAGACCATTTTTAGACCAAGGATGATAAGTTGGTACCATATAAGGCCATGGTTGACAATCTCAAGTAGTAGATTGCCAATGTATAGTTTGAACATATACCAAGAGCTAGTAATAGAATCATAGATGTTATGGCCACTATTATATCTCTAATTCATCATACAAACACGACCAAGGAATACCAATTTCTTATTAAAAATTTGCTAGTGCCAACTCATGAACCTTCAGTCATCATAATTATCTATGATATTATTGGTCCCAACTCTATCTGGTATTTAGAGATTTATGCCTATCTTCATGACCACATTCTACCACTATACCTATCCCATAAAAAATCCAATCCTTTATTCACCAATCTACATGATATACCTTACTCAGACCAACCCTATACCATCATAATTTTGATAGAACTTTGCTTTATTGTTTAGCTTTAAAAAAATATACATTAGTGCTACAAGAAGTTCATGAAGGAGTATTTTTAGACCACATAAGTAGGGTCATCCTCGCTAAAAAGCTACTACATAATGGCTACTATTGGCCAATGATGGATGCAAATGAAGCTATATATGTAAAAAGAGTAACAAATGTCAAAGGCATGCTAATATGATTCATACCCTAGCCAAGAATTTGAAACCAATGTTTACACCATGGCCATTTACTACATGGGGCCTTGTTCTCATTGCAAAGATAAATCCCATCTAATTTGATGGCCATAAACATATCCTTACTATCACTAAATACTTCACTAAGTGGTTTTAATCTATACCCTCACTCATGTGATTGGAAAATAAATTTATATATTCATCTTTAACCATCTCAATTTACACTATGGTATCCCCTTTGATATTTTATTTGATAATGGTGTATCATTCAAAAATAAGGATGTCAAGTCACTATGTGTCGAGTACAAAATTACTCAACATTTTTCCACAACATATTACCCACAAGGTAATGACCAAGTAGAAGCATCTAACAAAACCATTGCCAACATCCCTAAAAATATTTTCAATGATGTCGGCCATGATTGGCATCTCAAAATATTCTGCACCCTTTGGGCATACCACACCAATCATCATACTCCACTAGGAGCCACTTCATATTAACTTTTTTTATGGCACCAAGGTCATTATTCCCATTGAGTTTGAGTTACCTTCTTTACACATCTCTTTGAATCATGTCCTATATGATGAATAATATCAAATAACTTGCCTACAAGATCTAGAGTTACTTGATGATAAATGCATGGTCATAGTTAACAACCTGAAAGCATACTAGAAGTGACTTTGTGGCCACTATAATCAATGCATTAAACATAGAGAATTTGAGCTTAGTGATCTTATACTTAAAGAAAACCAATAGAATACCATGGCTGAGAAGAAACACAAAGGCAAGTTCAAATCCAATTGGATAAGTCCTTTTATCATTGTTACAAACAATGGCACTAGATCATACATGCTTGCTACACTAGATGGGAATGAACTTGATGAGTCAATGAACATTGGACGCCTCAAGTGTTATTTTACTTGAGATACATGGTTTATTTTCATAAGGCACATTTAAGCTATACCATAATATCAACATTCTTCTTTATACCATACCATTCTCCCATACCTTTCTTATCGACCAAGTTATTTTATCCCTCCCCATGTAGCCCTTTGACCTTGGTTTCATTCCATTGGTTATGCGGCTTCTTTCAGTAAGAAGATTCTAATCAAGTTTCAATAGTTGTTTTATCATTCTAGACAAAGGCTATATTTTTAAAGTAGTATAATAGTGGTTTGGTAGTTACATCCTTCATTTCTTGTTCTATTATATACCATGTGGACTTGATTATAACTACCTTTCAAATTAATGTCTCACCATCATACTACTAATTATAACTTCCTATGGGAAAATTAGTATCATTGACTTATGTCATTTTCACCTAAGTATAATAACCTATGGGAAAATTGAGAACAAAACTTATTTATCATGATTTTAAGTACCACCTTACCATGTCTATGTCATATTGTGCCAGTTTCCTATTTTGTCTATTTTGTTTGAGTTAGCTGCCACACTAGTTAGATTCCTATATTTTAAGGTATAATTATAGTGACTTGAGGTCCCATCTTAGGAATATGTAGGCAATGCTCGATACATGTTGAGGTTAGATCAGTCACCCCTTTACCACACTTTCACCATTTTGAGAGCAACCTAAGCCAAGCTATCACCATTTTTTTAACACTTTAAGTTTTCACTCTCACCGTTGTATGAGCTTGGACTGTTTAGTATCTTATCATTATCCATTAAGTTGAGATGCTCTAAAAATTCCAAAAACATTTGTAAAACTGGTTTATAAAATCTAAAAATATTGACCACTTCTTTTCCTTAAAGATTATGGGAACCCTCACTAAGTCACAATAAACCACTTATCATTTAGTTTCCCCATCCTTCTTAGCCTTGAATCCCACACACTTGCCATTTTTCAAAATCGTTCCCATATTATTCTATAACATCCATCATGATTTATTCTCATCATTTTATTCTATCCCATTTCTTGGGAGAACTACATTTGGCTTGAATTTTTTGTTAGATATTACATTCATGGAACTATGTAAGCAACATCCATTTTCCTAGTGCATCTAGAGATAGCCCAACCACTCCCTTCATTTTGTTCTATTCCCCCATTCTATTTGTTTGTTTTTTTGTCTCCTTTAGTCTAGGGGAATTTTTCATCATCTCATTTATGTCATGTTGTTTTCACTAGCATTGTGACTAACCATTATTTGTTTTAGTTTTTAATTTCTTCTATTTATTTTGTTTTGTTTTTTTCTTTTATTCTCCTCATGTTTTGTTTGTTTTTTTTAATTTTTTTGCCTATTTCTTTGAATTTTTGTGCCTTGATTTAGTTTATGTGCATTAATTGGGTGATTCCTTATGCATTATTATTTAATCTATCCATATTCATGAGTCAACATTGTCATCATTATTTTTATCATCAATGCATTATTTTTAATTATTTATTGGATCACAAGTCAGTCCTTATACATATTTCAACCAAGTCATCATGGTATTCTATCATGATTCCTACCATCATGTGTTGCAAATAGAAAATAGCTCCTAAAGTCTACAAAGTAATGAAGCAATAATATATCTCCTTGACACCAAAAAAAATCTTGATACAATCCAAATCATATCTTAAATAGAGTAATTAAATCATGAAATAATTTGAATCCTTACTAGTTTAGATGAGCATCTCCCTACTCACACTTTTCCCAAATTCATCTTTCTCCTCTATTCCAATTTGCCATCATCTTCCATATCATGTTTTCCATAATCAAGATACCAATGATTATAACCACCTATGGGAAAATCATTGTGTATCATCCTACTTGCATTACCAATGATTCTAATTTCTTATGGATAAATCATTGTGTTTCCATCCACTTGAAGGTTGATGATTATAACCACCTTTGAGAAAATCATTCTATTTCTTCTACCCAATTGGGTCAAGTTTTCATTGTGATAATGCTTATAATCACCTTTGTGTAAACCATTAACTCAATCCACCTAATTGGGGAATATTTTTATCCTACCAATGATTATAACCACCTATGAGAAAATCATTATTTTCCCTTTTAATGATTCTAACCACCTTTGGGCAAATCAATCTCTTGTCACCTTAAACCTTTTTCAATGATTATAACCACGTTTGGGCAAATCATTGCCTTTTTTATCCCACCTATGTTGATGATTATAATTTCTTGTGGGGAAATCATCTTATTTGTTTGCCCTAACTGAATCAGCTTCATATGTCACTGATTATTACCATTTATGGGTAACTCAGTCTCTTCCACACCATTTCATCCTTTTGGTCTAATTGTTTCCTCCTTTCAAGGAACTGATTTCTGACCCCTTTGCTAACTGTTCACTTGAGGGGGTACCTATAATTCATCCATTACCATTGAAGTCATAGGCATACAAGACCTTATCATTATTTTAAAATTTGTTACCATTATTACAACTTGCAACACCTTCCCAAATAGGGAAAAATTATAGACACATAAAATTGGCCACAACTAGCCTCCAATCAAACTTTAGAGTAATTCCTACCAACCATTGCAAATTAAGCCTAAGAATCACTAAACATCCTAAATTTTCTTGTGAATCATTCATCAAAGATCATAATCATTTTGAGACATCCCTAATTATATTATCCTATAAGATACATAAATAACCTCTCATAGATTCATCCCTAATCATGTTGCGGCATTATAACAGTCAGTTTGGCTTATGGACCTATTAAGTGCGTCACTTGCACACATATAATCAAATATTGAAAGAGATAAATGGATAATCAAAATAAATTAAAAATATAAACCAAATTAAATACCTATTTTAATTATCCATGTGTAATTAATGAATTACTAAAAAATTAAATTCAAAAATATGAAATATCCTAGCCTTTCATGATTACCTTATGAGTTTTCAAGCCTTTGGAAAAAATCTCTTTTTGGAGACCCATGCCTATTCATTTCATATCATGAGTAATTGACACCTTTTAACTCTACTAGGGTTATATTTAAGTCCCCTAGGTTAGGTTTGAACTCATTCCATGTTTAAACTACACCTTAACTCACCCTTGATTTGGGTTAGTTTCTAAGCATATAAATACAATCCCTTGCCTATTAAAATTAGAAGCTCAAATATTGTAGAGTTATAATGTAGGTTTTTTTTACAATATTCATATATTTAATGTTATAATTCCAAAATATTAAGCCAAGTAAGTATAAGCCACATCAAGTGAACACAAGCCACTGGTGCCAAGGAGAGAGGGAGCCACATAAAATTTATTGCCAAAGACTGTTTGAGCACAAACCAAAAAATAAACTTAATGAAGCATTTGAATCTCTCAAGGAAGGTAAGGGAACTTATGTGTTTTGCATTTTAGTTTTGTTTCCAATTGCCTTTTTTTCATTAATCTCCCCCTAAGATCTAGGCTTGTAAGTGTTAGTGTTAGTGTGTTTTTATTGAGTTTTGATTACTTGTTCTAACACAAGACTAACCTCCCTTCTTGGATTCCTATGATCACAAATTCTTTATCTGCAACTACCATTTCTACCTTTAATATGCCCACTTGAGAATCTATCACTTAGATCACATCTAGATAGACAAATTACACATGATCACACTACCATAACATTCAAATTTACCTAAAAGTACATTTTCACTACCATTCAAGAGTGAAAAAACACTAAGTACTTAAAAATATAGCTTCTCTTAGCTTGAAGAATATGAAATTATTTAATAATAATGCCAATAATATGAAGGTGAAAGCTTATATGAAACCACTAACCTACAAAAAATTGTTAGTAAGTAATTAAAAAATAACTTCATATGTGATACCTATAAAATGAAAAACATTTAGTAAAACTAATTACATATACATTTGAAAAGTCAACATACCTACATATTTCAATCAAATGAACTACTAGGATATGATCTATCCTTGATAGTATCAAGAATAGCTTCATGGTTTGACTCCTGAACTTTCCATAGTTTCTTGTTTAATAGGCTCCCATGATATTTTTGTAATTAAACATTTATTGCAAGAATCAAATTAAAAAAGTGTATTATCTTCTTGTGCATTTCAAACTCTTCTAACAACTATTCATTTGATTTTTTTTATAGGATATTGTTGATATAAGTTCTAGTGACTACCACTAACCTAGTGGGATAGTCAATGTTTTCTCCATCTATAGATAGGGAAGTTAATTTTTTATTTCTCTCTACACACCAGAACAAGTAATAATATGTTACCTCTTCATTTTTCTCATCTAAAATAACTGTACAAACATGCCTTGTATCATAAAAAACCATTTTAGTGACACTATGAAGATATAGAATAAGAATAAATTTTACATTATGAACTAGTTGCACTATATCAGATACATGGCCAAAGTCATTTGATACTATCATATATGTAAGTTGTAATGCTATTTTGAACTTGATATGTGTTGATTGGAATTATAGGTTTGGAACTCTAGTCATCCACTCACTTTTTCAACTCACACTCATTCCAAATAGAGTCCAAGAATGTAGAATAAAAACATGCCAAGTGTCTTTCATGAATATGTAAGAAACTTGAATTTGAGCTACAAAATGAGTGGAGCTCACTTGAATTTGTTAGATTCATAAAATCCTCATATTTTTTCAAGTGTTCTTCCTCCATTAACCAAAAATGTATATGAATAGTATAATTTTGCTGAGCACCATGACACATGTTCTCATTACACCATTCAACCATGTTTTTTGTATTTATCAAATCAACACCCTCTTCAAATTTAAACTCTACCCTTGAAATGGCTCTTTTTACACATGCTACAACACTATCATGCTCCCATTTTCCATGGATAGCCTCGGTGAAACTCCAAATGTGTCCTAAACTAGTGGTAATGTGCATCCTGCTCAACCAATAAAACATCCATGCATTTTTAAATTGTAATGTGCAATTGTCTAACCAAATGTAATGTTGATTGAAATTAATGTTCTTTTGACTCAATAATTCATATATATTTTGAAAAAAACCTTTCACATAATCTAAAAATTGTGGTCGATAATCACTAATATAGAAATGGTACTCCCTTAATATTTTTCATTTCTTCTCTATACTATCAGGTGCATGCATGAATGTTATATGCATGAATATGGTAACTTGTGATGAGTTGTAATACTATTATTGAACTTCCATTTGGGGTTTAAATGTGTATTTTTTAGTAAACTAAACTAATAAAACAATATAACAAAATGGGAATGTATCCTTGCTTATCTTTAAATGTTCATCCAACCATCTAGCCCTCTGTGTGTACTTTGCATACTCATAAATAAGTTCCCCCCTAAATTTGACAAAAAGTTTAGAAACAAGTATCTTTTTTGTAACAAGCTCACACCTTTTAGATTATTTTACATCTTTTACTTGATAATTCATTGATTTATATTTTATTAAACAAACTAATTCCTATCTAATTGCAATTTTACTCCCCTCATGGATATAATTTTTCAATTTTGGCAATCCATCACAAATGTTGTAATTTTCATTTATACATGATTTTTTATAAAATAATTATCTATCCAATCTTTTGTAAAAATAATTGGAATACATTTTTTGGCTAATTTTGGTGTAAATATAATTCCACACTCCTAAAAAATGTTGTTAGTATGAAAATTACAATGACTATGGAAAAAAAATCATAGTGCATTGCAAATTCAACATGTTGTCTACAATAACAAGTGGTGTGTGTATGATTTATTTTTATATAAGGTTTGGCCATCTCAAAATATATTTGAAAAATATAAATTTGTGGATGTTTTTAAAAAAATTCAGAGTAAAATTGTGTTTGATTCATATCCAAGAAATGTTTTAGATGCAGTTCATGGTTATGAGAACTAACTCTTATTTTTTTTATATCTCTGGCATTGGGCAAAAATATTGTATTATCTTTCCAAAATTGAGCAACTCTTTGAGAGCATCAACTACAGCCTTATCCTTTCATTGAATTATACCAAAGAATGAAAAAATCTCTTTGGTATTAGGTTTATTAAGTATTTCACATCTTTCAATTGCTTTTATTAATGTTTTTTAGTTTATATTAAGTGTTTGGCTTGTTTTTGAAAGAATTTATTTTTTCTCTATTTTCCCACTTACTGCACAAGTTTTAAGTATACACCAGGTAACATTACAACCTTGGGTACATTAGTTTGGCCTATATTATGATATGCATCATGTATATTTTCAATAATTTCATTGTTTTCATCATCCATGTTAGATGTTCTTAGTCCTAATGTGTACATTATAGGTGTCATATTAATCAATTTCATCAACAAAATAAATAATTGACATCTTTGACTATCATAATAAAAATTATGAAAGAAACTATCCCAAATTTGTTGAACTAGTCTTCTTAAATGGAGATTAGACATCTTGTTATGGATTGGCTCTAAAATATTTTCATCGACTTCAATTAAGTACCTGTGTTTTATATGAATAATTCTTGAAGGTATTGTTAATGGTAGAATTTATAGAGAGGGTGTTTCAAAATCATTATTAATTTCATTATTTAGAGGTGGGATGATATTTTATTCATTATTTATTTCTTCATTATATATTTACATGAATTTTTATTTATTGTCAAATTCATCATTATTTGTTTTCATCAAATTGTCTTCATTCATGGGGGATAAAACATCATACATAGACTCATCATCAATAAATTAAAAAACTTAGAACTTTGAATGTAAACTTCCATCATTATCTAATTCATTATTGTCAATTAAATTATTATTCATTTAATTATGTTCAATTTCATCATTATTCAATTAATTATGGTTAATTTCATAATTGCTTAATTCATTATTGTCAATTGGCTCATTATCTATGACATTTGGTTCATCAAGATTAGGGTTTATACCTTGTCTTAATGAAGTTTTTTGCATTCTTATCTTGTGTTTCCCTATCAACTCTTGTAATTACAAAGGTGTTTTATTCTTCAACATATTATTATTTATTTAATGTGATCCATCACCCATTAAGGACAATTGATAGCTTTTAAAAGGTGGAGTCAAAATAAGTACACACCCACAGAATTAAGTAAAGAATGTTTGTGGAGACAAAATTATCAACTTTTTAACATGGCCCTAATTGTACAAATTGACTAATTGGATAAATTCATGATAAAATCAATCTTAATTTTTCCCCAAATCAAATCTTGCTCTTGAAAGGGTTTAAATTGGCCTCAAATATCTCCACAATTAAATCAATCAATTTTTTGGTTAATTATATATGACATGACATTAGGGTTAATTTCACTCCAAATCACATCATATATGATTTAAAAAAGGTTCATGTGGTTCATTTTAACCCTAATTAAGGATTATGGATTAAGGAATAGGGCATTAATGTATAGCGTTTAGGGATTAAGGAATTAGAGCATTGGGATTATAATTTAGATTTTATGATTTAGGGATTATAAATTAAGGAATAGGGTTTAGGTTTAAGGGTTTATATATGGTATAATATATGTATTTCATTTGACCCTAATTATTACTACAAAGGATGTTAATTGGGGCTAAATCGATTGGTAAATAGGGAAATTTTATGGTTTATAATTTAGGGTATAGTGTTTAGGGTTTATGGTTTAGGGCTTAAGATTTAATGTATATATGGTTTAGGGTGTACATAGGATCCACTATATTTTTGGCCTCAATTAACCCCCAAATCATCACAAATTGAGAGAATTAGTCAATTGGGATAGTGAGTGATACGATTTGGGCTAAATTAAGTAATGTATATACCTAATTATTACTCTAAATGATGTTAATTAATGTTAAAATGATTGGTTTTGGGTTTAAAATATAGGGGATATGGTTTATGGTTTCTGGCTTGGGATTTAAGACCTATAAGGCTAAGGGTTTAGGATATAAATGATATAATTAAAAATATAATTAAGGACAAATCACTTAGACCTATTTGTGAATATAGAATGTGTTTTTGGGTTATCATTATACCCCATGCCATCATGCAGATTGAGTGAATTAGTTAAATGGGGAAATCATTAATGTGATTTAAGCCAAATTGAGTCTTATGAACTTAATTCTTAGTCTAAATGATGTTAATTTGGGCTAAAATGATTGGTTCAAGGTTTAAAGATTTTATATTTATGGTTTAAAGTTTAGGGATTAGGAAGTTTAGGAGTTAGGGCTTAGGGTATAGTAAGTTTGAGCTCTTAAACATAGATTTGTGAGTATATAATGTGATTTTGGGATGAATTAGCCTGTACATCAAATATATTGAGCCAATTAAGTCAATTACAATAATGAGTGATGGAATTTTGATCAAGTAGATCCTTATGAACCTAATTCATATTATATAAAAGATGTTAATTAGGGATAAATTGATTGGTTTAGGGTCTATGCATATAATTTAAAGGGTTTAGGGTTTAAGGATTATGGATTAGGGTTTAAGGTAAATGGTACATAGTTTAGGGATTAAGATAAATGGTACAGGGTTTAGGGTTTAAGGTATTAGATATAGTGTCTAATCACTAAAGTAATTGAAGAAAATTTGAGTTACTTTTTCACTTATTTGTGACAATTGCCTTCATGTTTGCATTTTTGATAAAAATAGGGTCAGATAAACCATACATGTTGCATACATTATATAATTGATTGAGCCATAAATATGGTTTAGGGACTCAATTTTTCCCAAATCACACCCATAACTACATAAATTAACTAATTGGATCAATTCATGATAGAATCAAACTTAATTTTTATGTAAATCATATCTTGCTCTTAAAGGGGTTTAAATTGGCCTCAAATTCCTCCTTGATTAAATGAATCAATTATTTGGTTAGTTATATAGGACATGATAGTAGCATTAATTTCAATCCAAATCACATCATATACGATCTAAAATAGGTTCATGTGGCTCATTTTGACCCTCATTAAATCTATAATATAGTAAACCAACTTTTGCATTCATTATTTGATGACATTCAAATTTATTGATCTCAAAACCACATTATACGCATGTAAAACTTAAATAAATAAATAATGTTTCTTTGCTTCAATCGAACTAATGAAATTAGAGTTGATCAACCCCCAAATCATATTTTATAGTCATGCAATTAGGTTGAAGGGGCTCAAAATATCCCTAATTTACTTTAGATGCACAACTAGATTGGTACTCTAGAGGCTAAGTTTTGGACATAAGTTGAAAAATGTATTTTATGATATCTCTAGATAAAATAAATTATATCATAAAATGTATAATGAGTTACACCTTAAAACCCAATAATTATAGGTAGTCAAGTCAACATATTAAAATGCCCATAAATTTTTTAAAGTCTAATGTGGTACCATGACACCTTAATTCACTATCCAAGGTTAGGGAACTATATCATATCACATGAAAGAACATCACTATTAGGGATCTATAAAACATATAAGAACATATATAAAATTAGAGCCCAAGAGCAAATTTGTGTTTTTGGGTGTTATGAAGATATAATGCAATTTTGTTATTAACACTATCACATTAGTAATTAGCATGATTATGTTACTAAGGTGATCCTATTATCACATAATCATGATATTTGAATTTGAATTCAAACACCAAGCCTTTTCTCTTAGGAATTGCTTGGATTCTCGAGTCAAAGGCTTGGACCTACTAATCTATAGTCAAATTTGAGAGTTTTGATAAAAATAACAAATTTAAACTTTGATCACCAAATACACTATGAATTTCAATGGTAAAATTCAAAAATTTAATGCCATCATGATGAGAAATCTATCCTCTTTCCAAAGATGTGATTTTTATAATTTTTGGACTAATTCAATGTTTCAAACCATGTTGATTTTTAACTATACCTTTTTAGGCCACTACATGTCATAAACATACATGCCTATAAATGTTTATGTAATTTATTTTTCATTGATCCAAGTGCAAAAAAATTTATATGGTAACAAACTAAGCCTAATTCTACACACATTTAATAAAAAAACTATATTTTTTTATGTAGTTAGGCATATCGTATGGGCAGCTGTCCATTTTTTGTCAGTTTTTAGTATATATTTACTTGTAAAATTCCTAGAAAAAAATGTATTCATTGAAAAAGTATAAAAAACTAAGGTAAAAATCTATAATATCTTATATAAATGTTCACCAAAGGGTTTCAAACAATATTAAATGCTTCTCAAAAAATGGTGGATTGCATGACCATCTATCTACTCTATTTTCTTAAAAAAATAAGAGTTTCTTTTAAAATTATAAATGTCTGACCTATTTATACTTAATCATTTAAAAAAATCATGTTTGAGAAACTAGATTAGAAATTATACATTGAATTTTCTAACACCATCTTACAATTTGGAGTGTAGATATCTCAAATTATCTAGAAAAGCTCAAATTTATGAAATTTCAAAAAAATCATGTCCATAGGTAGGCCCCTTTTTGTTCCCCAACATTATGTACTTACCCCATTACACTTGTACATCATCTGGGTTATTCAAAGTAGGTCATTTATTCAATTGATACAGTCATTTATGGTTTTATTGGCCACATTCAAAACTCCATTATGGAGATTTTACTCCTATTATAGGTTGGAAAAACACATGTGGCCATTAGGTTCTTAGTTGTACCTAGTGCAGACACATTTGACATGTTATTGGGTAGGCCATGGACACAAAAACTCTAATCCATTCCATCCATTGTACACATATGCCTCAAGTATATACATGCTAATGAGATGGTTATAGTTAAGTTTCTTCCATATGATTATCCTTCACCTATCTCATAGATAGTTACACAACAACCACCAGTTGTAATTCTAAGTAGAATTTCTATTAGTAAACCATAGATTTTATTTTAGCCACTAGTGCAGGTGAGGTCTACTTCTAAAATGTTACCATGAATGCATACTCTCCCATGAAGACCCTTATTAAAGAGACCCATGTGTTAGAAACATGTCATAAATTATAGTGACCCTCTCTCTACCCATTTCATTTTAAGATCAATGTGATTGAGTTACCAAGGTTCTCAACATAGATAATCCATGTCAGCTAAAACATCTCCTACCAGATGGGTTTATAAGAAACATAAATTTCATAGGCTAGTTCAACCAACTACATAGGTTCATAATAGAGTTCATATGCTATTTCAATTAGCTACTTATCTTTCTATCCCACTCCATAGGCAGTGTCAGTTACAAATCAGTCAACACAGTTGGTTCCTAGACCATAGATACCTTTTCATAAATATCAAATGATAATTATTCCTTTATAATTTACAAGATACATTGATAGTTAGTCTCTCATGAGACTCATCAGTTAGCATGTTCTTCCCTTCTTGTATATAGCTTACCTTATTTTGTTCCTTGTATAAAATTTCATTTTCATGTTGCTTGTATATAAATTATATCCTAAAAATACAAAACCAATATATTATGTCAAAAAACATAAAATAACATTCAAATATTTAGTCAAAAAATACAAATTATAAATTGTATGCATTTCTATGTTTACACTTCCTATACTTTCTAGGAACTACATATGCTAACTATCTTAGTATAGTCAGTTTTATCAGACATACATGTTTCATTTATTATTTTTTAAGTGTTCACAGATACTTACAGGACCTAAGTAAATCACAAAAATCCAAATTTTTTACTATCTACCCATTAGTGGCATATACATAGATACACAATTTCATCATTTGATACATTCACCCATTTAGGCACATCCTATACAAAGTTCTAATTGCTAGGTTACATATTTATAAACTCTATATCATAGACTTAGCATTGCTGTATCTCAATATTTATCATCCTACTTTACTCAAATTTATTATTGACTACTACTACTCTAGACTTAATTTATGTACATCTTCACTCTTATACATATTTGTACTACATGTTTATGCATACTTTCATTTCTAGCTTTACTAGTCTAGACTTGATTGTACCTCTATGATTCTACATCTATTTGAGGTCATTTGAATATGCCATTATTCTATGGATATATGCAACTTCATTTCATTTTATGTATGATTTGGACAGGTTCCCATGTCCTTGTGTGTGCTTTCTTGATTGTGTATGCGAACATTTTAACATTTACTTCCATGTGGCTCTAAGATAACTTTCTTTCTCTATGTGTATGTGGACATTTGTACATGTCCTTTTATGTCTTGATTTCTCATATTTAATGACATGTTCCCATGTCTATTGTATTTTGGCCCCATGGCCTACTTTACATTCCTCATGCATGTTTTATGCATGTTTTAATGTATGAATCATGGCCATGATACTTGTCTCTTATTTATTAAATACTATAGTTTTAGATTCCATAAGGGACATCATGCATCTCCCTTTCCTCCTTAGGTGTCATGATGGACATCATGACGCATCCCCTTAGGTAGTTACTTATTTTATTATTTAGATTTTTTATTCATACACATGTTTACATTGTTATATCTATCTTGATATCCTTGTGAATTCTAGATCTAACATACATTGTACATTACAAACTTATGCTCAAATTATCTTATACCAAACTTTCTCCTCATAGGTCCATTCTAGAAACCACTTGCACCAAAGGGAAATGATTATTCCATGGATGTCTTAGTATCATCAATTTCACCCAATTTATCTTGAGTAAAAAACTACTTGCAACTAATTTTTGTGCATTCTTAAACTTGAATAGGTCTACTAGGTGCCTTTTTAGACCTCCTGATAGTTTTTTGGTCATAACTTGGTCTCATAAACCCATTCTCAAAATTTTCAAAGTTTTTGGAAATTTGAATTTGATGCAAATGTCCCAAAACCTTAATTTTTAAAAAATTCTTCTTGTGGAATGATATTTTAATTTTTTAACTTATAAATTGCATGTGGCACTTTTAATTGCAAAAAAATAACTTATTTTTTTATTTTTTTACAAGCTAAAATAGAGTGAAAAGGAAAAGTGGTGTAATTAGAAAAGGAAAGTAGTACTTTGAATGGAAATGAAATGAGTGAATAATTATATTATATATAAATAGGCCAACCGTAGTCATTGTAAGGGTTGAATTTTTGTTGCTCCAAAACACTTAAAGTCTTCCGAACTTTTTATGTAATTTTAGTGTAATTTCTCCCTCTTATTTTCTACCCAACTATTATATCAAAATAATTTAGGCTCATTCAGATTATAAAAAATTATATATTTATGATATTTAAGTTGATCTATGGATTCTAATTGAAGATGTATAAGAATATTATCATTTCTTGCACATTTAATATGGTGGACTTGTGTCTCTTTCAAGTTTTGTTCTCCTTAGACTCGTACACCTTATTTTTACCTGATTGTGTGAATGTTGGATAATATAAGGATTAGTTTTCTAGGTTTTTTACATCAAGTGGATAAAAAATTTCTCCAATATCATAAGATTTATCTCTCTTTCCCTTTTTTATTCTACTTTTTTCATCAAATCTATTAAACCAGGGTT
Organism: Torreya grandis; assembly: GCA_037957365.1. NCBI lineage: Eukaryota > Viridiplantae > Streptophyta > Pinopsida > Cupressales > Taxaceae > Torreya > Torreya grandis. The sequence continues at coordinate 3,116,927 of JARHVA010001269.1, forward strand.
TCATTTTATAGCAATATGTTTATACATGTTTATCTCAATTGTTTATTCTATTTCATTCCTATATTGTTGTCAAATTATTGAGTGTATTAATTTAAGCGAATGATCCCCTAAAATTAAAAATTTAAACTATTTTTTTCCTCAAACCCCTAATTTCACATTTAGGAAAATATATGTGCATGTTTTGTTATTTTATAGTTTCTAATTGAAACCCATTTAAAATACACCTAAATAAATAATTACCATATAATTTATTTAAGCATCAAGGACATTGGAATATTTCACTATCATTAGGAACCTTGATTGGAATAATTCACAACATAGAACTAAATGAAGATCAATGTGTTATGGCCTAGTAGATATAGATCTTGGGAGGACTCATCTCATGTAACTCCTTTTGGAATAGGATGGACAAGTTTCACCACTCTTAAACCTAACATTAGTGAGCCATGATACATAACACATCAACACATACCCTATTATATTTAAACCTTATGACTCTATAAAAGGGAAACCACTTTAGTTTGATTGGTACTGAGATAGACCACATGATATATTGCATGCACTATTACATAAATGGATGATAAAGATTATTTTTAATTCTCACCATCCACCATATAAATTTGTAAAGGTAAAAGTACAACGCTTTTTCACTTATCATGGTATAAATAGGATCCAAGATAATGATTATTTTGATTTCAAGTAAAATATTACATATTTGGTAGATCGGGGACTTATTGCATTTTGATAAGATACATTTAAATATATTTCCCCTACATATTCTAGAGATTATTCTAAGAGGGTTGAGACATACCGTGTTACTCCTTTTAAGAAACACATGGTCAATTAACATTCATGGAATATAACCACTAGTAGAAGTTATTCTTCTAGTGTACCCTCTACCAAGATCGATCTATCTCACACTAATCCTACCATGGATCCATTGGTTGATCAAACTCTCAATAGAGGGACACATGTAGGAGTCATACCTACATAACAGATTTGGGTACCTAAGATCACATATATAGATACTAAAGATATATCTATAGATGTGTTAGTGATAGTGATATAAATAAAACCAAAGGTGATATTACTAGATGATCATTATACTCAAGATTTCTTATTTCCAACTAATTTTCATTGCATATGGTGATCGTTTCATTATTAAAAAATTGAATTTTTCATTAAATTAATATATTTATACCATTATGAATTTGATCATATATGAATATTCATTACAAAAAAAATAAAGCACACATCCTCTTGAATAAAATAAGTTTATACCCAGGTAGTTAATTATCAAAAGTACTAAGGTTAATCCTCTGTAAAAGGGTAATAGGCAATTACATTACTAAGTGGCCAATGCTTAAGAGACAATTACATCAAAGATACAAAGTGGGTTCCACATAATCCTCATTATTACAAATCATGTTCATATATCTAGAGCACCTAAACATTTTTCTATTACTTCTATTCTAAATAAACCATAAAGCATTCAACAATGGGTTCCATAAACCCTTACTACTCCTACATTTGTTTTAGAGCATCACATATACTACACTGACATATATTACACCTATACATGTTCCTTGGTAGTATCACTACTTTATTACACTAGGTTCACAATGGGGATATACCTATGAGCATCAATTATATGAGATCATAAGATAGTTATTAAATATTCCAAAAATATTAAAAAAAAAATAAAATTCAAACATCCAAAATATTATCAACATCATATGTTCTATTAGCTCCTTGGAATATATGCTTTATATGGTTGGGGTTGCCCCCCCAAGATAGAGTTGGCTGTTCCAACCACTGTTGGGGATTCCAAAAGCCAAACGAGAATGAATAACACACATCAGAGTCAAGATTAGTAACATATCATTTATGTCTATATACATGTGTTTCAAAAATGATTTAAGTGTGATTCAGTAATACATAAATACATGATATATGCACTTTTATCTGTTGAGCCTTCCCTCTACTTATACCATGTGGAAATTCAAGGCATCCACTTATTTGATCATGATACATCCAGGTGACATTATTATATGATCATTTTACATTATCATGTTAGATATTATATAAGGACTATTTTGGATAATATGGACTTATCAACAGTTTAGTTTTTTGAAAATTATCAAAAATAAATTATATTGTATCAAAATTAAGTTGGATTTATTACAAATAAATCACATATATCTAATGTATTTATAATAATTAAAAATTATTTAAGATGATAATAATACCTTTAACGATACCCATGACATTAAGATTAATAATTCTTTTTTAAATAGTCAAGGACATATGGCATGCACCCACGAACCCACAACATTTCAAAACTCAAAAAATATTTCAAGTTCACTGGGTGAGTGACTCTCTGTAATTATGCCATGTGTCTCTATCCCATTTAACTAGAGACTGACATATTGAACTTAATATATGAAATCCTTGGGTAGGTGAGCAAGTGAGGTAATGCTAAATGTCATCCTCTCAATCATTTAGAGATTGACTCAAGAAAGGCAGTATACAAAATCTCTCAAGCAAGTGACTCAGCACGATCCTATAAAATAACACTATCTTATCAGTTTGACATGATCAAAGTATGACCATCTTGTTAGTCTGATGTGATCAAAGTGTCACCATCATATGAGTTTGATATGATGAAAGTGTCATAATCCTATGAGCTGGGTGAAATTAAAATATAAATAATAAAAGTGATCCACCAAATCCATTGACACCATTAATTGACATGAATTGAACAACCTTACAAGTAAATCGAATGAATCTAAAAGTAATATATGTAATTTATAAAGAAAATTACACTCATATTTACATCAAACTAACAAATGTCAAGCCTAAGTTTAAACCCTTGTAAACTAGAAGTTTCACATCCACATAATCATGGCATACTCATCTCAAGTTTCACCTCCTCCATATGAATATTCAATTGTAGGAATATCAAAATATACTAACATAGTGTTTGATGAAGCTACCCTCAAACATGATTTCAAGCACTTCTCTTTTATTTGGGAAGAAGTCAACAAGGCCAAAACTTGTATTCTAGGGGACCAACTCTCTACATTCTCATAGAGGTATCATGATAACCTATTAGAAATCAAGATAATGGGTCTTCTTAATGTAGTAGCTAAACCTAAATTAATGCCATGCATTGAATTATTATGTGATTTGTTTATAAATGGTAACATTTCTAGAAAAATCTTGTACTTTCACCAAAATAGTAAACTAGTGGCCCACCTTAGTAGTAGAGCATTGGAAAGATAGTATAGGCTACTTGTCCCTAAGATGACATACAACCAAACTCTAATGAATACTTGGATACATTCTGATAACATAGACACAAAGCTACAAAAATGGTACCATGACCCCAATACTTTTGTAATCAGAGGCTTTATATTTACTATCCCAATAGCCACTTTTTGACCTAGAGTTAGAAATACCATGGCCCTGTTAAATTGAATATATGGTTTCCCTAGAATGGCTTATGTGAATGAGGTATGGATTCCCCTACACGACCTTATTTTCAACTCCAAAAGGATAATTGACATAGGGGAAATCATCAGTTCTAACATAATCAACACAATAACCAATCTAAACAACACCCTAGATTGTAAATCTATATGATGTCCTATATCATCGATGCTATAACCGTAACTATCTATGCATCTTTCAAAGAGCCTTGGGAGCCTTTTAAAGAGTATCATATGAGAAAGATATATGAAAGTTTCAACATCATCCACATTTATAAGTTTAGGAGGAACATAAATAATATTATTGAGACCTTATACCTAATGGTATACTAGGCCATCTATGGAAAAGATATGCCCAGGCTCTCAGATCAAATCAGGAAGAGTATAGGTAAGATTGGGGATTATTGGATTTATCAAGACTATACCATAATTAGGATAGAGGTCACCAGATCCTACCCTATGTATCTACCTAGGTTGGTCTTAAACAAAGTTACAAAATAAGAAATTACTTCCTAATTGGCTGAATTAGTGGATGTTTAGTTAAGAAATAACAGGCAGGGAGCTGTGCAGCTAACTCCCCTTAGTATTGGTAGGATTCAATAAACCAAATAAGAACACTTCTAGCTTGTGGGAAAAACCCAAACCCATTATGGTTTCAAGTGGACACCCTATAGATAATGGGACCCTATGGAGAACATGAGGAAACACCTAAAGAGAATCAGATGAAGGGTAAAGATCGACTATGGTCATGTCCACACTTGGCATGATGTGGTTATTATGAATACCTTGAATGATGAATAGGTACACATCAATATGAATAAGGTTGCCATGTCAATGGTGGTGGCTAGGCACATATAGTATAATACTAAAACTACCAAAGAGCAGACCAAGAATTTTTAAAATGAGCATTGGGTTTTGGATCCTCTCAAGGGGGTCCTTTCACAAATGGAAACACAAAAATAAGAACCCCCTTAAGGATCTCCTCATGCCTTGCCACCCTTTATTACAATTATAGTAACTACCATAGTGGAGATGATTCTTTATCCACCCTCTACAACACAAGGCACCAAAAATGCCATGGGTAGTGGTGGAGTTTTCCCTATGTTATTTTTTCCTCCAACCACCAAAAGTTAGGAAGTTCATCTTCCTTCCTTTCTCTCCTTAGTCAATTCTCCTCTTCCACCTTCACCTCCAATTCATGTAGCAACAACCATTATGGGGACTGGTGGAGCCTTTTCTATCTTTCCATTTCCTCTACTCACCATAACACAAGAAGTTCTTCTTCCTTTGTTCAACACCTCAACTAATGGTTTATATCCATCCACTCTCCCCAATCTCCACCCAATATCACACTTGTTTCATCAGTTTATGCTCCACTTCCTTCCACACAAACTTCTACCCCCATAATGGAGCCTATTGTATATAAAAGGAAATTCAAGACTCCTTTAACCTCACCATGACATGAACCTATCCAAAATTCACCTAATGAGGGATCAATGGGATGCTTGAAGGGAGGGAAGGGTTTTATATAGTAGAACCCATATTGGTATTGGATAGTGATGAGGAAGTTAATAAATTTCCCTTAGATGAATGAGAATGGGAAGGTGAATTTGAGAAATCACTCTCAGTATCTATCAGTGAGACTACTAAGAGTGATCCTAAGGATGAATGGATTGAATAAAAAGGGGCCTATTCAGGGGGTATAGAGATTTTGGGGACTAGTTCAGTTTCCATCGAGATACTTCCAAAAGAGGGAGATGCCAAAGATGAAGTAGATTCGAGACCCCTAGCTTCCACAAGTGGAAAATTAGTGAGAGTGTCTATGGGTCATTTAAACCAGTAGAACATAATGACAAATTTCACAATAGTTCCCCTATTTTATTTTGTGAAACATGTGAGTAACTTATCCCACTATTCTTTTTCCTCAGGTTCTATAATTTCTACTACAATGATAACTAGTATTATCACTCCCTCTCATTATTAAAATTCTTTGAATGAGATTCAAGTTAGTCCTCCTTAATTCACCCAATACAAATATTGATGGAATCACATTTTATCTAGCCACTAAATACTTAACAAATCTCCTTAGTATTCCTTCTACTTCATCTTAACTAACCTCCCCAACTATAAAAATGAGTCCCATTTGAGATCTTAGTCTTAGCTCTATTTTTTCTTCACCTGTTTTTACATATCAACCATCCACCCAAATTGATATGCCACTAACCCAACATACTCACACCTATAATGTTGTGGTGACCATGTAAAAGGAGATAGAAAAGGGCAAGCTCATTTTGGATATAGTGCACCCTAAAAAGGTCACTAGTTAGAGGTGGGAAATCCTAACTTCCCCACAAATAAGATCATCTTCCTTTAAGCCCATGCTCCCTCTAGGAAAGCCTCAATCCTCCACTCCATCAGAGCCTACAAAGGACATTGAGTAGTTAATAAACTTGAACATACTATAATAGATATAAAAGCTATAACATGTAAAAGAGGGTAGGGGAAACTTGGTAGTCGTTAAGCAACTGGTGGTTAAGTTCCATTTTGATAAGGATACAGAGAACATGAATAGGGTAAAAAGGAAGAGCCTCATTTTAGAAGGGTAGGAGGTGGAATTGGAATAAAGGGAAGATATCTTATCTTTGTTTAAAAGGATAAAATTACATTCCTCTAATGTGAATTGTCTACCTTGGGAGAATGCTTATACCTTTGTGGATTTTATAGGGGTGATCAAGGAAATGTTACAAGGATATGATCAATCCATCAAAGAATTACAAGGAATAACCACCATAAAACCCTTGGTGGACATCATTGACAATATATAGGGTGCATCCAAGAAGCTATATAATATCTTTAATCAGAGCTACAAAAGGGGAGTTATTGCCTCGATGGGGATATGTATATCCAAAGGAAGATAAGATGAAGAAAATAGAGGCTAAACTAATTTTTTTAGTGGAGTAGATAGGACCAAAGCTTATGCCTATTTGAACCTAATATTAACCCTTGATGCTACCTAGGTGTAGAACTATGTAACTAATAAAAGATATGCCTTACTTTAATAAAACCAAGAAATAAAGACTTTAGTTCTATAGTTGAATAGTTAGGAGAGGCAAGCTAGGGATATTTTGGTATAAATAAGGATTAATAATGTAGTCACTCCACACATAGATTTTGTACATGAATCCATTTTTGAAGAACTTCTTTGTGTAGCGTCTAATAGTTTTAGAGTAGAGGTTGAGGGTACTATCTATAGAATATTTGATGAAGTGAAATAACTAGTGAGTGTAGATACATGAAGGGTTGTTAATGTATAAACCCTTTACGTAGATATTGGGGAATCACCAAAGATACATATAAAGTTGATGGATAAGATTCCTCAACTTTTTAAAAGACCCCTGTTAGAATTTTAAAGTAGTTGAAATTAAGTTTTAGGCTAGTTATACTCTCTACCTCCAAATTCAGGGAAGCAAGCAGGCCATGACATCCAGGTCACCCCACTAGTAGTTGTAGTTGTAACCATTACTCTAAATAGGGTTCATATTATAGTTTAAATGGTCACCTTAATGACATGACACACTATTATAATAATTTTAGCTACAGTGGTAATGATTTAATTTCAACTGAAATAGCTACAATAGTCGCTAGTGCATAAGTGCTACCATTTACAACTACCACATCATAAGTAGCCCCTCTGATAACTATAAGCCTTGTTTGAGAGTCTTTATTATTGTAACATTTTTGTCTCTAACTATATGTTGAGTGTTACTTAAACATTTCTTGAGAGATGAGGCTAGCCCCATTTTGAGACTATAAAAAGTGTATCACCCTCTCTAATCATGGATAAGAAATTTTGACATCAAATACATATAAAAAAATCCTCTAGGTTATTATGAAAGTTTATGTTGTATTATGGTATATTTTATTTCTTGTGATTGATATGGTATCTTAGCTATTCGATATATACAATAGCAATTTTAAAAGTTTTGTTATGAGTTATTAAAGTTATGTTAATGAAGAATGTGTCATAGCAGTTTTAGTTGATATATCTCAGTGACTATTTATGGAATAAGGTCTTGTTAAGATAATTTAAAATTTAGGGGATACATTGAAGTTCATTGTAATACCTTCAAGGGTACCCTTTTACATGTTTGAAAGGTATCACATACTAGACACCTTCAAGGTACACTTGAAGGTACTACAACACACTTCAAGGGTTCTCTTAGGAGATAAATTGAAAATGCATATGATTGGAAATTTTTTAAAGGTATCTCTTAGGAGATATCTTAAAGAGCCTTTTAGTACCTTTGAGGGATCTACTAGTATCTACTGTGAACATGTACATGATTGGAATTTTATTTCAAAGTATCTCCAAAGAGATACCTTCCAAGGCCTTATATCACCTTCAAGGGTAACCTTATGCATGTTTAAAATGTATCTCCTAAGAGATAATTTAAATGTACCATTGAAGGTAATACAATTACCTTCAAGGTATACTCTAATAGATACCTTCAAGGGTCTTGTAGTACCTTTAATAGTTCTCCTAGTAGATACTTTGAACGTGCACATGATTGGAATTTTATTTTAAGGTATCTCCTAAGGGATACCTTGAAGGTCATTGTAATAACCTCAATGTTGATTGTAAAGGTTACTACAAGGGTTTTTATATAACCTTATCATGTAGGGGATAGTTGAGTTATGGTTATATGAGTGAATGTGCGAAGATATTCAAAATAAATATATAAAACACCTTTTGAAGTAGAAATGCATTTTGTATTCATCAATGGTAAATTGATTATTTTAAGACTTGTTGAGACACTGATTCACAAGGCATATCATGATCAAAACTTATGATCTAAAGAGTTTAATTCAGAATAGGCAGTGTTATTATATGATAGTAGGTTCAAAGCAGTTTTTAGTGAAGATGTGCACTAGATGGAAAGGACCCTACATTATTCAAGAAGTCTCATAATAGGGTACCATTATTTTAAAATATTTTCAAAGAACCATATTAATAGGATGTACAAATAGATGTAGGCTTAAGCATTACCACCTTTAATCTCACATCACAACATTCAAGAATAGAAAATGTCAGAAGACTAAATCCTTCAGAACAACATTTAGATCAAATGTCTAAATAGATCCTTTGAATTTAAAGAGTTTGATATCAAAATCTCATGAAAATCAAATACTTCATAATAATGTTCAAATAAAATGTTCAATGAACAATTTTTGATCAAAATCCTGGAATTTGAAAGTTTACAAAAGGAATCCCTAGGCAAAAAACCCAAATCATAAAGTTTTTGAAGAAGAGGTTTCAAACAAAATGTATAATAAACAAGTCCCAAACACTTTCCCTGATGAACAAAACTACAAAATTGATGTTTAAATAATATACTAAACAAATATTTATGAATAAAACCAAGTCCCAAAACCTGCATAGTATAACTTATTAAATGCATTTAATAAGTTAGTCTAAAATGTAAAACATCACTATTTATAGTTTGCCAAATAAGGAGATTAAGGAGAAATATAATTAAAAAAAGTACATCAAGCTCAAATTAAGTCTGGGAAAGTAGCAATGATAAGACATGTATGGTATAAGGACTAGTAATGGTCATGCAAGACCATTAATGATATGAAATTTCAAAATATTGCATCTTGTATGAGATAGATTGAGTTGGGACATAATAGGTGGATTCATTAAACAAAGTGGTTACATAAAGTTACATAGGGTTACATCAAACACATTTTATGGGGTAATTTAAAGATTTTGGAGACAAAAAAGATCACTATCAAAGCCAAAATATTAAATATGAGGAAGAGAACTCATGTGCAGGTAGTTAGTACATTTAAAGAGGTTGGTAAGAGAAAATTAGATGCCAAAAGCCATAAAACAAAGGGGATGAACAATGCCAAAACATTACAGATTTTGGTGAATAATAATATTCTACTATCTTCTCTTAATATACTCCTATACAAAAAAAATTAAAACATATATTTTGTTAGAATAAAGTAATCAAATAACATAGATTACATGTTTAGTCATGGATAGGAACAAGTTGTTGATCCCACTCATAGATGTTGAGAAGTCAAAAATGGGGACTGGGCTAGGTCTTTGACAAACCAAATTCAATGACCAATATCCCTTTGAATTTATGGAAATGATTAAAGTTACTCTTTTCACCCCATCAACACAACCAAGTGTATAAGCAGGAGCTCTTGCACTTGAACCTTCACTTTGTGATTCTAATGTAGAGAGGATAATCAAGTTACCTATATTTGGGTAACTATATGAGGTCATGCATAACTTATTAAGAAGATAATACCATGGGGCTATTCATTTGTCATAAGATATCATCATATGGATCAATGTATAGACCATGGTGAGAGCCACATGCCTCTCAAATCATGGAAAATCCTTATTGCCATAAAAGTCCCCTACATTGCCCATTCATAAATTTGTTCAGGAGAAGTTTTCATCTAGGATAGAAAGAAGAACCCCAATTGATTCCATTAAGGACATTACAATGCACATTCTGGTAGAGTTTATTACAAAGAGGTTTTGGTAGATAATGAAGTAGTCTAAATAGGTAATAAAAGGAGTAATTGACATTATGTATCACATGATACACCTGAATGAGAACTTTAATTGGCCTGAGTGTTTTGCATCTGATCTAACCACTAATATTGACAAGGTACTTTCATGTATCTCAAAAGAATTCTAGTACCAATTTTTGGTTTTGTTATTATGCTTCACCTAATGGAAGTCCCCGCTAGGCCAAGTTAATGTTACTTCATAATTTTAGTCTGTTACTACCCTAACAAGCATCATTTGGACAAACATAGGGCAATATTATGAGAAATTATGATGGTTTAACACATGATATATTTATTCTCTAGATTTGATTAGGTTATAGCTTCAAATTACACAATATTTCATGCAATATTTAGGGTAGCATGCATCAATAATCAAGTTGTATAATAGTATTCAAATCAAGGTGCATGAGTTAGCCATGATAACTACAATTCCAATGCCCTTTTTCATCACAATGGTTAAAGCATAAAATGAAGTATGGAGGTATAAATCCCTAGTTTTGAGGTCAATATAGCATATTCAAACCATCCCTCTAGGTGTAAAATAATACGGGTAAGATCAAGAACAATCGTAGTTAGTTGTGTAACCATAGACCTCACCATTGGAGTCCATAGCTCCCCCATAGTAAAAAAAGGAAAACAAAAGGGACTTGCACATAGAGTCTCACCACCACCAACCAAAAAGAGATTAAGTAAAATCAAGTCTTGGTTGGATAACCTACATGTGCTAAGGATAGCTTGTGATTGTAATCTCATAATGTTGGGGGTTGTTGACTAGGAAGTTATTTAATGCATGATCGAATACATAAGCTAAGAGTTCTATGAAAAATAGGATGAAAAAGAGTTATTTTTATGGAAATAAGTGCACACTTTAAATTTGTGGAATAAGGTAAGTAGTGACCTTTTAGTCAACATTACACAACCCCCTCCTATTTTTATGGATATTGTAGGTTAAGAACAAGCTCAACACAAAGTTATGACATACATTTTCCAAAAATATCTAGAAGCTAGTTCATTGTCTACGTAGATTGTATATCTACTAGAGGAAGGGAGCCCAATATGACCAATGATTCTCAAATAACATACTCATAATTGGGATAGGCCTTTAACCACCATACAGTAATGTATGGTATATTTTAGATATATAGCAAAAATAATTAGTGCCCATCAGGTGAATTTTAGGGGCATGAGGAGACATAAGGATACACTTATCCCTTTGACAAAGCTAAGAAAGTTTTTTGTATGAAAAGGTATGGTTATTAAATCTAAATATTTAGATTAATTATAATCTAATATGGAAATAAATGATGCATATGTAATGGAGGGATCTCTAAATACCACTCTTCCATATCAATTAGAAAAAATGGATGTTTTGTAAGATAACCTCGATCATTAAGAGGAGGATATGAAAAAAGAAGAGAGGAAAAAAGACACAATTAAAGAATAATAGAAAGAATAAATATGCCATGGAACAATCAACTATACAAGAATCCCAACATGCATAATAGGAACAATAAAAATAGCACACCAAAGAGGAAGAATAATAAAATAAGTCTAAAGAAGCTAAAGTCAATAAAAATAAGGCCAAAGAACCTAAGGCTGAGAGAAAGAAAGATGAGGAAGTAAAAGTTGAAAGGAAGAGAAAGGATCATGAAGAGGTAGTATGCAATTATGAAGAGGTGAAAGATGCATAGAGATAAAAGAAAATAGAATGAGAGGCACAAGAGAAACATTCTAAAGAACATCACTAGAAGGAGGAAGAATCCAAGCATGAGGTATAAGCATAAGATACCAAGGAAAGTGATGAGGCTGACATTAAAGCTAAGGTTAAGGTAGATGCCAAGGTAAAAATTATGGCCAGATCTAAGGCTAAGGAGGTTGGATAAATTCATGTTAAAGCCATATTTAAGGCTAAATCTAAGGAAAAGGTAGAAGAAAAACATATAGAGGCATAGAATGTGAAAAAAATGAAGATAAGGAAATTTAGAAGTAAAACATAGAGCATCCCATAAGTATGCAACCAAATTAGGTGCACTAGAGGATACTTCACTATCAAAGTCTTTACCCTCTACCTAATGGTTATGGGATGTCTTTACCACATCTCATTATAACACTTTCTTACTTATGTTGGCTCAATTTATTCCATCTCATGTGACAGTTAGAATCACATCCACTACACTTGCTTCCACTTCCATGGAGATGCCTTTAGATGTTTCACAACTATAATTTTCCAATCAAATTGAAAAACTAATTGCATTCCAAAAATTCATTATGAAAAAGGGTATAAACTAAGAATATATTATTTTTCAACTATGCAAAGGGAAAGAAGAAGCATAAAATCAAATTACTAAGGCTAGGTAGCTCATCAATGCCACTTGTCCTACTCTAGTTACACAAGTCCTTGGTGATCAAGTAATGTTTGGGGACAAACAACTCACTACATTTATAACTCAAATAATAGAGGATTGGGTGAGTGCACATAAAATACACACCCAAGGGCAAGTTATCCATGCTAAAATGAAAGGCATTTATTAACTACTAGAGGAATATGTATAGGTCTTAGACACTACTATGCAATAGGCTAAGCAGATAGCACAAGGAATGCTTGATTGGAGGAAACACCTTTGATAATTCTTTAGATTCTATGAAACCAAATTTTTTAACAATGAATAAAACTAAATCTATAATGAGTGATTAAATGGCCAATGGAGAAACACTTAATGATGCATTTAAAAAAAATTATATTCTTAGAATACCATGATTAAGAAGATCTAGGTTTGGAAGAATGAGATAATGTGTAACACATTTGTGGCTATTTAAGCTCAAAGGAATATAGATAGGTTGTATGATATTGTGTCAAATATCCAGCTTAATCTATCAAATGCTAGAGACTTCCTTACCATCATATAATAAGAAGATGCGCAAAATTTGATGTTTTTTTAGATTTCACTGCATGTTTTACTTATCATGGTGTGGGAAGTACTTGATAATTATAAAATGTTCAAGCATGAAATCTCATAGGTTGAACCAACTATCATGGGTATCATATATGAACCTAAGTTCATTTCAATGTAGGAGTTCCAGGCAATTTTATAGAAGATAAAGATGAATACAAAGGCATATTTTCCATAGACACAACCTACACAGTTGCCTGGGCAAATGTCAACACCACCTCTATAGTAGGTAAATGCATAGTCCATGTTTTGTAGTTTAATAAAAAAATATGATTTGTAACATATTCATAAGTTTTCAGAGTGAGGCTAGGTTGGTTGAAAACCCCTAACTTGGATGACCACCTGGTTAAGCTAGTATATGGAAAATTACAATGGGTAGTAGGCAAGTATGCTACTTAGTTGAAAACCCAAAATGGAAGCTAAGTAGTTCACAAAGGGTTTAAACTAATAAATGACATCTAGAATGATTACTATCACATTTTTTAAAAGATAATAATTTCCATCTTTAGTTGAGATCAAAGTTCAAATTTTGTCTTAGGATGAAACAATACTCTAAGTTTGAGAAAGTGTTGGAGTGGAATAGGGCCTCGTAAATCATAATTCTATAATTTATGGACACATTTTCACAAGGTATCATTTTTTCATATATATGATCTTTTGGATGTTTTCAACCTTGTTAGCCAAATGATATATACAATAATGCCAAGACTCTTTTATTTTTGTATGTTAGAAAGTTGTAATGTGAAGAGATAGAGCCATGTAAAAATCTATACATAATGCTCGAATGTAATGTAATATGGTTATAATATGTGATAGAGATTAACATACTAGCTCTATTATGGTCTTCCTAAGATTCTTTTACATATGCCTAGTGCACAGTGTTTACTATGTTTTGTTTTTGTTTGTTATATCTTATATTAAGTTATGTTATAAAATTATTAACACCATGTTAGTTTATCTTTATATTTGATGATGTGTATAAAATTAAATATTATATAAATTCAATCATGTTATTATGATTCTTTTTTCTTCCTATTACATAAGCTATCCCTATAATTTTCATGTTCTAGAGAATTTCTAAGAATTTCAGCTAATATTCTTTCAACATGCACATGATTGGAATTTTATTTCATGGAATCTTTGAGGAGATACCTTAAAGGGATTTGTAGTACCTTCAAGTGTATCCTAATTCATGTATGAAAGGTATAAGTTATCTTGTAAGAGATACTTTCAAACATGCATTAGGGTACCCTTGAAGGTATTACAAGGTCCTTCAAGGTATCTTCTAAGATATACCTTCAAAGAGCTTGTAGTACCTTCAATGGGTATCCTAGTAGATACCATTAAAATTCACATGATTGGAATAGTCATTCAATATATCTCTTATGAAAAACCTTCGAGGGCCTTGTTATACCTTCAATGGTACCTTTATGCATGTTTGAAAGGCATCTCTTAAGAGATACCTCCAAGGTAACCATGAAGGTAATACAATTCTCTTCAAGATATATTCTATGAGATACCTTAAAGGGTATTATAGTACCTTCAAGGGTTCTCTTAGTAGATAGAGCTACCTTAAAGGGCCTTGTAATAACTTCAAGGATACCTTTGTGCAAGTTTGAAAGGTATCTCTTAAGGTAGATATAGATACCTTAGAGGGCCTTTTAGTACCTTCAAGGATACCCTTATACATGTTTGAAAGGTATCTCTTAGGAGATGCCTTCAAGTTAACCTTGAAGGTACTAGAATGCCCTTCAAGGTATTTTATAGGAGACACCTTCAAGGGTTCTCCTAGTAGATAGAGATATGTTGGAGGGCCTTGTAATACCTTCAAGTATACCTTTATGCATGTTTGAAAGGTATATATTAGGATATACCTTCAAGGTAGCCTTGAAGGTACAATACATCCCTTCAAGGTATCTTCTAGGAGATACCTTGAAGGGTCTTGTAGTATCTTCAAGGGTTCTCTTAGTATATAATATTGTAACTAACATCTCTTTTTTCTTATTCAATAAATGGGGACTCACTTTTAAATTTTGGCCTTGTTTGTTGAACCTTTCTTCTATTTGTCTGAGCAATGTTTTAATCAAATTTTTCTTTAGCCTTTATAACTAGAAGAACAAAGCATGATATTATACATTTTATGGATTAACTTTATTAGTGCACATGATTGGAATTTTATTTCAATGTATCTCTTAGGAGATACCTATAAGGCCCTTGGAATACCTTTCATTTTGATTACAAGGGTCCTTGTAAGGGATTTCATATAACCATTATACCCTTTTATTTGGAAATAACCCTAATGACAACTCAAATTTAAAAGATACCTTTAAGGTAGCCTTAAAGGTACTACAATGCCCTTCAAGGTATCTTATAGGAGATACCTTAAAGGCTCTTGTAGTAAATTTAAGGTTTATCCTAATAGATAGAGAGATCTTGGATGGCATTGTAATACCTTCAAGGATACCTTTATGCATGTTTGAAAGGTATCTCTTAAGAGATACCTTCAAGGTAGCCTTTAAAGTACTATAATTCCCTTAAAAGTATCTTCTAGGAGATACCATGAAGGTTTCTCTTAATAGATACCTTTAACATGTACATGATTGGAATTTTCTTTCAAAGTATCGTTTATGGGATTACCTTGAATGGTCTTGTAGTACTTTCAGAGGGTGTCCTCATAGATAATTTTAACATGCACATAATTGGAATTTTATTTTAAGGTAATTATTAAAATATACCTTGAACATACACATGATTGGAATTTTATTTTGAGGTATCTTTTAAGAGATGCATTGGACATGCACATGATTGGAATTTTATTTCGAGAAATCTCCTAGAAGATACCTTGAACATACACATGATAGGAATTTTCTTCTATGGTATCTTCTAGGCGATACCTCAAATGGCATCAAAATACCTTCCATGTTGATTATAAATGTCCTTGCAAGGGATTTGATAAAATTGTGACACCTTTTTATTTGGCAAAAACCCTTATACCAACTCAATTTTAAGAGATACCTTCAAGGTATCCTTGAAATTACTACTATGCCCTTCAAGGTATCTTCTATGAGATGCTTTAAAGTATCTTGTAGTACATTAAAGGGTTATCCTAGTATATAGAGATACTTTGGAGGGCCTTGTAATACCTTCAAAGATACCTTTATGCATATTCAAAAGGTGTATCTTAAGATATACCTTCAAGGTAACCTTGAATGTACTACAATGCCCTTGAAGGTATCTTCTAAGAGATATCTTTAAGGGTCTTGTAGTACCTTTAAGGGTTATCCTAGTAGATACATTGAAAATGCACATGATTGGAATTTTCTTTCAAAGAATCTCTTATGGGATTTTCTTGAAGGGACTTGTAGTACATTCAAAGAGTTTCCTCATAGATATCTTGAACATGTGTACAATTGGAATTTTATTTCAAGGTGCTTCCTAAGAGACACCTTGAACATACACATGGATTGGAAATTTTATTTTGAGATATCTCTTAGGAGATACATTAAACATGAACTTTATTAGAATGTTCTTTCGATGTATCTCTTAGGAGATACCTTGAACATGCACATGATTGGAATTTTTTTTCAAGGTATCTCTTAGGAGATCCTCAAAGGGGGGCCTTGGAATACCTTCCATTTTTATTAAAAATCCCCTTGCAAGGGATTTTATATAACCATGGTACCTTTTTATTTGAAAAAAACCCTGATAATAACTCAACTTTAAATGATATGTGATACTCTTGCATGCATTGGTGATTCAGTTTGTGAGTTTGAGACTTTTCCACATATCTTTATGACATTGAAAAATATAGTGATACTATGATCCATTGGTATTTTTCCACTTATCACCTAGTCATATCATTCTAGCATATGAAGAAGTTTCAAAGTTTTTGATCATGCGATTCAATCAAAACAATCCATGTGGCATTCAGTCAAGGCCTTCAAAGGCTTCTATTATTTTATAATTCTCATGACAATATGATCCTAGTAAATCATGAAACTTGGCATTCAATCATTCCCTAGAGTCAAGATGCAATATTTCAATTTCATAATATAGATATTCTATGACAAGATGAAACTTTATAATAAGTCACTTAATCTTAGGTAGCTATATGTGATGTGGAAGCCACACGACATTTGGGAGTAATGGGATGAAGACATGTGGACCCATATATTGTGGTAATAATATGATCAAATGAAGCCATGAAACCTAATGACTACATGATCAAATTAAAATGTGACACTTGGAAAAGTGGCATGACATTTGGGTCCATTAAAAATTTTGTATAACAAAGCTACATAACAACACAAGCCAATAATAACTTGCCACTTGGAAAACCAACAAAAGTTTTGAGGTCACATTAGTCTAAGGATGAAAGAGGTTTATTCATGAAAAAATTGAAGATAAGCAATCCAATGGAATAGAAATACATGGCAAGGTGTCACAATGGATGGGTCCATCGAGATTTTCATGTAATAAAACCATGTGACAATATGATCTAACGAAAGTCTTCCACTTGGAAAGCTAGTAGGGGTAACAAGACCACATTGGCCCAAAACAAAATGGGTCAAGTAGGGAAACATTAAAAGGAGGCACAATATAATTCAAAGATACCACATGCCAAAATATCATTCCACCCACCTAAGTATCCCAATAACCAAAGTAAAATAATGCTTGAACAAACACCAAGAGTCAAGTACATGCCAAGTACGACACCTGAAAGACACATTACTATCCATAAGCACTAGTTGTTCATACAAATTAAATGTTAATGGAGGATCATTTCAATGGTTTTTAAGCCAAGTCACCTCAATAAAAAGTCAATCCTATGATGAGAAGACATGTGAATAATCTAAGAGAAATGATTGGCCAAACCAAAAGTAAATTTTTGAAGCTATCTAAACAAAACCAAAGAGCCATGTAGGATTTATGTCAAATAAAATGAAATATACTTACCATTTATGGCCCTTATCTTTCAATTAAAAATTCTAAGAAAAATATAGGGTTTAAAACTTTGAAGCTTAACATTAACCATTAATATCTATTGAAAACTTTGAAGTACTCTATATCATTTACTAAGAAACTTCTATGTATTTGTTTGACATCTAAGTAATTTTTAGGCTCAGCAATAAAAAAATAGAAGTCATGGCTAAAGTAGGAGCATTTTGATCCACCAAAATAGAAAAATTCTCATTCTTATATTCCTATGAAGAAAACATAGTGTTCTGAGACACCAACTTTAATGTAATTATACTGGCCATAGATGAAAAACACTATAATGACTATTCTATCATGTGGAGAGGATGGTAGACTAGGACAATGATGATGAGGAAGCTCCTAGTGTTGTAGAGGAAAGGTCTGACATCTTGGTGCTTAAGTATATAATATTACATAAATATTATATTACATAAAGATGCATCCAATCTAGAGGTGATCCCCTGTGTGGACTTAGTCTTCTAAATTTTTGTTAACTCCAGGTGTGTGAATCCTATGATCAAATATTTTAACTTTGGAAATGATATCACTTATATAGTTGGATTAACCTTTCAAGACTATTATGACTTTCCCAATCCTAAAATTATTTACAATCAAGACACCATGACCAAATGGCTTGATTTACACAATATCAAATAAGTCTTGAGAAGTTGGATAGAGAACCTGAGGAGGTTCATTTACAAGTCTAAAAGAAATCATATTTCCATCACCCAATTCAAAAAAGGGGTGAGAATGGGTATGGCCATGATGAAAAAGTTACATGGAGCATAAGATACTATCCATGTCGTTGAGAAGTGGGTTCCACTACTATCTATGATTATAGATGACTCTATAACCCCTCTCCTCAGGGAGATAATCTCTTATAATTTGGCTACAAAAATAAAGAAGACCATCCACTAGTTATTCAACTATCACTAGTGCTTCTTAATCCCCTATCTCTGCTTTCACATTGGTCACAACAACTGATACCTTCCAAACATCTCCATTCCAAGGGTTGGATCTATCTCAAACATTACCTCTCTCATTAGGTCCCCCAAGTGGATCTTCTAATAAATCATGGATTAAGAAGATGTAACTAGTCACTATGGAAAACCCATATCGGGTTATAATGGACCCTCTCGAGGTTACACTAAAATTTGACAAGGAGTTTAGGGAAATTAAGAGGGTGACTAAGAGGAGAGTCACCCACCCTAACTAAAAAATCTTGTATGAATTAAAAAAACATTATTTGAGCTGACAGAGACAATGAAGGGTAAGTAGGTCCAACAACAAGAATATGAGGAGGACCCCCTCTCAGCTCTCCAAGAAACTATGGATGTGGCTACCATATTAGTTAAGGAAGTGTAATAAAGAATGACTAATTTATAAAAATATCACAAGGCCACATTACTATATTAGATCATAACAAGAGTGAAATGGGTCATGGAATAAATGTTTGATAGGTTGAATATCTTGACTTAATACAAGGTAAAGGGAGATGAAATATATAATAAAGTCCTCAAGGCAGAAGTTGTGTATGGAGGATATAATAGCAAGGTGGTCAACCTGACGAGGTTGATAAAAATGAATAAATTTAAGGACCTAAACCTAATTCCCTTGGAGGACTTGAGCATTGCTCAGTCCTATGTAATTAAAAAGTGAAATAACTTGAACTAGTTTATTAAAGATATGAGGTCCCTAGGGAGATCCCTTATGAAACAAGGTAATAAATTTATCACCTTATTGAAGGATGATAAAACTATACACTTGGATAACAAATATGGATCCATCATTAGTAGGGATGCCTTTAGGGATCAACAAAAAAAAATCATGGAGAACTTTTGATAGAAATCCATGGCCAGAGGGGTGACCTTTGGACAAGAGATGGTGGATTTAGCAACCTCTACTAACCAAATAATAGAGAAGGTTGAGGCCATCAACAAAGCTATGATACATCTCTTAAATAGGAATGATGCAATGGTTAGGATCATAACCATGTTACTAAAGGAGCCTATCATTGATATGAGATTAATTGATAGTGAGTACAATATATGCTCCTAAGTATGAAAAGGGTAGGTTGATGCCCAAAAACAAACTTCCACCTCAGGAACCACCACCTTGTCAGCCCCTCTTGGAATGTCTTCTTACTTAACTAGCATTATCACTCCATCTTATTCTATAGTAGGAACTTCATCATCGATAATAATAATAGGATCCTAGACCATCTCCTTAAGAAAAAAATAGCTAGCTATTGGGTTCCTTCTAAATAGGAAATATGTCTCATGGTTCCTCGAATTTCATTGTAAAATATTCCCATATTTTGAAAAGGGAATATTATTTAACTTTAGGACATAGGAGACCCTATTTGATGATAGGTGTCATATTATCCAATTCCTTTTGTAAGCTAATACGGCATTATGGTGGCCTATATATAGGGTTTTCCCCTTCATTTTAAACCAGAGATAGAATTTTGTGAATTGATGCAAATAAAAAGTTAATTCTAGTAATTAACTCACTATTTCCATTATTTTCATATGTTCTTATTTATAAAACTTTGTTAATAATATATAATCTCATTTATTTAATTTGGTATTAGAGTTTATAATGCATCTTATTGGTTTGTGCTTTCAACTAGGCTAGCAAAGTCTGTTATGTATGTTTTATTTTCATCCTGCTTTACTAGTGAATGTGTTTAAGGAAATTTACTATAGGTAGCATCTTAAATCATAATTTTTAGATATTTAAATTATATTCACCTTATAATACTCATTTCACTTATGGTGTTTTGGGTTTAATAACTAATATTTCATAACTATTAGTTTCATTTGCATTACTGTTAGAAGAAATTGTTTGTAATTTGGCTTGTCAAGGCAAAATCCAACCCCTGTAATAAAAAAAAATTCATGGTCATCATAGTGTCTTATCTATCATGTGAAGAGTAAGTTTTTTATCATCATTTTCATAGTGTCAAGATTCATTTTGAGATTTTGATAGAGTTTCAAGTGGTTTTGTGATCTAAAAGTACTATGAAAAAGAGGGTGAAAAGAAGACGATTGATGATTTGTCATGAAGTTTTATAGCATAATTAGATATATAAAAGGTATGAAATGAGATATAAACTAAAAAATGTGATCAAAATTCATTAAAGTCTATTTTATTCCTTTTATAAGGCTATGATATGCTTATATGACATTCAGTGGCAATTATCCTTTGAAAAACTATTTTTATTTTGCCTAAACAGACAAATTTTGATCTTTAAATGTAAAATATGGTAATAAAATGACATTAAATTATTAAAAATAACCTTTAACACATTTTTATATATGACTTTATATTATTCATAAAGTTTCATATTTATAGAAAGTCACTTTATGCAAGTTCAAATGTGAAAAGGGTCTTTTAAGGCACCCACATGCCATTTTTGTCCATTTAAAGGTGTAAAATGACTTAATATTTTTCCTAAAATTATTTTTGACTCATTAATCCCTTCTAATGCTCTGATTTTGGTGTTGGAAGCTTAAGTTTTGAATAAAAAGAAAAGAAAGGTCATATGTCATGCATATTTCAAACAAAGTATGAACTTGTACAATCATTCCATATGGTGGAGCTCATGAGTAGGAGAAGAAGGAAATAATAGGGATTTATATAATAAATTAATGGAAAAAGGAATCAAAACAATCCCAAAACTAGTCCCTTCCATTATCCTTTCTAGTTTGCACACAAGAATTGCTCTTCAGGTTTGCAAGTGGTACAACCATGAAAAAGAAAATCCAAGTCTACAATTTTTACTAGAGAAAGTAAAATGAAAGATATTCTAGTTAGAGAAAGTGGTTTTAATATTTTTAATATATCCCTCATGAATCATACCTTTTAAGTCAAGGCATACATCAACAGTCTTGTATGCAGAAAGGTGATAGTTATTTGCATTTACTTCTCATTAGAGCATCATATCAAGAAAATTCAAGTTTGAAAGACTTCTTAAGGACATGAATCACCCTTAAATTTCACCCATAACCTATATTCCATATGTCTTAAGAATAAATAGTTATCAAGAAGGAAAAAAAGTGCAATTTTTTCAGTCTACTAGAAAAAGAGGAAGAATTGTGCCTTCTAAGAGAGTGAAAGAGTTTCAAAATTTCTTATTTTCTTCTTGGTAAGGATATCCATCATATTCATATGTCCCTCATGAAATATTATCAAGATATTTCCCAAATATTCATATTAAAATCCCATCATTGTGTTCTCAAGCATTTCAAAATCCTTGTTTAGAAAATATTAAGGTTGTTTAGCATTTGTTAAGGTGCTTAGCATATTTCTAGGTTTTCAAATTCAGCTTCTTATCCTCCTCCAATGACCCCCAAATTGATATATCAGGTAGGGTATATGAATTTTACTAGATAGGATGATTCAAGGTGACTATGAGTATTCCCTTTCATTCTCTTTTTGTTTCTTCTCCGTGATCATTGTCATACACTACCATTTTTCAATGTGATCATGCTCCTTTCACCCTTGAATCATGGTTTTCATCTTCCTACCTCATCATCATCCCTTCCACTCATATTAATCTCACCATTAATTAAAAATATGAGTTAGGAAAAATTAAAGGGCATCATGGTCACTCAAAAAGGTTATTCCTACCGTGAAACCACCACCTACAACCAAGAAGGCAACCTAAAACAATACCAATAGTCAACACTTTTTATGAAAGTACAAAAGGAAAGGATATGCTAGAGGATGTATTTCAAAGTTTTAGTCTTAATATATCTCATCAAGATACAAAATATGAGAGGACAATGATCATATCTATGATTGATGACTTCCTTAAGGCCAAGAACAATCATAGTTCATATAATGGACATGCACAACCACCTATAATTGAAGAAGGATATAGTCACCCCAAGGTTGTAATCATGGTCCAAATGCATAGATGAAGGTTGATATGATATACAAGGATTTTAAATCCATATTGGTCCTTCATTCATCGTATAAGCCCAATAAATCAATCAAGTGTCCTTGAAACACCTACAAGCTTGGTTTCAAGTCAAAATATGATATAGTCAGGGGTTTGGCAATGTTAAGACCTTTTATAGGCTTGTGAAGGCTATTTGGACCATCAAATGGATGAACTATTGAGATGGATAACCTCAATATAGATATCAATAAGGATACAAGTGAGGTTTAAATAGGGATAAATAAACACAAATTTATATTTACAACTAGCTTTGAGAACACTGCTACAATCAAGTGGGTGAGCCATGCTTTATGGAAACTTCAAAGGTATAGAATTTCAAGTAGGGTAATGATATTTTTAAGACATCATCATACATATATCAAATCATGGGTAATTTTTGTACTGTCATAATTCCTAATTCATCTTTAGACCTTGTCACAGTTTGTATAAAGGACATCACATCATGCACAATGGTCTATATAGGAGAGGTTTTTTTTCATAATGAAATAATGGTGCATATGTGAAGAAGATAATAGTTTAAAAGTAATTAATTAAGTTATGGAATTTAGAGGAGACCTTAAGGAGCCAAACTCAGTTGAATATTCAATTCCATGGAATCTTCACCTACAGCTGCTTAAGGGACTTAGAAAATATGTTGACAGTCAAGACATTGAAGCAATAAGGTCTTGCATATTTTAAAAGTTCATAGGGCCTTATTATTTTTGAAGAATAATTTAATTTTCTTCCTTACTATTTTCACTCCAACACCTAATAGGTTTAGTAATTGATCCTAAATTCATATATTCAAAGGATCTAGCCTCACAATTAGAGGTCTAGTCTAGATACATGCATCCCACAGCCTTATATCATTCCAATGTTAGGGAAGATATGAATTATATTTAATTAGTCTAATTTAAACTAGGTTCTATCTGGGTTGTTAATAGAAATCAAAGGAGATCTATTGGTCTTTGTTGTTATAGGATAAATTTCTTTTCTACCATACCTTATTCCCTCCTTTTGAAATTTTTTAACATGAATCACTTTAGATTAATGATCATTGTGTATATCCATTTATTTTTGTAAGAGTTTGAGATTATATTAGACAATATAAAGTAATTTACATCATAAAAAATTTAGGTAAATTGTGTTAGTACCATATTCTTGTTGTCCTTACAACATGGTCTACTAATAGACTAGAAAATGGTAACCACATCATCTCTCCAAAAAAATTGAGTGAAGCCCCAAGGTTTTTTTGGATCTACACTATAATATAAGAAATCTTGTTCTAATGTTAAAATTACGTCTTTGACACAAAAACACATCAACAGTCTAGAAGGACCTGGGGATGAATTTGAATATTCTCAACCTACTATTTCCTATCATACACTTTTAGGTATTAGTACTCCTCCAAATATTAAGGTGGTTAGTTTCCTAAAGAAATAAAAGTAGAATATATTTATTTACTATGGGAGTATACATAAATTAATCAACATTAAGCTGGCTACTTAAATGAACTATTTTATTTACCCAACTTCATAATTTCAAATCCTAATTATAGGTGGGGATATAGCCAATTGTTTTAGTAAATGCCATAGTATAAAGCTATGACAAACTACCTATTATATTATCTTATGTTTTATATTATCATGGATGGGGATACATTTTTTTTGTATTATAATGGCTCACCACTTTATGAATAATTGAGATTATTTTTGAGTAACTATTCATGCTCATTCATTTATAAGAAAGGACATTTAAATTGCATGGTTTATTGACTAAATATACTCAATTGGTTAGTTTTAATAGATGATGAAGATGATCAAAAAAAGTAAAATGTAATTATTGTGTGACTATTTTACATAGAATTTAAACCAAACAAGGAGTTTACCCATATTGAATTATAATTGGTGTTTTATTATGTTTGGGAAACTAGGGTTAGTTTCTAAACAATAAAGGAGCTAGATTAAGTGGTAAAATATAGTCAAGTGTAGTAAAACACATATTTATACCAATTTGACCAAATTGATTACATGGGGAAAATAAATGACTTATCTAGGCAAAACAGTCATCTATAGGTTCTAAAATAGTCTAAAAATGGTCAGGAATAGTCGGGAATAAGGATTTATTTCTAGATCTGCAACTCAAATTTTCTCTAGATAGGAGTGTTGAGTTTAGACAGGAGCACCCATCACTATTATCCGTATAGTAACATTCATAATTGTTGTTTGGTTTTGGTGTTGTTATCCATTTTGATTTATTATTCTAAATTCCAATATAGTCTAATTTTAGGGTCTTGTAGGTGTCCTTATTTCTTCAAGGTCACATGTTTGTGCCATTATGTTTCTTATTTTATTCATAAACCCTAGGTCTACCTACACAAAAAAATAATAAACATATCAAAATCCAAAAGGGAAAAAACTAGGTAAGGGGAATCTTGATGCATGTTATTGAACCCCTATTATCTTGATCATTGCCTATATTAACCCTCAAGCTAGGGTCTCAGATCAAATATAGTTATCCCTTAAGGAATGTGTATAATCAACATGCACGATAGATGTAAGAATGAGCTTTTATCTAGGCCCTTCCTTGATCAAGCATGTAAATTTATATGTGATGTAAAATTTTGAGCCATACTATTAACTAATTTTAATTATTTAGTGTGCTAAAGTTGTAAGTGCTAGATATAAAATGCCTTGGGCAGTCCTTTATATAGGAGACTCTTTATTTTGAATTTGTGAGATTTATTCATGCCAACTTACATAAAAAAAGATAAATAAAAATTAAGGTACAGGATAAAAAGGGTTCAAGACCCATTAAGTAAGGAAAAATGACCATTAGACAATAGTGCAAAGGAAGATAGGAGTGTTGGTCACTATAATACATCATAATTCTATTGTTCAGGACTCAGAAAAATAGGATGGGATTGACATGGGCCAATTTTGTGGGTCTTTAGGCATATATATTAGTCAACTTAGATAACTAAAAGGTGACAAGTGAGAAACAAGACCAAGATAAAAAAACAAAGACATGGATAATGTGAATAAGGATCATATTGTCAAGTCAGAGTATCTTGTAAAGAGGACTATGAAAAGTCATGATATGTGTGGTTTCTTGACCAATTTAGGGTTATACATTTGCCCTATTTTTATTCTAGTGGTACAATTAAATAAAATACTAGAGTAAAATAAAGTATAAAATAATGTGTACTTAAACCTACTTGCATGGACGTGAATGATCTATAAGGGTAAAACTCATTTCCTAGCTTGGGAAGTGGATGGAGACCTGAATAGTTCTTGGAAAGAGAAGGAATCCATGGAGTGTATGTCCCCTATATTGAATCTAAATGTAAAATCTATGTATCATGGAGAAGGAGGTAAATTCTTGACCCTATGCTAAATCTTACCAAAGATGAGGAATGCTCAGAAGCCCAAAACCAATGTTTATCCTTTGTCCCACATCAACTCATGTAATATAGATGTATGTATAAAATTTGTGTGCTATGAAGATTTAAATATATCATACCCCCATTATAAATATCTGAACTAGAACTGAGAAGTGCTTGGAGGCCCAAAACCAATGTCTATCCTCTATGCCACATAAACTTGTGTAGTCTAAATCTGAGTAATACAATGGACCAACCACTATAGACAACCATGAGTTCTAACCTAGTGATAACATAGGTACAATTGGGTGTAATAAAAAAATATAGTCAATGTGCAAGAAGAGAATGGCATGTCTTACCATTCCATCTATATAATATTAAGTGATGAAGAACATAAACATTTGTGCCATGCCCCCAAATCTGGTATGTGAGTGATACATCTGCATAATTTGGTAATCTATATAACCACATATGACATGAGATATCTTGCCATTCCTCATGTGAAAAACTAGAAACCTAAACATTATGTTTTGAAATATTCTTATAGTCTACCATCTTATTCTATAACTATGTCATATTGTATGAAGTTGTATGTGTGAGATGTGTAGCATGTACATGCCCCTAAATATGGTATCTGAGTTTGTATCTATATCAAAATCACTATGAATCCATATAATCTAAACCATTGTATCTGAATAGTTTGTGTATCTATATTGATGTCAATATGAATCCATATAATCTAAACCATTATATCTAAATAATCTGTGTATCTATAAACTAAAGATATATCCCTATAAATGTCTTAAGTAATGTTGAGCGACCCACATAATCTAAGTCACTATATATCTCAATGAATTCAAGTTGAATATGATAATATGAATGTTGGATGTGTAAGAACTATGGTGTATCCACTTGTGAGAGTGGATGATTATGTTAGGTAATTATAGAAATAGGAATAGTATGCATGATGCCTCCTTTTTGGGAAATGAGACAAAATTTGTGATAGAGGATGTCAAGCCAAAAGTGATGATTAGTGGTATAGTAATAGAAATAAGGTTGGTATGTTGTGAATAGATTGAAAGGTTGTTTGATTGATTAGATTGTGTTGTTGAGAGTGTAACATATTTTGATTAGTGATGAACAAGGTGCATGTTTGGGTATAATATAAATATATAAATTTTCATGTCATAGTAGGCAAATAAGGTAGTAAGATAGAAAATATTGAGTGATGTTTAAGGTATTGTTGTCATGATTATGTGAAAGGAAATGGTTTGAAAAATGGAGTTATGAGGTTCAAGTTATGGGCAAAATGGTATTTCATTTTAAGTGAAAAAGTTGGTAAATATAAAAAATTGGATTGATTCTTGATTCATTTGTGCATTGACTAGGTTGAGATTTTGATCTTTAGAGTGAGAAAAATTTCAAAGAGACGAGCACCTACTATGACCTAGTTTGAGTATTTGGTAACCTAAGTTCAAGATGGTGGTGATGTGACCCTAGTAAGTAGTGAAAATGCTTGGCTTTTTCATCTTTTAAGATTATTTTGGTGTTTTTAGGGCTTAAAAGTAGCTTAAGATTTTTTTTTCTATTTCTGATGCTCCTATCTTGTAGTCCATCACTCCTCTCCAGGGCTTCAACACTCCTATCCTTTTGGGGCACTTGTGTCTACCCTTGTTGTCCTTACTACAATGCTATTATTCGAGAGAGCATAATTTTTATATGATGTTTTTATATTTACTATATTTTTGTCTTGGATTTTGTCTTAGTATTATTGATTAATAGATGTGCTTCTTTTTATGATGTAGGATGAGGTGCAGATGAGGGAGTTCTGCAAGGACTGGGTGATGGAGACATTGAGGCTACTACCAATATATACCAATGAGATAAATGTTATGGATAGGGTAGTGTTGGGTCACATGTGTGACCCACGTATAATGTAATGGGATGCCAATATCTAATGACAATCTTATCTAAGAGGTGGAATATGGATACATGTACTTTCTAGCTTCTTACAGGGGAGATGATTGTGACTCTAGAAGATGTGTATCATATACTACATTTATTGATTAGTGGGAGATAAGTAATGGTATAAGATGACATGGGTGCTAATGTGATTGATCATGCATCTTTGTTATTTATTGGTGTTCCCTCAGGTATACATTAGAGAGATAGTGATAGTGATGTGATACTATCAGTCATTATGTAGTCTAATGTTCCACACTTGTAGAAGTGGTTGGTTATTTTATTGGCATCTTTTGCTATTATGGATAAGAGTAGAGTATCTATTATATACATGATGCACATGATTGTACATAGTGTGGAGGTATATGGCACTATATTCTCATGAGGGAGGACTATGTTATCCCACATATATAAGGACGTCTACAAGTTTACATAGGAGTCATTTGGTGGTAGGGTGAGTTTGATGACCTTATTGGATTACTAGGCCTATGAGCACATAGTCATTGGGCAACTAATTAGATTATTGAGGGTAAAGTGGGCACCTCCACAACCATTTGGGGAATGGTGGATGAGCATAGTGGCTATCCTATCTCACAAGATGGACCATTATAGGAATGTTTTAGATAGATTGGGGGCTAATAACATCATATAGAGGCCTTACAAAGGATTTCCTAGGTAGGTAGAGGATAGAGTATAACTATGATACTTGAGGGTCAACTATTGGATACATGACCATTGGGGTGTAGTATATGATCACTTTTAGTATGAGTGCATTACTAGATAGTTTAGGGTACCACAAGATGTGCCCCCAATAACATGGGTGTGGGTAAAGAGTGCATGAGAATCTGTGAGGTCAAGAGCTCATGTTAGGCCTATTGAGGCTAAGCTCGCACCATTAACTTTGGATGTGAGGGATGTAGTTATAGATATTCTAGATGTGGATGATGTTGGATGTGTAGATATATATGTCATGTGGTAGGCTAGGCATCAACGGGATCTATTATACCATATTGAAGTAGCGGATGCTGTAGAGTATGAGGATCTTGAGATGATCTAGATGATGTGAGGTAAGTATTGATTACATTTGAATTGTGTATAAATTTTTGATTTTAGTTTTATTTCAAAGTTTATAGATAATTTAGTGTTATAATTTATTCATATTTGAAGTTTAAGGTGATCAAAATAGAGCATAGGTTGAGGTAAGAGGTGGAGATGATGATTACTAGGAGATAATAATTAAGTTGACACTCTAAGAACTCACATAGTATGTACATGATGATGTGGTGGAAGAGGGATTGATAGAGAAAGAAATGATCATGGTTGATATCCATTCCCATTTATTTGATAGGTTTCTATAGAAATAGCTACATATATTAGGGTGACGCGAGGAGAGAGAGAGAGAGAGAGAGAGAGAGAGAGAGAGAGAGAGAGAGAGAGAGAGAGAGAGAGAGAGAGAGAGAGAGAGAGAGAGAGAGAGAGAGAGAGAGAGAGAGAGAGAGAGAGAGAGAGAGAGAGAGAGAGAGAGAGAGAGAGAGAGAGAGAGAGAGAGAGAGAGAGAGAGAGAGAGAGAGAGAGGCATAGCATGCCACCACCTAATTTTGGATATGTTAGTATGAGGATCATAGATGAGTATATAGATCTTCAGAGATGATATGTAGACTTTCATGAGGAAAATGGTTGGCTACTTGAGTGAGAGAGTCATTGTAAGAGGCACTTGGTAGCTCAAGGAGGTGCGAAGCCATTGATTGCTAGGGTAGATTATGGGACTAGCACTGGTGGAGAGAGTGAGACTAAGAGTGAGGGCCTGATGCCCATTCATGACTAATTATACTTGATACTAGTGTATGTATATTGAAAACTCATTATATATATGGATACTTGTTTTATTTTGACTCATGCATGTTATGTTATGGAATTTGGAGTATATTGGTATATTTATTTCAAATGGTTGATTAGAAATAGTTGATTTGGAATTGATGTTGAGGTTACATATGTTTTATAAAATGGTATTTGGGATGTGATTTTATTGTTGTTGATAGGTTCAAGTGTGATGCTAGTTTTGATTTTGAATCATATTAAGTAAACAACTTTGTTGTTTTGTAATTGATAAATTTGATTTCATAAAGTGAATTGGTTTAAGATTGGTAAAATAAGATATCGATAAGATCAAGATTTGGATAATTTGGTTTGGATAGGGATGGTTATTTTGAACTAAGAATTTTAGTTTTTAGTAGAAGGGGATGCAAGATATCACTCTATGCATATCAGTCCCATGGTTATTGTATCACTATCTTAACCCAAATGGACAACTAAATAAGTGGCCACATAAGTCATGTTGTGTGGGAACATGCCCAATATATGATGTTGTATATGGTAAACTAATTTTAGCTATACATGGATATTTTATAAAACACAACCTCAATGGATGAATAATTGAAACTATGTACTGTGAAGGAGGCTCATCTATCCACAATCATAGTGGATTGCTATGTAAAATAATACCTTGTGGCCTCTACTATGATGCGTATGATTGAGTAATAGATCAAGATAGATTTATAACCTATGATGGGGGCTCATCTAATCTAAATAATAGTGGGTTGCTACATGAAATAGGTCCCTAAAAGCTAAGCTATAGTGAATATCTATCTAGAGTAGTACTCTATGATGTGGGTTCACCTAATCTTAATCATAGTGGGTTTTTACATGAGATAGGACCCTAAAAATTATACTACAATGCATATGACTATGATAGATATGTATATGGAACCACATTATGTACTCCATATACTACACTATTATATGTAGGCTGCTCTCCTTGTACTGGTCTCTAAACCCTCTGAGTACATAGGATGGGATATGTCATATGAGGATTTATCTTGGAAACTACATTACTCTCATGATGAGTAAATGATGATTCCTATGAAGGAATGTATTGGGATGACTCATTCATGGAGGAATTAGGTCTATATATCCATGATGGAGGATATATTGATTCCCTTGATGTGAATTCTATGATGCCATTATCAACATATTCATTAATAGAGTCCCTGAGTCTATAACTATCATTATTTCTGTGTCCATAGATACGATGATAGTTACAAAATGGGTGATGTGGTTTCTTGTGTAAGAGATATGAATCTTGATGATGAGTATAATTCAATTTTATTAACCTCTTATCTATTAGTGTTGATAATATGACATATGGGTTATTCCATTCTGAATCAAACTGTAGTGGTGCCCTATTGCTATTCTCTATAGTGCATACTATAGGTGATGCACTAGAAAGTGGATCTCTATTATTAATTGGTTGATTTTATAGCTATGGAATCCTATCATTTTTGGGACATGGTGGATGTTGTGTGCTAGGAGTTATAGATGGAGGTAATGCTATGAAATCTAGAGTAAGCCGATTAGTTGAATCTAACTCAATCAATCCTAATTTCTTTTCCAAGGCTAAAATTTTATAACATATGTGCCCCAAATAGGAATCTATATGATATAATATATGATCTAAGAGGGGTTGGTGAATCCCCTTAATAAATATATGTTTTATCTCTAAATCTATTAGTTTATAGATCAACCATAACATGCAAGTCTTAAATCGTAAGATATAATCACTAACTGCTTCTAAAGGATTTTTATGCAGTGTGGAAAGTTTCTCATATGTAACATGATAGGTCATATTTTATATGTAATATCTGATAATTTCCTCCCCTAAGTCATCATATGTATGCAAGGAACCAATAGGGAGTATATGAAATAACCAATTCAATGCATTACCAACCAATGTCTACTAGAGCAACTTAAGTAGAATCAAAGGACTCACATGAGATGGTAAATCCTTCTAAAAATATTTAATGTGTATGAATGAATTTTTATTTCCATCAAATTGAGGCAATGATGTATTTGGAAGTGCTTAGGCAATGAAGCTTTGACAAATGTCTTTAGAAGGGGGTTACCATACAAGTCATTGACATCCATCCAAGACTTATAAGCCTTATTTTCCAAAGTAAGGAGATGTACTTGGTTTTTTAATTCACCAAATACATGAATCAAAAAAATAATCTCTTGGGATGGTATATTAGTATCTTGAAGTGGTTAATTTAAATGTTGATTTTGATCATTTATTTTAGCCATGGAAATGCTACATTTAACAATTGGATCATAGAGAGGGATTGTGCTTACTTGAACCTTTGGAGGAATGGTAACTTGGAACTTAGTAGAGGGATGTGGGATACCATTATCTTTGGGTGGAGAGTGAGAAACATGTGCTAATTTACTAGCTGGTGGATTGGGTGATTCATTATTATCTTTAGTATTTAGTGAATCACATTCTAATTGAATAGAAGATGTGATGTTATGATTGACATGTGCATCATTTGAAATAGAATAATGTATAAAAGTTGAAGCAATATTTTGTAATGCATTATGTTTGAGAAGAGTTAGCAAAGAGTTAGAAAAATGAGATTCATTTTCTTCTTCACTATATGCATAATAGTCATAATTATTCCATGCATTATCATAATCAGAATTTTGTTCATTTGAAAGAGGAGAAGTAGAAGTATCACTTTCATATTCACTCTCATTGTCATATTTATTTAAATGTTCACTATCATACTCATTATCACTTCCATTATCACTAGGGAGAGGGGTAGGAGAAGATGTTAATTCTTTTCTAATATGCAATAAATTGTCATGTCGAATTGGAATACTATGTGCATCTATGTTATCATTAAATAGAGTGCATGCATTATTTTCATTTGTAGTATGAGAAGTAAGAGTAAGAGAGTTATCATTTAGAAATTCTTTTATCATTGTTTGAGATGACAAAGTAGAGTTAGGAACATGAGATGGATCATTTGAACTATGCATTGGAAATTTAATTCTATTTCATTTATATTATTGTAATTTGAACATAAAAGTAGAAAAAGAGAGGAAAAACTAGGTTCAAATGTAGGCAAATCACCAATGAGAGGTTCACTTGGAATTTCATGACTAATTTATACATTTGTTGTATTATGAATAGGAGAATGAGGTGAAAAGTAACTTTCTCATTTATCAAAATTATTTTCTTTAGAAGAGGGAAGAAAGAAATAGGTTTGAGAAAAGAAGATGCATCTATTTTTTCATCACTCACTTTCTATTTTAATTTTTTTAAGGAAATTAGTGTTTAATTCCTAAATAATAAAAGGGTCTAAGTATGAGAAAATTAGTAATAATATTCCAAATTAAAGCTACTGATTTGTGAAATTTATTTGTAATTATATCTTTTCTAAAAATAGTAGTAAGAGAGAGAAAATTAAACTTATCTGCTTCTATGATTATTTGACTAAGACAGGGCCTAGAAATTTGTGTAGGCCTGAGACACTATCATAAATAGGATTGTAGTTTTAATTTTTTATTAGACAAGGGCACAAAAAGTGGATAGGAATGGCACCAATGCTATAGTGCTTCCCTAGAACTATTGTCCCTAGGATCTAATATTTCTAGGTTTTGTTTGCTAGATTAGTGTGAGCTTTTATACCAAAATTTTAAGCCTTGCTATTGGAAAAACTCCATGTAGAGTTGATTTTCTATGTATGTGTCTTATATGAACTTGAATATAAACTTTGAAAAATAAGGAAAAGGGGTTAGTGTCTGTAAGATACACTAGATGTACTTCACACCCCATGTGTGGGCATGTTACCTACACACCAATACTCTGAAGAGGGATCAAGCCATATGTAGTTCTCCCTTTAACATTTCTTGGTGCAATAGTGAATGAAAATGCAAGAAATAAAAAATTTAGGTGTGTTTGAGATGACTAAGGATTAGTGTAAGGACTTGAATTAGATTGAAAGTGTATAAGTTGGTTGTATGTAGAGAATATGGAAGATGACTTGAGTGGTCTTGCTTATAATCTTGCTAGCTTAAGTGATATTTGTCAACCCTTTCCAAATGATATCTGAATGGGATTTTATATGGATCTATTGGTTTGGATTGAATTTGATTATATTAGTCTGACAAGGAGAAGGATGGGGAATTGAAAGAAATTAATTTTTGGGGATATAAATGAAATTTGACAATAACACCAAAAGTGGACAACAGTGGCATCAATGCTCCTATCCTAGTTGGGTGTTATTGTCCTTGGTAGATAGGACTTGGGGGGATGGATTGGTCATGAAAAGATGGTCTTGGCTTAGCTAGGATTAGGTACAAAAGATTATAGATGACTAGGAATTAGTGAAAAGAAGCCTATGAGGGTCATGATATCAATAAAGAGGAACCTATGGATTATGTGTCATTATCCATGCTAAAGCTACCAATTTTCACATTTTATATGATTACATTTCCCCCCCTTTATTCTAGTGATGCATAAAAGATAAATATTAAGATAAAGGAAAAATAGAAAGCATACCTAAACTTACTTGCAAGGATGAATCACATGAAGCTATGTGATGGTGGGTGTGCATAAAAATAACACACTGTGTAATGTAAATCTGTAAGATAAAATAAAGAGTATATCAATTCTTACTATATACACTATATCTAAAATAAGAATATACAAATTGGGTAAAAGAGCAAAGAGAAAAGAATGAATACACATCACCAAATATGTAGACCAATATAAAACCTATTATGATGCTTAATGATGCTAAGTAATGCTAGATGTGTGTGGTACCAAGATTAATATCATGAGTAGAGCTAAGTTCTCAATTCCCCAAAAGTGGCTCAAGAATGCAAAGGTTGGCCCTTTAGCTTGATCATCACCTATTAAGTAAGGATAGATCATCTTGCATGTGTTGATCGATGTTTGGACTGTATGTCCAATCCCTTTGAGTATGTAGCTCAAGAATACCAAGGCTAGCTAGTCCTTTGGCTTCATTGTTTCCCCATGAAGTGAAGCTATAAAATGATACTGATATGAAATGTGTTTCATATGAGATGGATCTTGAATCCCATGAATGTAATGTGATATAATAATGTTGGCATGGATAGCTAAATGTATATTGGAAACTAGGCAACTCTTAGCTAATTTAAAAGATGGATATTAGGATTATATGAAAGCCACTCTGAAACTAAGAATCTAGCTTATGTGGAAGCCACTCGAGAACTTGAGAACTCAAAAACTCAAAATTTAGGATTATATGAAATCCAAACCAAAATTTTCCAACCACCTATAGGTGGAGTAAGGCGTGAAACTACTAAAAATGCTTGGGTAACGCTGAACTCAAAAATAAAGAAAACAAATGTGTCATGCACATTGTCCCCAATCACTAATGTCTAAAACATGAATTCTGAACTGAAAGTTGTACCAACTACCTTATCTAAAATGAGAAGTGAGAACCATCATGTCATGCATGTTTGAACCTATATATATATTCTCTAACCAAAAATGTATTGAAACTACTGATTCTAGTCTAAATTATAGATGATAAAACTGTAACTGAACTTACCTTTCTATTTATTTTTGGAAAATCTATTTTTTTTGTTATTTAGATAGGAACGCTGAAAATAGACAGTAGCTCCACTAGCATTATAGTCTAGTCTTGATGCTATTTTCCTTGGCCAAATATGATGACTATTATAGATTATTAACTATTTGCCTAATTTTCTCTAACTAGTTTGATGTCTAATTGTTGTTTTGGGTGTTCTAAAATTAGATTTTTTGACTGATAGGAGCTTTGATCTCTATATAAAATCCCTTGTTTGTTACCCCCTCTTTTTAGGGTAGGAATAGGCACCCTAAAATGACTACCCTCAGAAGAAGAATCCCTAAAAGTGTGTTAAGATAGAAAATATACATAATATAGCAATGATAATTAAGAAGATATCTCAATATATATCATGTATTGAATTGAGATATTTTTAGATCAATAGGGGTATGTCTAGATAGATATAATAATGTAATATCATGTTCAATGTAATAAAATTGAATTAAAATTAAAAATGTTAGCTATTATTTATTAGGGAGGAATGGAGCATGATGTCTATCATGTCATCCAAGAAGCAAGATAATGCATTATTTGGATTATCATATTACAAATAATCAAAAGAAATCAAGAAACAAACCCACAAAGCAAGTAGCAAGAAACATACAAGGGTGGACAAGGGAATAAGAAAACAAGGGACATGGGCACATGTCACTCAAACTAGAAATTAACCATACAAGGCATTTTCAAATTCCACATACACATATAATTGAAATAAGTAAATTGGCATGAAAGCCACAATCAAATAGAGGAGTATAGGCAAAGGACATTGGAAAATGTCCTAAGGCACACACATGAGTAAAATAAAATAACATTAGCAAATGTACTAAGGCACATATAGGAGACAAATATGAATTGATAAATGTAATCACATCAAGCTAATGCTAAGCAAGAAAAAAAAAGCATGTAAGAAACCATAATTACAAATGTATCTAACTAATCAAAGCAAGAAGTGAATGTATGCAAGACATGTTAGTACAAGACTAGGTATATGCTAAGAAATACATAAGTGCTAGATGATAATGGTATGTCAATAAAGTAATCTATGTAATATTGTAGGTAATGTACATCAACATGATAACTTAGAGTGTGGAGTGTAGGAATGACATAACCTAGATGATGTAGTCATGTAGAAGATGCCCCTAGTGGGTATGTATATTGATGGGTGCCTCAAATGTAAAAGTAGGATGCCCCTTATTGGATAAAGTGAAGCAATCAAGTAGGTGGAAGTCACTGCACAGACTCAAAGAAGATCAAGTGAAGTATGGTAATGTAGATAAATGAACATAGAATAGCATGAAATAACAAATGTAAGTCCTATCATAGTAGTAATAACGTAAAGCATGGATGATGTTTACAGTCGAAATGTTTTTAGTGTTTTTGACATATTTGAATGTTTTTGGATTTTTTTTGAAAGTTTTTAATGCTATGTACAAGAAATCATAAGAAACTATGTAAAATTAAACTAAGAAAGGATGATACTAATTGCTGAGTCTCATGGAAGACTCCCTATCATGGTTTCCTATATCAAGGAGAAGAATCATGTGTGATCATGGAACATGATGAAAATACATAGACTGTGGATTTGAGAGCTATATATGATGTAAATTCTCTAATATCTCTAAATTATAAATCAAGTGTGGGGTCCCCCTATGACTCTAAGAAGTAGATGCAACTTTAGGGTTATTAGGAACCCATTTGGTAGTACGAGAAACTCTCTGAATATGTGCTCTATGAGTATATGCATGAGATCTCAAGGATACTACCCTGGGTGTGAACACTATAACTAGAAGCTATCTAGAATCTTAAAGTTGTGGATGTGTATGGAATCTCTATGTTGGAAATGGATGCCTCAACTGTGTCTGAATTAGAACTAAAGGAGGAACTATAACTCATGGCAAAACTAAAATTGGTGACTATAGAAAAGTATATGGTTCTGAAGTAGGGAGTGGTAACTCAGATAGAACTCCACCAAATATAAAAACATGATTAGTGTAAATGAATGTATTGCATTTGTGAAATTTATAAGGTACTACTCAAAGTTTTTGAATCCATAGTTGACCAAGTAACATGTCAAAAACTCTTACACTAGGAATAATTAGTGAATGGTTTGGCCCCGTGTGCTAGAGCAACCTATAAAGGAAGTAAAATCTCACCTAATGAACTTTATATTTGATCATTAAATCTATTGATCACTATATCCATTGGGGTAATATCCTACTCTAAATATCCCAAATACTATAGTAATGTCATAATGCACATGTTTACACTAGATACATTGTTGATAAGAACACTATGAATAAGATGATTATGAATGTAATCTCTAATAAAGAGTGCATGATAATAAGAATCATCCTCAATGATATCCTTATCTAAGAAGGAGATGGAAGGTCTAGTTGGAAATCTATAATTATATACACCAATCATGTTGCTCAAAGCATGTGTTTCAACTGAAGTTGCCCTATATGTATCTGGTGGTGGATGCAAATGATATGCATGGTTAACCCTTGATGTGTCCCCTATCTCCTATTTGGAATGCTATGGAAAAAGATCTAAAAATATTTTAAATGCTTTATCATGTGTTTTATTTGCCTAAGAAGGCTCAATTGAAGTGCTAAGATCAATATGATTACCATCTATTAGCTCTTATATCTTGTGTCTCAAATTGATGCATCTATTTTTTATATGGCTTGGTGCCCTATAAAACTCACAAAATGCATGTTGATCATATCCCCATTATTGGGTCAAATTACCTAATAGGAGGGAGAGAAATGATGTTACCATATAATAGCTGCTATAAACTCTTGCTAGAGAAACTGGTATATTGGTAAATATACACCAAGGAGGTGTTGATAAAACCACTTGTTGAGGGGGATCTAAAGCCACATTAACTATAGTTTAATTCTGACTCTTGTTATCATTGACCTTTACTTTATATGGGACTTTTCTATTACTCTTGTTTGATGTGTTTGAGATACTTGTGTACTTGTCTTTGCCCATTGGAATTAACTCGACTTCTCTTTCCTTTAGTGTGTGACATAATTCAGTGAAGAGAATATTTTGAACATAATTAATTCATGTAAAGCAGGAAAAAGATTCTATTTGAAGATGTCATATAACTCTTGATCGACCATGGGAATAGTCATCTTAACCAAGATAGTCTTATATCAAAGAACATAATCTATGAGATGCTCATTTGAGCTTTGTTTCTATTGTGAAATCTAAGAATATGAAACCTTGTCACCAATGTTAATGTTGAAATGAGATAGGAACATATTAGCTAAAGGATTGAATGCACTAATCGACTGATTTATTAATATATAAAACCATTGTAAAGAATAATCCTTTAGGCTAAATGGAAATAACTTGGTAAGTAACCAATCATTTGGTACATAGTCCAACACATGTTGCATGAGAATCTCTCAAATGTGTCTCTGAATCACCCTTGCCATCATATAGAGTAAGCTTGGGTTGAACAAAACCTTGTGGTAAGGGTCTAGAAGCAATGTGATGTGCCAATGGTCTATATAAAATAGAAATAAAATCAAAATCCTATGTAGGTCTAGTGGTACCTTACTCAAGATGTAACACCTTGGATTGAAGAGATATTTTCTCTTCCATAAGGACTACCTAAGAGATAAGGATGTACTAGATGTAACTGGTGGCATAGAGATAGGTTAGGCTTATATAGGGGGTTGTTGAGACATAGTTACCCCCATAGTGTCATTTAAAATTGGTTGATCTATAGAGATGGAAAACTCAACTTGTTTGGCCTTTGCAATTTCTATGATATATTTTAATAGAAGAGTATGATCTCTAAGTTGGTCCTTGAGTCTTTCTCTAAAACTTTTGAGGATCAAATCTTTGTTGAGTAGAAATTCATTATCAATAATGGGTGGGAGTTGATCAGTAGTCCAATGTGTGGAGCATGAGGATCATTGTGCATATCATCATTGGTATTCTCATATTACACATTGTTTGAATCATTTTCATTGAAATTGGTGTAATCTAGATGTGCAAAAACTATAGATGGAGTCTAAACTAGCTATTTACCCATAGTATATGGTTGAGTTGAAGTAATTTGGGTGAATTCATGAGGATTGCCACTAAGTCTTACACTTTGTCTTAAAGTAAGAGATGCAAGGAGCTTAGGTGGCATAAGGAAAATAAAGTGGATAATAGTATAAAATATTAATCAAATATAATATAAACAAAGAATTTGAATGTGCATAAAAAGGATACAGATCTCACAAACATATAAAGTGATATCTCAAGAAGTAATGGGATCTATTATATGTAAATAGGGTTTGACATATAATTATTTTAAAAATGTAATCTGGAATTTTGAAATTTAAAGTGAAAAAAAATACAACTAAAAAATTAGAAATATATTAGAAAATAGTGATTTAATAGGACCTAGTAGATGCCACTAGGTTTTCAAGGAAGATTTTTTTGTTTGAAATTAATATGAATTATTGAAATTTGAAGTGAGTTTTTGGATTCAATATGCAACTAAAAATTCAGAAAATGACTGGTAAATTACTGGGAGTTAGTTGATGCAACTAGGGTTTCAAATAAAATTATTTTAAAATTTACTATTAAAATTTAAAATTTGGGATGAATTTCTACTTAAAATATTCAAGAAAAAATTCAAAAATTTAGCTAAGAATTTACCCTAGGGGTTTTAGGGTTTTTATGCACAATTTGAAGTAAATTAGGTTCACTAAATGTTTTATTATTTTTGGAGAAATTAGTGTTTAATTCTTAAATAATAAAAGGGTTTGACTGGGAGAAAATTAGTAAATAATATTCTAGTTTAAGGCTACTTATTTATGAAATTTATTTATAATTATATCTTTTCAAAAAATAGTAGTGAGAAAGAGAAATTAATTTTATCTTTTTCTATGTTGATCCGATTGAGATAGGACTTATAAATTTGTGTGTAGGCTTGAGACACTGTCAAAAATAGGATTTTGGCTTTCATTTTCTGATTGGAGAGGAGTAACAAAGTGTATAGGAGTGACACCCGCACTATAGTCCTTGCCTAACGCTGTTGTCTTAAAGATCTAAGTTTTCTAGGTTTGGTTTGCCTGATTAGTATGTGTATGTGAACCAAATTTTAGAGCCTTGTTTTTGACATTATTCCCTATAGAGTTTATTTTCTATGTATGTGTCTTATATTCACTTGAATAGAAACTTTGGAAAATAGGTAAAATGGATTAGTGTGTGTAAGATGCACTAGATGTACTTCATACCTTGTGTCTAGGCACGTTGCCTACATATCAATACTTTGAAGAGGGATCAAGCCATATGTAGTTCTCCATTTAAGAGTGATTGGTGAAATAATGAATGAAAATGAAAAAATTGGGTGTGCTTGAGATGACTAGGGGATGGTGTAACTTTAATTAGCTTGAAAGTGTATAGGCTAGTTGTATGTAGAGAATAGGTAAGATTTCTTGAGTGGTATTGCTTGTATTCTTGTTTTCTTGAGTGATATTTGCCAACCCTTTCCAAATGATCTTTAAATGGGATTTTATAGGGATCTATTGGTCATGGATTGAATTTTCTCATGTTAAGCCGATAAGGAGAAGGATGAGGAACCACAAGAAATTAACCATTGGGGCTAGAAATGAGCTTGGAAAACAATGTTGAAAGTGAAAAATAGTGGCATCTATGCTCATGTCCTAGTTGGGTAATATTATCCTAGGTAGATGGGACCTAGGAAGATGGATCAATCATGAGAAGAAGGTCTTGAATTAGCTAAGATCAAGTCCAAAAGGCTAAAAATGATTGAGAATCAGTGAAAAAAAGTCTATGAGGGTCATGAGAGAAAGTAAGAGGGACCTATGGGTTGGGTGCCATTATCCATGCTCAAGTTAACAATTTTCACATTTTACATGATTATACTTTCATATGCATCATCATATTCCTCATTAAAATAATAGTAATTATATTCATTGTACATGAAATCATTTTCCTCATTTTTGGTTAATGTGAAATTTTGTAAATTGTCCATTCATTGTCATAATTATGAGAAAAAATTAGAAATTTGTATATAGGATGAGAGGAAAGAAGTGCCTTAGTTTCCATTTTATTGCTTTCACAAAAGAGAGTATGTAAAATTACTATTAAAAAAATAAATTCAAGAATGACTAATAGCATAGGGATTTTTAAAATATTTTTGACACTTTAATAAATTTTCAAAATGTCCAAAAAGTTTTATCTAAAAATTGTAAGGGAGGAAGGCTTGGGGCTTGAAGACCTAGTTTGAAAATCTAGGGTTCTAGGTTGGAATTTTATGAATTTAAAATTATTGAAATAATTTGAATTCTAAAATAAATTTGAATAAAACAAATGTACAAAAATTTATACAAAAATAAAAATTTTTAAATTAATTTTTTGCACAAAAATGAGAAAGAAAACCCTAGGGGTACCTAAGGTTTGTGATTTTTTCAATGTAAGTCAGGTTCATCATATGTTTTATTGTGTTTTAAAAATTAGGCTCAGTTTCCAAATAATTGAGGGGTTGGATTAAGGGGCAAAATATATTCAAGTGTAATAGAACATAGATTTATACCAATTTGACCAAATTAATTACATGGGGAAAAGAAATGACTTATCTAGGTAAAACAACTATCTTCTGGTTCTAAAATAGTACAAAAATAGTTAGTAACAGTCAAGAATAAGAATTCATTTTCAGATCTAAAACTCAAATTTTCTCAAGATAGAAGTATTGATTTTGGACAAGAATTCTTGTCACTATTGTCTAAACCAGAGAACCCATCACTATTGTTTAGATAAGAGCATTCATCACTATTATCTAATTTTAGTGTTTTAATCCATTTTGATTTTTAATTTTAGATTCTAGTGTGGTCTAATTTTGGGGTCCTATAGGTATCCTTGTTTCTTCATGATCATATGTCTATGCCACTATATGAACTATTTTCTTCTCAAACCCTTGGTCTATGTACACACATGAAACAAAAAACATATCAAAAGCCAAAATAGAAAAAAATTAGGTTAGGCGAAGTATGATTTCATGATCTAAAACCCAGGCTATCTTGATCACTACCTACATTAACCCTCAAGCTAGGGTCATAGATCAAATATATTTCTCTCTTAGGGAACATGCATAATCAATGCACATAGTAGATGTAAGATTGAACTTTCACCTAGGCCCTTCCTTGATCAAACCTAAAAATCTATGTGTGATGTAGAATTTTGAGCTGTAATATTGATTGATTTTAGTTATTTAGTGTGCCAAAGTCATAAGTGCTAGATTTAAAATTCCATGTGAAGTTTTTTATATAGGAGACTCTTTATTTTGAATTTGGGAGTTTGATTCATGCTAGCGAAGATCAAAAATATAAATAAAACATAAGGGAGGGGATAATAAGGGTTCAAAACCTATTAATCAATGAAAAATGACCATTGGAAAATAACGTTGAGGAGGACAAGAACACCAACTATTATAGTCCACCAAAATTTTGTTGTTTAGGACTCAAAAAAATAGGTTGGGACTGAAACATGCCAAGTCTAGGGGTATCTAAGGGTATACATTAGTTGACTAAGATAATGAAAATGTGACAAATATGAGAAACAAGACCAATTTAAGCAAAACAAAGAGATGTCTAATGTGAATAAGGTTTGTATTCTCAAGTTAGAGTCTCCTATGAAGAGGACTGTGAAAAGACATGATATGTTTAGTTGCTTGACTAATTTAGGGTGTATAAAATTGGTGGAGTCTACTCATTTTTGTCTTATACACCCACTTGACTCATTTTACCTCTTTTCCTTTTGTACCAAGCTTTACAATAAGGCTCATTGCTGCCTAGGCCAAACCAGGGCCTACCTGAGATTGACACACATTCTTAACATTTATACTATTTTATATTAAAATTTAATATTAGTATATATAGATAAAGTATTTGGAATTATATTTACTTTATTATTTTATAAAATTTTAGTGTTACAATTCAAAAACTCTATTTGCCAGAACAATAGTCATGTGTATGCTCTTTCAATAGAAGGTTTATTGACATCATAGTTGGACGTGCTCTAATAGGGCCAACAATATTACAACAATCTAGGTAGATTATCTAAATCTTAGCGATTTCATAACATAAAGTGATAAACATTGAATAAAAGGTCAAGTTAACACAAATAAATCACATATTTTAG
Organism: Torreya grandis; assembly: GCA_037957365.1. Taxonomy (NCBI): domain Eukaryota; kingdom Viridiplantae; phylum Streptophyta; class Pinopsida; order Cupressales; family Taxaceae; genus Torreya; species Torreya grandis. The sequence continues at coordinate 3,160,888 of JARHVA010001269.1, forward strand.
ATAGAGTCAAAAAATATATTAAACACTATTAGGATTAAATACCTAAAAATAAGGATCTACATAAATGATAGTAATAATTATGGTTAACACTTTAGACACTCTACAACCTTCTCTATTCTGATCTGTCAATGCTCTATAATGTATGTTCAAAAAATATAAGAATATGTAAAAATAGAAGTATATATGGTTAGACATGTTCAATGGCTTTTGTTCCTCTTAAAAATGTGTTAAAATTATACAGACCCTATTTTTAAAAGTAAATTTTAATTTCAAATTCGTTTGGGACTCCTAACTATTTTTAAACACAAATGCACCTTGGGAGTAGTCAAATCGAATTGAAGGCAAGTGATATATTTACTATATTAAAATGATATATATATATATATATATATATATATATATATATATATATATATATTATATAATATATTTTATATTAAAATATATACTGAAAATATATATTATATAATGTAATATAATATTAAAATATATACTAAAAATATTTATTATATAATGTAATATAATTATACAATATTATAAATTATATAATATAGTTTATTATTATTATATAATATATATGTTAGTATAGTTTATAAATCAAATTATAATTATATATTATATATTTCAATATAATATACTTAATTTTATATTATATAAAATATATAATTTATAAATAATATTATGATGTGTGTGTGTGTGTGTGTGTGTGTGTGTGTGTGTGTGTGTGTGTGTGTGTGTGTGTGTGTGTGTGTGTGTGTGTGTGTGTGTGTGTGTGTATTTGTAAGAGGGGTTATGTAAAATGAAAGAGTGTAAAATTATAATTGACAGTTAAACCTAGTAATTCCAAACCCTTAACAATGTCAAAATATTAAAGTTCATCTTTAAAGATAATTATGGGCACAGACCAATCGAGATCTGAATCACCTTGCAATGATTTAGTTTGTGATGGCTTGTATTCTTGATGTAAAGAGATAGCCTCTTAGCATGTATTCTATATGTCTAAACTATAACTCCCTTGGTTTCGATCAGGGCACATCAATATTCATTGGATAAGGAACTCAACTATGGCTAATTACATTTTATCTTGGTGATTAAAATGGATAAATTACTTTTGTTATAAGGGCACTAAGAAAATATAAAGAAATCAAGAGGAATTTTTTGTTTAGAAATTAGATAAAAAATTGAAGTGGACATATATGTTCCAAAGACACCATTTATTCCATGTATGCCTACTATGCCTAGTGATGATGCATTCTCAAGTATACCACCATTTTCTTATTTCTCCTAAAGATACTATTAATGTTACATCATCAAAAAATGTAGATGAAACTCCACTTAATATTATGCAAGATGCTATTTATAAATCATTACCATCAGCTCCAAAGTTTCATGATGATAATTTTATTTCTATTTTCATATTTTAACTTCTCTAATTTTCATTGTAATATGGGTACGTAATGGATTATTGAACATTTTATAATTTTTATGATCCCCTGGATGTGGTATAGAACCCATGGTGGGAGACCCATCATGTGTAATTTGTTGGGATTCATGTAATTCTTAAAGCTTATATCACAAGAAAAACCATCTATTAGTAGAATGCATATGGCCCTAGTATAAATCATAATATGTATTCTCATCATATTAATATCCCTATCAAAGAGGTTTACTCATATCAACCTCTATACCTTAGTGTAGAGAGAGATATGAGCTAACACTTGACCAACTTTTTAATAAGAATCACTAGAGGCTTTATGAATCTAGTAAATTTTGTGTGTGGTATATTCTATAATATAGCTTGATGTTGCACTACCATGTTCATTATTTGATTGATATCACATTTTGCTTCATTTAAATTAAATTTGTAATATGGTTTGATCTTAAATTTTCTATTGGATGAGGCCAATGTAGTGGACCCATACTTTAATAGATTTTTTAATGCAAGGAGTTTCATTTCTAGATCATGCTTAGGGTCACCCTTCATATTACTCATAAGTAATAAATTTCAGAGCCATAAAATGTGGTGGCAAGGGTTGAAATGATACCTCTAATGCAAGAGGGTTATGCAAGACATATTGTGAATCAAGTGGGTCATATTTGGATGCATTTTATGTGTTATTCTTAATGAGAGAATTTTTTCCTCTAATACTTTAATAATTTTTAATAAGGATTTTGAAAAAGGCCCACCTTGGTTCAAAGTATTCATTAAATTTGACATTAAGGGTGATGAATATGTATTCCCACTCTATGTATGCTCAATGTTTGATGTGATTAATATACGTGAAAGAGAAACCTAGAACATCCTCCATATTGGTATCTATCGCATTTGATATCTGACCATCTTAGATGTCTATTGTGTTATTAAATTATTTAAATTAACTAATAGAGTCAAAAGTGTAAATTGAAGAAAGGAAACTCACTATCACATGTATTTGAATTGGTAAATTTTATCTCAAAGGTATTCTAGGGGGACAAAAAATTAAGGACTCAAATCCCTATTAGACAATTTAATCATGTAAATTAACAATTACAAATAAAATTATTTAATAAGAATAATTATAATAAATGATAAAAAAATATTTAACAAATACAATTAAAATTATTTAAAATACCATCACATCAAATCTATTGGAGGAGATATTTTCAAAACACTGTCACATAAAATTATATATTGTGGCGTTGGTGGTCTAATGGCATTATCTTGATTCTCAATGATGGAGGTGGATTATTTCCATTCATGATTTTTCATTTTAGGAGCATAGCTATCAGTCTTCATATCATAGCTTCCAATCTTTGGATATAAGTCACTAGTATTTGGAGCTAAACCTTTAGTCTTCAAAGCAAAACTTTAGTCCAATCCAAACTTTGTTTATATATATATATATATAAAGCACCTAATGTATTTCAAAAACCTTATATATATTTAGAAACTTATATATATATATATAATATTATATATATGGTGTTTTTTGTATATATTTGTAGCCAACTGCATCAGATTAATCCATGTCTTGTATAAAGAACCACTTGGGGCTCTATTAATGGAGGCAATGGCTAAGTTGGAGTTATCCCTTGGAAGGTAGATGTCTTGGGAGGAATCCTCTCGACATGGTAGAATAAGCCATTTTAGTGTTTATCCATGGCCAATGCAATGGTATTGAAAATAATGTCTGGAAAGACTATATTTATCCCATATGAATAGATAAATGACACCTATTATGACTTAGTTATTCCAGATGTTCTTGCTTCAGCCATGGATTTTGAATTTTTATTGATGAGATCATATATTGTCTTAATGTTGGATGAATGCATAAAATTTAGTTAAACAATAGCATATACTGCTTTAGAGTTCTTCAAAATAAATCAATTGAAAGTGAATGCAAAGCCTTGAGATTACAAGCTTTAAAAAATGATTTTTTTATAATTTTGAACTGTGAGACATAAGCCATAAATGTCAAGTATGTTTTACTTGATTTAACTTACAGGTAGGGTGGATCTTATTTTTTTCTAACATATTTGAAAATCCACTTTTGGGAACTAGCCAATCACTACTCTTGATTCATCCACACGTATAGCTTCAAAATGCAAATAACAATAGCCTTGATTGTGTAAACTTTTGAGTGACTACTATGATTAATACAATATTAATGATGATCTTGGTTCATGCCATATTAATGGTAAAATTGTTAACTTTTCATATGTTTGAAATAAATTTGAAATATTGATTTTATCAATTAATTGCACTAGAATTCAATTTAGCTTTAATTTTAATTTAATCTAGCTAAGTACTCATGTGGCCTGAATATGACTAAACTACCTAGTTGGCTCAAAATCTAGACACATGGAACTTTTTGATTACCTCATGAATTCTTGGAATGCAACTTTAAATGATGACTCATTTGTATCTCACCATGTGGTGACTCTCAATTCATACCAAGATCTCAGATTATGCCTTATAATTTTGATTGGTTATGAGAATGCCATACATCACTATTATAGGAAATCATGGATTTTCCTATTAGGTGTCTCCCTTAGGAGGATATTTGGACAACTATCGATAACTTGGTGTTGATCAGATGGCTTGGATGGAAACATGCATATCTGTCAGAGGTGATCTCATAGATCTTAGATAGAAAAGGCATGTGAATGACATGAGATAGGGGTTCACGTGTCGTCAACCTATTGATTCCAACTTCCATGTGGTTTTCACGTAGTATTTGGGTATCTAAGATTTAAATGACTAGATTTTAGGTGTTATTTTGTCATGATATCATAGTTTTGAGATATTAAATATTTCACCCTACATGTAGGGGTTTAAAGGGTGTAACCGAGTGCCAAGTGGCATGATTTGATTACATCATTTTGTCATAATACTTTAGAAAGAAATAAAGGCCTTAGAAGGTTTTGACTAAGGCACTATTTGGCATAATTTGGTTGGGTTATAACTCCTTTGTGCACTAAAAATAAATGATTGAATGACAAGTGGCACATTCCCATTGGGTCACTAGGTTGTAGACTTTGCAACTCTTCTTTGGACTTGAAATGTCATGAATGGGTGCCAAGTGGCATGATGGGATAGGGTTTTGGGGTCACAATACTTTAGAAAATAATAAGATCCTTGGAAGGTTTTGATAAAGTTCCAAGTGGTAGACTTTCGTTGGGTCACTAGGTCACAAGAATTTTTAAAGGCTAAAATATGTGTGACAAAGCTCGAAACATTATGGATGAGTGACCAGTTCTTATGATACTATTGCATGTCAATTGAGGCTAAGTTTGCATTAAGTTCCTTATAAAGGAAAAAGTGTGAAATTAATACCTTCATTGGTAACATTAAGGTATCTCCTAGGATATACCTTGAAGGAGAAATCAACTCTTGTGCCTATTTGAAAGGTCTCTCCTAGGAGATAGCTTGAAGGGGAAATCCAATCTTATGCATGTTTAAAAAGTATCTCCTAGGATATACATTGAACGTATTACAAGATATTTAAAAAGATCACTTATTAGTGTCTTCCATCCAAATAAAAATTACACTTGTACATTGAAGGAAAAATCCACTCTTATGCCTATTTGAAAGGTATCTCCTAGGAGATATATTGAAGGGGAAATCCAATCTTGTGCATGTTTAAAAGGTATCTCCTAGGAGATACCTTGAAGGTATTATGAATTCCTTAAAAATATCACCTAGTAGTGCCTTCCATGTAAAGGCAAATTCCACTTGTTCCTTGAAGGAGAAATCCACTCTTATGCCTATTTGAAGTTTATCTCTTAGGAGATACCTTGAAGGGGAAATCCACTATTGTGCATGTTTGAAAGGTATCTCTTAGGAGATATCTTGAAGGGGAAATACAATCTTGTGCATGTTTTAAAGTTATATCCTAAGAGATACCTTGAAGGGGAAATCCACTATTGTGCATGTTTGAAAGGTATCTCCTAGGAGATATCTTGAAGGGGAAATACAATCTTGTGCACGTTTTAAAGTTATATCCTAGGAGATACCTTGAATGTATTATAAGGGCCATAAAAATATCACTTAGTAGTGCTTTCCATATAAAGGAAAATCCACTTGTTCCTTGAAGGAGAAATCCACTCTTGTGCCTATTTGAAAGGTATCTCCTAGGAGATACCTTGAAGGGAAAATCCACTCTTTTGAATTTTTAAAGGTATCTCCTAAGAGATACCTTAAAGGTATTACAAAGGCCTTAAAAATATCACCCAGTAGTGCCTTCCATGTAAAGGAAAATTCCACTTATTCTATGCAGGAAAAATCCACTCTTCTGCCTGTTTGAAAGGCATCTCCTAGAAGATATCTTGAAGGGTAAATACACTCTTGTGCATGTTTTAAAGGAATCTTATATGAGATATCTTTAAGGTATTATAAGGGATTTAAAAATATAACCTAGTAGTGCCTTCCATGTAAAGGAAAATTCCACTTGTTCATGTTGGAGGTATCTTGTATGAGATACTTTCAACATTCCCTTTAATATTTGACAACACCCTTCAAAGTATATCCTAGGAGATTCTTTCAAAGGACTTATAATCAATTCAAGTTATCCATGAAGTTATTACAATTCCCTTGAAGTAATCTTGTAGTAGATATCTTGAATGGATTTATCATACATATCAATATTTATTTCACATTTAAGACTAACATATCAATCAAGACAAGAAAGAACTCATTTGAATATTTTACATACTAAGAGTTATTGAATCATATAACCAAATAAATAATCCTAACTACAAAAAAATTGGAAAGAAAATATAGAAACACATGAGTTGACATTTGAAATTGCTTCTGCTTCTATATATTAAAAATTCTTTGACCCTTCAAAACTGTGAATTATATGTGTTTAAATAGATTTGGGGAAGGGGTCACCTCATCCTCTAAGTACATGAAATATATATTACATATCATAGTTATAACTTAAATTCTAATTGTGGTTAAAATCATATAGATTTATCTTACTGTTGTTAATAACCTAATAAGTTATCCTTTAGAAAAATCATGTAACATGTGCATGTTTACAAAAATGAATATGTAAGTTTACAATATGGTTCAAAATATAAGAAAAACTATAAATATATAAATATAAAATTATATATAAATGTACATGCAAAAACTTGGCCCTTCATGGTTGTGTTGACCTCTGGATGGTTACATGGACTTTATTTGGCATTATAACTATGGCTGTTGATGTAGAACTAAAAGAGGGGGTCTATGAACCAAATTATGTCTAAATTTTTAAGAGGGGGTATATGAACCTTGTCAACCTATCCTAGTAGTTTTATATTATTTATTTTAGTCATATAGAAGTTGATTTTGAATATCTCAACTTCAATCACCTTATTCCTCTCAAAACTCAACTTCAATTCTATGTCCTCCAATGGTAATCCTTGTAGATTTTATTTAAATTTTTTTTAAGTCTCTTGAATAACCTAATCAAAGTTCATATTATTAATTAACTTCCCTATATCATCCTTTACTTTGGAAAATTTCAAATCATTCAAAATTTGAATAATGAGGGCCTCCTACTTTTGATATTTGGGGACCAAAGCCCCAGCTATTATGACCCATTCCCTAGCCTCTTTTATCCCAATGACCACTAAGTTGAGTGAATTGGATGCCTCTTATGGTGTCATGATATCTAGGTGGTTATAAGCCTTATTGGTTGTGTAAATAATTAACATATTCAATTTATTCTTTTTAAATTTTAAAGAATTAAATAATTTGAGTATTAACAACATGGGGGGATAATTCATCCTACATAAACTCTAATGCCTATAAAGAATTATGGTGCTTTGATGATTCTTCTTAGACTTTAGCTTTAATTCTAGATGGGATATGCAATGTCTTCTATTGTTCTTTTATTTGCTTTAACTATACCTCTAATTATTTTTTAAGCAACTCTGTGCCTTTGTGAATTACCACCATTACATCCTTAGGAGCTTCAACTAAAGATATCTTGAAGGTAAAATCCACTCTTATGCATACTTGAAAGGTAAATAATAGGAGATACCTTTAAGGTATTACAAGAGCCTTAAACATATCACCCAGTAGTGCCTTCCACATAAAGGAAAATTCCATTTATTCATTTTGAAGGTATCTATTACAAGATACTTTCAAAATTCCTTTCAATGTATGATAATGCCATTTGAAGTATCTCCTAGGAGATTCTATCAAGGGCCTTGTAGTTCCTTCAAATTAACCATGAAGGTATTACAAGGTCATTGGAGTAATCTTGTAGTATATATATCAAAGGGCATTATCATACATATCAATAGTTGTTACACATCTAAGACTAACATATCAATCAACATAAGAAAGAACTCATTCATAAATTTTGCTCACTAAGAGTTATTGAATCATACAACCAAAGAAATAAGTCTAACTACACAAACACATGAGTTGATAAATAAAATTGATTTTGCTTCTTTAGTTTGAAAATTTTCTAACCCTTCAAAACTATGGGTTACATGTGTTTAAATAGACTTAGGGAAGGGGTCACCTCATCCTCCAAGTACATGAAAGATATATTATACATCATAGTTAGAACTTAAGTTCTAATTATGGTCAAACCCATATGTAGTTATATTACTATTGTAAATAACTTAAGTTAGCCTTTACAAAAATCATGAAATGTGTGCATGTTTACAAAAATGAATAGATAACTTTACAATCTAGTTCAAACTATAAGAAAACTATAAATATATAAATATACACTTGCATATAAATGGACATGAAAAATATTGGCACTTCATGGCTATGTTGACATCTAGATGGTTGCATGGACTTTAGTTGGAATTGTAACTGTGGATGTTAACATAAAACTAGAAGTGATAGCTTAAGTCCACTTCTTCTTCACCTCAATCTCGAGACAACATTTATGTGATACTTCATGATGCTACCAAATTATGTCAAAATTCAAAAGAGGGGGTCCATTCACCCTACCAACTTATCATATTATATTTTCATGCTATACTTTAGTCATCTAGAATTTAATCTTGAATATCTCAACCTTAGTCACCTTTTTCCTAGCAAAGCTTAACTCAAATTTTATGTCCTCTAGTGGTGGTCCTTGCTGAATTTACTTATATTTTTTTGAATCCTCCTAAATAAATTTATCAAAGCTCATATTATTGATCAACATCCTTGTAACATCACTTTGGATAATTTTAAATCATTCAAAAATTGGAGAATGAGGGCCTCCTATTCTTGATATTTGGTGACCAAAGCCCTAGTTGTTGTCACCCATTCCCTAGCCTCTTCTATCTGGATAACCACCAGGTTGAGTGCATTAGATGCATCTAATGGTGTCATGAGATATAGGTGGTTATAAGACTTACTAGGTCTGTAAATAATTAACATCTTCAATTTATTCTTGCCATATTTTAAAACATTAAATAATTTTTGAGTATTGGTAATATGGGTGCTAATTTAGCATGTATAAACTCTAATACCTCAAAATAATTATATCAATTTGATTCTTCCTCTTGGATCTCAACTTTAATTCCATTTGGGATATGCACTACCTTTTTGTTATTCTTTTATTTGCTCTAACTTTGCCTTTAGTTCTTATCTAGCTAAATCTATGCCTTCATGAATTTTCACCATGGCATCTTTATGTGCTTTAGCCAGAGATATCTTGAAGGGAAAATATAGTCTTGTGCATGTTTGAAAGGTATCTATTATGATATATCTTGAAGGTATTACAAGGACATTCAAAGTATCACTGAGTACTACCTTCTACGTAAAGGAAAATTCCACTTGTTCATGTTGAAGGTATCTATTATGAGATAATTTCAACATTCTCTTCAATGTATGATAATGACCTTTGAATTATATCCTAAGTGATTATATTAAGGGCCTTATAATTACTTCAAGTTACCCATGAATGTATTATAATTCCCTTGAAGTATTCTTGTAGTAGATATCTCTAAGGGCATTATCATACATATCAATAGTTATTACACATCTAAGGCTAGTATATCAATCAAGACAAGAAATAACTCATTCAAAGATTTAGCACATTAATATTTATTGAATCATATAACCAAATAAATAATCCTAATTACATAAACATTGGAAATACAATACATAAACACATGAGTTGATAATCTAAATTGCTTTTGTTCTTGTATATTGAAAATTCTCTAACCTTTCATAACTATGGGCTACATGTGTTTAACTGGACCGAGGAAGGGGTCACCTCATCCTCCAAGTACATACAAGATAGATTAAATTTCATAGTTAGAACTTTAGTTCTAAATATGGTCAAAAATGTATAGAGTTATCTTATAGTTGTTAATAACTTAAGTTAGCTTTTACAAAAATCATGCAACGTGTGCATGTTTACAAAAATGAATATGAAACTTTAAAATAAGGTGTAAAATATTAAAAAAATAAAAAATATATAAATGCAAATTAATATATAAATATACATGCAAAAACTTGGCCCTTCATGGCTGTGTCGATGTCTAGATGGTTGCATGAACTTTAGTTGCCATTATAACTATGGCTGTTGATGTAGAACTAGAAGTAGCATCTTGAATCTACTTCTTCTTCACCTCTATCTTGAGCCAAAATTTATGTGATACATCATGATACTACTAAATTATTACCAAATTCAAAATAAAGGTTTTATGCACCATGCCAACCTGTCCTAGTAGTTTTTCATGCTCTGCGTAGTCATCTAGAAGTTAATCTTGAAGATATCAAATTATATCACCTTCTTCCTAGAAAAGTTCAACTCAACTTCTATGTCCTCCAATGGTAGTATTTATAGACTTTTTGTAAAAAAATTTTAGCCTCCTAAATAATATAATCAAAGTTCATCTTATTGATCAACTTCCCTATAACATCCTTTACTTTTAACAATCTCAAATCATTCAAAATTTGGATAATGACAACCTCCTTCTCTTGATATTTTGGGACCAAAGCCCTATCTGCTATCACCCATTCCCTAGCCTCTTCTGACCTAATGACCACTAGGTTGAGTGTGTTAGATGTCTCTAATGTTGTCATGAGATCTAGGTGGCTAAAAGCCTTATTATTTGTGTAAATAATTAACATCTTCAATTTATTCTTATTATATTTCAAAGAATAAAATAATTTATTAGTATTGGTAACATGGGGGGATAATTCAATCTGCATAAGCTCTAATGCCTCCAAATAATTATATTACTTTGATTCTACTTCTAGACATTAACTTCAATGATAGCTGGGATATGCACTGTCTTTTGTTGTTCTTTTATTTCCTCCAACTTTACCTTCAGTTCTTGTCTAGCCAGTTTTGTACCTTTTTGAATTGCCACCATGGCATCCTTATGTACTTCAACCAAAGATTAGAAGTTTTCATTATAATGGGATTACCCTAATTATATTTTTTGTGTTTTGGTAAAGAAAAGACCTCTTATCTCTCTTCAAAAATTAATTCCACACCAACATTATCTTCTAGCTTCCTCTTCCTTATCCTATGAATACTCCAAAATGGCTTGTAAAAAAAATTTTAATAGATGGGAGCTTTGTTATTTTAATGCTGGTTATTTGAGAGGTCTTGGCCCTTAAATCAATGGCCCATAGAGGAATTGTCAACTAGTTGAGGTCTATCTCCTTTATAGTTTTGACTACAACTTCTTCAACTTCCTTAGCTAGTTGCTACTTCTTTATTGCCTTGATAATTATGTCAACTGAGGAAGGACAAATAATCTTAGACTAATCCAAACCTCCATAATGGGGGAATAAATAGAATATGATAACCTATGTCTTTGCCTTCCTTCCTTTGCCTAAGCTAATGATAACAGTTTCCTAGGATGGAGTGGTGGATGGCATGGGGAGAGTCATTTGGGTGGATGAGACATGGAGTTAGGTAGTGGCCATGGTTATCTCGGTCTTCCTAGATGCCATTTTTATTGTCAATGATCTAACTATGGTAGTTCCAGAAGGAATATTGGAAGTGGCCATGATGGAAGTGGATAGCATGGTGGTGAAAGATGGATCAAAGGTAGTGGAAGGTAGAGCACCAATGGTATCATCCTTCACAATTCTTAGGGTTAGTAGAGGAAAATTCAATAAAGAGGATGTGGTTAATGGATCATCAGGAGTGGAAGTAACAACATCCACTTTTGGAGTTTTCAACACAAATGAAATTGACACATATTCAAAAATAGGAATATAATAAGAGAACAAGGATGTTGTCTCTAAAGGCAAAGACTTTTTACTTGTTGTGTCTTCCACAAATGGTTGTTTCCCCTTGTAATCTTCAAGGCTCAAATCCTTGGATTTATCTAACTCTTATTCTTTATCATAATTTTCTTCTTCTTCTTCCTCCTCTTCTACTTATTGGGGCATTACAAAAAAGCTTTGAGATTTCTCTATTATAAGACTGCCTGTGGGTAGAGTCCTAGAATTCATTTTGTAATAAATAATAGTCTTAGGTTGTGAGGAGGAGTCTTAATAAATTGAGGTAGTTGCTTCTTATGTGTCTACCCTTGAAGATGTAGACTCTTATTCTTGGTGGGTAGCCACATGTCTTTGAATTGTACTAGTAGTTGGGGGATCTTTTCCTTTATCTTCCTCATTAGAGGAATCTAGATTGATGGGGTATCCTAGAGCTCTCCTAGGATCAATTTCACTCACCCTTAATCCTTCTTGACAACTTTCAACTTGAAAGGAAGCTCTTATGATGGATCTCCTTGTTCCTTGGACTACTTTGTGGGCTGGTCCTTACAAAAGTTTGAGGATGTCCATCCCTCAAAGAGTGGCATTCTATTATGCAAAATCTTCATAGTGATTAAAGGTTCCTATTGAATAACCTTTAAGTGATCCTTTTTCAAACTAGAAAAACTTGTCCTTTCTAAGACCTCATCATCATTATGTGTTAAAGAATAAAAAGTCCTAATCATAATGTACATGTTAGTATGGGATATTAAGGCCCTAAATGTGTTTTTTAATGTAGCCATGAGGATCCCAATACCTGTGTGGTACTATGGGAAAATTATAACTATTTATTTTTCCACCCATGTCTCCAAAATACTTACTCATTATGTAGACCATCTTGCCAATGACCATATGGTGCCCATAAATTGTGCTCTTTTTATTTTTGAATAGATCCTTCTCAATGATCCATAGAGCTAGAAAGCAATTTATTTCTTCCCTAATTTATTAGGTACATATTTTTTAAGGCTCAAAGGATTAATCTTGTGCCCAATGATCATGGTAATAATGTATTCCGGATATATAAAACTATCACCTCTTCTAGATAGTGTCTTCACAATGCTTGCTCTAACTTTGGGCATTGAAAACCCATGGATTTCTTGTCAAACTTGAGGATAAGCATCTTCAAAAATCCTTACCATATTCTTGGTATAAGCATAGATATTCATAAATTTAAAATGATCAAAAATGTATTTTTTTATACAGTTCTTGTCCAGTCTCCATAGCTTGTCAAGGAATTTATACACTATTCTCACTTTAATGTCCAAAAGATATGACATCATATAGAAGTGGCTCATTAGAGTGAACTAATTATCCTTATGAATGATATATTATCACATCTGGTAGCTTATAATTTCACCTAGAGTAAATGTTGCATCACTGGTCAACATCATATGCAAAAATGGTACCCAGTCCAAATTGAGGAAATGGATGCTTGGCATTTTTTAGATCATATTGAGCAATGCCATGCCAATATGCACTCCCATCATAAAATTATTGATTAGATTGGGATTATTTCCATTACATGTCATAATTTCCTTGGGGATAAGCCATGAAGTCAACACCTTTTTCATAGTATTATCCTGATTCCATGAAACTAGCCTGTGTTTGTCAAAATAAACATCTAGTGCTAGTAGTGATAACTAACTCTAAAAATTTGTTCTAGATATGCATGCCACAACCATTTGGTTATCCATACAATGTATAAAATCAGCATTCATAACCTTGCCTATGAATAATAAGTCTCAGAGGACGTCAATGCATGGCATCACCTCGGGCTTGGCCATAGCTGAATGTAATCCTTGTCTCTTAAGTGTGAGTAAGTCTGTGATGAATAGTCACTTAAAGGGAGATATATTTCCATCCAATAAAAGTATGTCAACATAATCAATAATATCCCATAATTTTTAGTAGTTCCCATACATGTCAAAAAAAATGGCATCATAGGCTATCCTTAAATTCAATTGAATCCTTAATATAAAATTGTGATGGTAGAAGTGTTCCCCTAAATGCCTTAGATTAAGATGACATTACAATTATTTGTAGTTCTTGTAGTTTTTTATATATCTGGTAAAAATTATCCTTTTTGATAGTCATTTATTTGCAATATTCTCACAGGTAGCTAGGGTATTTCTTATGTAGGATAACAATCAGGTTCAAATTTATTGGAGAGTAATGAAGAAAACAATGGTTGTACATTGTATATATATCATTTAGAATTTAATTCTAGTTTATGTGTTATAAATTCCAAACATTCACATATTCCATATTTTTTGTATAGCTCAAATATTGCTAGTTTAGTTGGTGGTATCCTTTGCAATTATTTATAAGTATTTTGATTTATTGGTTAAGTATAACAAGAATTCAATAGTTGGGAATCAAAATTCAGGTTTTGTGTTGTGACTAAGCCTACAAAAAATCTAAATAAATCTTTCAAACATAAAGGTTGATATAAAAAACCCAAAGAGAAAAATCTTTGATAAATGACAAGTCATTCAAAACATTTTTTTGGATAAAATGTTTGATGTTAAAATTCCAAGAAAAAATTCTAAAGACCAAAAGTACTGAATAAAAATTTCAAAGACCAAAAATCGTTAGACAAAAAATCTAAATAAAATACCTGAAGATCAAAATTTAATAAGAAGGCCTGAATAAAATGTTCAAAAACCAAATTTTGCATACAATTCTTTTGAATAAAACTAAGTACATGAAAGGTCATTCAAGATATCACCCAATAGTACCTTTGAAATCAAGAAAAATTCCACTTGTGCACATGTTGAAGGTGTCTCCTAGGAGACACTTTCAATATTTCCTTCAATTTATGATAACACCCTTCGAGTTATCTCCTAGGAGATTACTTACAAGGACCTTGTATTTCCTTCAAGTTATTGCTACACTCTTGAATGTGATTCTTGTTTAATAAAAAATGATGCAATGATGGATTTTCCTTGTTAAACTCTCTCTTGATGAACTTATGAGGCCTAAAGTTTTTATGGTTTTCACTTTAAATCATGGAATTAAGACACCTTTACCCCTCGATAAGATCTAGATAAGACCTTATACACAATAATCAATGTATTGTTAACTACCTTCTTTAATTTAAACACCTATTTATTAATTGAATCCTTTCTACACCATAATAAAAGTGGGAAAGTTCAAACTTGAGGTGTCTACTAGGAGTTTCCTTCAAAGGCCTTGAAACCCCTTAATGGGTGACTTGAAAATATATCCTTCTAAAAGTTTCACTCCAAGAAGTTTTTTAAATAAGGGGAAGTGTAAAGTAGAAAAGAAAGTCTCTATGGTCTCAAGATTTACCTTTGAAGATGGATTCTTTATGGACAAGTGTTTTTAAAACTAATGTTTATTGTGAGTAGACATTGCACACACTCATACAAAAATAATCAAGCAATTTGGGAAAGTTTGATATAGGAAAACTCAAAGATCTGGGCTAAAGGTTGCTCTTAGGAGATACCTTGAAGGATAAATCCCCTCTTATGCTCATTTGAAAGGTATCTCATTGAATCCCTTATACACCTAAAAAACACTAGTCAAGTTCAACCTCGAGGTATTCATCAAGAGATTCCTTCATGGATAACTTGAAAGTATCTCCTAGGAGACACCTTCAAGAAACTACAAACCTCAATAATACTGGATAAGTTCAATTTTGAGGTATCTAATAGGATAATCCTTCAAGGGCCTTGTAATACCTTCATGGGTAACTTGAAGGTATCTCTTAATAGATACTTTGAAGATATTAAAAGGACCTCCAAGTTAAAGGAAAAATTCAATTGTACAACAAGGTAATTATTTGGATATAAAACTATTAATGTAATAGAGAAAATTGTTAAATTAAATTGAGGTGTAAATAATATGTGTGCAAGAAGACCTAAAATGTGTGTTCTTATGTTCAGCCTATCATCTCCAATGTGCACTCTCCCATGTATTATAATGACCTTCAAGTTATCAATTTAACATCCATTAGTGCTTTTAATGTGAGTAAAAGTTTTATTAGGAGATACATTCAATGTCCCCTTGAATGTATGACACCACCCTTCAAGGTGTCTACTAAGAGATTCCTTCAAGGGCCTTGTAATACACTTGTAATACCATCATGGTTAACTGAAGGTATCTCTTATGATATTCATTGTAATAAAAATTTGCTTATGCCTGATTAAAAGGTATCTCATAAGAACATACCTATTGATGGGCATTTTAACACATATTAGAAACATAATTCCTCCTCATCTTTCTCCTTTAAAACTAATGTTTGCGTATTCCTTTCCCTATCAGATTATATTGACTAGTGCACACACACACACACACACACACACACACACACACACACACACACACACACACACACACACACACACACACACACACACACACACACACATTTGGTATTGTCATACATTATTAGTTTAAGTGTGAGTTAATTTATATATTAAAAATATTTAATACGTATTTTGTATTGTAATTTAGAATTAACATTTTTTGATATATAATTAATCACTATTTAATATAAAAAAATTATGAACCGATGAAATATGCAACTTCCTCCTCATCTTTCTCCTCTGAAACTAATGTTTGTGTATTCCTTTACCTATCATATTGTATTGGCTAGTGCACATATAAATTATTTTTTCTATGGTCATACATTATTAGTTTAAGTGTGAGTTAGTTTATATATTAAAAATATTTAATATGTATTTTGTATTGTAGTTTAGAATTAACATTTGTTGATATATAATTAATCTCTACTTAATCACAAAACGAATTTATGAACTAATGCAATATGCAACTTGTAGTTTACAAAAATCAATATTTAAATCATTTCAATTACTCTGTAGAATGTCTTTAGGTGAAAAAGGAATTTATACACTTAAAAGGAAAAATAAGGTCTCACTCTAAGATAAATTGGATATAGTACAATTTAAACTACCAAAACTAAAAGTAAATCCACATCACCATTTTTTATTTCATGGTGGTGACAAAATTGCTCTTACTAATTGGTGTTTTGAGTTGTTTATCCTACTAAACATGCATACACATATATACTTGTTTAGCACTACATTGGGAAAATAATATTCTCTAATTAGAATAATCCTTTCCTGTGATAAGGATAAAATTGAATATGCCCTTCAATTCTAACTGAAAGTATAGAATGAAGAAGAGAAAATGATCCATCAAGCTACAACTAATTTCAATAAATTTACACCTAATAAAATAAAATTGATAAAAAGTAATTTTCTCCTTATTTTAAAAAATTTAGGTTTTATTTGAATAGCTATGATAACCTTCAAATGTTTGGGTTGATAGATAGATATGATTTGGTCATTACAATAAAAAATACATTCAAATAAAAACATGAAAAATGGGCAACAACTTATTCTACTTGCCACCATGAAAACAGGTATTTAGGATACCCTACAATCATGATAGAAAAACATTGAATAAAATAAAACAAACAAGGGCAACATATTTGTATGTAGATTTGAAAGAGGCCATACAATTACTCACACCAGTAGAAAAAAATAAAATTGAACAAAAGATTTGTACATTTTTATTGACAAATATTTTTTATCAGACATAGTGAATTATTACACACACACACACACACACACACACACACACACACACACACACACACACACACACACACACACACACACACACACACACACACAACATTCTTGTAGAGCTCTGTGAATTAGGGGACGTTAAAATAAAAATAAAAAGTATAAATGAAAGAGGGGTGAATGATATAATTCATTCATTTTTAAAACATAATTAGGTTTCAATGAAGGATACTTTGTTAATTCATTTTGATTCAAACAACTCTCAATGTATTATCGAATCAAAAGTAGTCCTAGAAGATATAATGGAAAAAAATATAAGATTAAAAATTACAGATAGCCAACACACAATTATAGCACAACAAAGAATTTTTTTAGAGGAGGAATACAACTCAATATCATTGAGAAATAAATGTTCTATTAGAAGGGTAATATTTTTTAAAACTTAGAATCCATGTCATATTATGCACAAAATATGTAACCACTATAATGAAGTCAATGAAATAATTTATAAGGATTTATTTGTAGAAAAAGTTTGATCTGGATGTGACCTTATCTAACTAATAGGTTGGAATAATATTTAAATAGGAAAAAAAGAGGAAAAAAAAAAAACCTGAACAAGATAGACACTTGTTCATATAAAGAAACTATTCAGCACAACAATTGTAGAAGAGAAAATATCTTCTTTTCATGGAATAACCCATTTGAGATTATTTTTATAAGGCGTTTGATTTATTTGAAAGTCATACTTTACCTTATTCAAATAAATAATATTTAAATCTAATTGGTATAATAGTACTTATAATTATTTAAATATTTTTAGACATAAAAAATAGAACTAGTAGATTTATTATAAAAAAGAGTCTATTTCTTTCCTGAAAACCCTTAGATACAATAAAATGGATACTTGGTGTAAAAAGATGAAGCTATAAAATAACATATTATCAAAAATTGTAGATGATTTTAGAAATTATGATTCGACACTACCACTAGACAAAACAATCTTACTTAAACAGGTAATGGAGCATTATACAATTTCTACAAAAAAGTTTGATGGTTTGTGTGTCTTGAATGAAAGTATTTCAAAAAATAAAAAAGGTTGGGAAGAATTATTTTAGGATTCATTAAGAATATTGAAAAAATATCTACATAGTGATGGAGGTCAGCCTCCTGGGATAGATACAAAAATATTTAGCTGCCATGACGAGCCTCCATGTCTTTGGCCATCCATTTTAGATGATTTTAGTGAAATGTTCATTATTAGTGGGAATGTTGATTTGATAATTATTGATCCTTTTAATCTCATTAAAGTTTTTAAGGAAGAAGATCTTTACCTATTTATTTAGGCATTGATTGATAAATTTATTTTTGAGGCCTTCAATGTATTCATTATCTACAAACTAGAATATTTATCTAGCATTTAGACCTCTATAAAAAATTTGCATGTTGGTGATTTCCATTATATGCAAGAAATGAGTGTCATACTATGGGTTTCAGATAGTGATGGATTCAATGAGACTCATATTACAGGTATCAATTTTTTTCAGAATCTCACTAATTTTTAGCTTCAAGATTTCATCCTCCATTCACAACAAAGTAAATTAGAGGAAGGTTTTGACATAAACAAAGACACACCAATATTTAAAGTGATTGGTTCACAAAAAATATGAAGGTCATTAAAAAATTAACCAAATAACTTCTTTTGAGAAAGAATTATCTTTACTTTTAATAATTCAGATACATGTGAAGTGTTAGGCATATATACAGTTCCTAGATTGGTGTGTGCTTGTACACAATTAAAAATAAATTTATCTTGCATTATATAAACAAAAGAACAAATAATTTTTATTGTTTAATCTAAAAATTATTTAACAAATTTAGAGCAACAAATACAAAAACAACTACTTCAATCAGTACTAGGTGTATAACATTTTTAATTTATTTTATAATCATGCTTTATTTTTCAAACATAACATCTTAACAAATTTTCTATATGTATACTTTATTTTTCAAACCTAATATCTTAGCAATGTTTTGGTGTGTAGCACTAATAGTATTGCATGAAAGTGAAGAAAGAATTATAACAAAAAATTATATCAATGAACATGACACATTACAAGTTGAAGAAAGTAACATAAGATCATGCATTTCTTTTAATTATGTAATTTTTTATTTGTCAAATATTTATAATAATAGAAAAAAATTCTTCATCTATTTATATATAAATTAAAATAGTTCACAACTCTGCTCTAGAACTTTGTGTCTCCAACAAAACAACCTATGATACAGCTCTACAAGTTGTTTCCTCCATGAAAACAACACAAGGTAAAACTCTACAATAATTTTTTTTTTAAAAATATAAATGTCAAATCAATTGATGATGATAATTTTACATTATATAATACCTTGCATTGAATAAATAACCAAAGGTTCAATGAAAAAGTGCACCCATGTAAACTACAAAAAGATTAAAAAAGGTGAAAAACTCTTTAAATAAATGTGTAATTATACAATTTCATACAAGTATAAAATATATTAATTATCTTTATTTATTTAAACATATTAAAATTAATTTTTTTCATAGACAGGAGGTTGTAGAAAATAATAAAATAGACCTGCATTAGCTTGAGATTTGGAAATGTGGGTTCATTTTATTATTGTGTAGACTTGAATGTGGTTATATTTACCCATTACAATGTTGTTTACATGTTTAGTTTACCCAATTTAAAATAAAATAATATGTGTTATACTATGTCTTCAATACAATAAATTTTGATGCAGAGTATCCATGTGATGTTTATTAATAAAATATATTATGTTAGAAACAACTATATTACTATTGATTTAAAAATATTTTAACCTAATGTCTTATTATAATTATATGAAATGGGTTCAACTATTAAGGTGTATACTCATTTGAAAATAGTAATAGTGAACTTCAAATTACAAGAGTAAATCTTATTTTGTTTAATGTGATGGGTTGTATAAACATATAAATATGTATTGGTATGCATAAGAACAATTGATGCTTTTGTTACTGTAAGAATATAAATATTAGTTGATCAATATTAAATTCTTATCAAAATCTATGAGAAAGGAGTTATGTAAAAATAATTTTTTTTTAGAATATGATAAATTTATGGTCAAGTTATAAAGATTCAATATGAACATTTATATGCATATGTATGATATAAAAATAATAATTAAAATGGTACATCCATGTATAATGAGTATAGTTACATGTGGATGAGTATATATTTATTTTTATATATTTTTTAATAAATAGTTATAAGATTTAAAGAAAAATAAATAAAAAATGCATCAAATGAAATGCATTATGTTTATATGTTACAATATGAAATGCAAATCAAGAGTGCATCAACGACCAATCTAGTAATATGTAAAACATTTTCTTTAAAAAATTTCATGTTATATTTTTAATAATATAATATTGTTAATAAATGATTCATTTCTTTTTTAAAAAATTACAGACATTTCAAAGGAGGATCTAAAATTGAATTTTAAAAAACTATTGATTTTGAAGTTATATGACTTATTATTTTTTGTACACAAAAAATAAGATATGTAAATGAATGATACAGGAAAAAAAGAATAAAAAATAGAAAATATTTAATACTACATTCAATATCATTTTAAAGAAATTTTAAAGGTGGCATTGTAGTCTTTTTCTCATGTTGACATTTTGTCAATGATATAGGATAATCATTTGAGGCTACTCATTCAACCCATGGGTTATGCATGTTTAAATTTCATGTTTATTTGAAGGACAATATTTCTAATCCCTTCAATATAAACATAAATAAATTGGATGAAGTTATTTTTAAAGGGACATTTGGAGTTGATTTTTCAATTGTTAATATGTTCATTGATTGTAATTTTTAGAATTGTGTTACAAATCAAAAATCAATTATGAATTATTTTACATCAAGTAGATATAATGAAAATCGAAGTCAAAAAGATGAAAAATATTGGAGAATAAAAATGATGTCTATAATCACATTCTTGGAAAAAAAACAAAAAATCTATACAAGTAGTTATGAACCAGTGTTTAGAAAGATGTAACTTTTTCACATTGTGATTCTTTCAAGTGTATTTATTGATTATAAACTATAATTTTAGAAATAAATATTATCATCAATTTCATAAAAAATAATTTTAAATGTAATTCAATTTATTTCAAATTAATCAATTTTAATTTAGAATTACTTTGATTTGGTTAACTGTAATTTGATTTATAGTTGGTTATTCCTTGAAAGTATTCAATCATATCCAAGTTTAAAATCTAATCGCCTTTCAAGTGGATACTCCATTGATTTATATTGAAATTGCCCAATTTGATCCAATAGTATATTGATAGCTACTCATGAAGATATTCCTAATGAATAACAAACAATTCTATAGATATTTTATTAAGTAGATGAACTGATTGATTATTATGTTTTCATCCATAATTTGGAGAGTCAAATGGTACCACTTTTCTTAGTAATGAAAGCTACTTCAAAGGATCAAAGATTGGTCTGAAGGCTCAGAAGGGTGACATGAGTTTAAAACAATCTAATCTATTCAAAATGATTTGCTCTTAAATGGTTTTAAATAATTCAATTTATTTAGAATATAGAAAATATATTTATAAAAAAAAAAATTTCCACTCTAATTTAGTGGGTATAAGTATAAATAATTTAAAATAACTCAATTTAATCAAAATGATCTATGCTCAAATAGTTTGAAATAGTCCAATTTATTTGAAATATATAAAATTTATTTTTAAAGAATATTCTTCACTCCAATTTATAGATATAAGTCTAAATTATTCAAAATAGTCTATGACTAAATGCTTTGAAATAGTCTAATTTATTTTGAATATAAAAAAATTATTTAAAAAAAATTTCTCTTCATTCCACTTTAGTGGGTATAAGTCCATATTATCTGAAATAGACCAATTTATTTGAAATTATCTATGTCCAAATGGTTTGAAACAATCCAATTTATTTGGAATATAGAAAAATTATTTTTATATAAAATTTTCTCCACTCCATTTTAGTAGGTATAAGTCAAAATTATTCAAAATAGTTTAATTCATTTGAAATCATCTATACCTAAATGATTTGAAATATTCCTATTTATTTTTAATATAAAAAAATTATTTTTGAAAAAAAAAATCACTCTACTTTAGTAGGTATAGTCCAAATTATTTAAAATAGTTCTTATATACTTACACATACCTTTATCTATGATTATATCTTCCATAATACACTTGATATGTTATATACTTAACAACTTTTACTAACACATATGTAACAACACTATTGAGTTTTACTAGAATGGGGTAATTTTTTTATTTAAAAAAGAATTACACAAATTCAACTAATAAATTTCATCATGATGAAACTTACATAGAGGGATCTTTCACTGAATACATTAGTTTCAGCTAACCATTATGTGTGTGTGTGTGTGTGTGTGTGTGTGTAAAATGCTGAATACATAAATAAAGAATACATTTATTTCATAAAAGTATTATTAAAAATTCAACAATAACCTATACAATATTAAAACCAAATGTTGTGATGGTAAATATTAATAAAAAGTACAGTTTCATCATAGTAAATATCTTAATAATAATAGACAATGATACAAATATCCACAGAGCATGTGGGTCTCAATGAACTTGTAATACCCATAAGTAATCTCAAGTGTAGTCACTAGTAAAATATTGCTAAGGGGAGGGAGATCATCGTCAGAGTGCTTTTCCACACCAATCATGGACCATTGATCTCCTGCATAATCTTCCAACTACAGAATGGTCCTCCCTTCATGGATGGGTAGATAATGACAGTGTGAAAATCCAGAGAGATCTAAAACTCATGCACTATAAGATAACTAATACATGATGTATATCATAAATAAGCTTGTTCTAACATGATAGCGTACAAAACATGTAAACTAAATAAAATAGATGAAATGATAATGTTCAACTATAAACACTACTTTGACCAAAGTTTTCATTTAATTATTAATATCTATGGTAAGTCAATTTCGTACACACTACTCAATCAGATTACATCATCTCTGTGTATTATTGACAATATCTAAGTGAAATATGTCTCACTTGCTTATATAGTGTCATTAAAAAAAAATTAGTTTTATATTTTTAATAATAATAAAACCAATACATACATAATGAATACTCGCTACTAGCAAATATGATATGTGCTAAACAAAGAATTATCAAATACATTCATTTATTCCATTAAATACATTGTAAGGAATCCAAATAATCTAATTTATTACAACATAATAACAAATTTCAAATATAATCATCAATAAAATCATATCATCTAGGTAATACATACATTATAACATCAAATTACCAAATATCAACATGAACTCTAACTTTTAGTTATTCATATATATAATAACATTTTTTACCAACATAGCAATTCATATCCACAAACAAAATGTACATTTATAAGGTTATTCAATTACTAATAAGCTTTAATACTATTTGCAGGATTGTAAGCCCTGCAACCATTATACACATACTTAAGTTTAATAATGTTAAATTACGTA
The DNA here is from genome assembly GCA_037957365.1 of Torreya grandis. Lineage (NCBI taxonomy): Eukaryota > Viridiplantae > Streptophyta > Pinopsida > Cupressales > Taxaceae > Torreya > Torreya grandis. The sequence continues at coordinate 3,184,762 of JARHVA010001269.1, forward strand.
ATCAAATGCACTCAAACCTCCTAGTTATTAACATATTATTGTCTATCTATATATGCATACGAACATAAGATATACTCAATTTAGTGTAGTATGGTTTAGTAATTAAGACTATCACATATCTATATAAATATGAAAATACGAATAGACAACTATATTACTTTATTTCCATCATTCAACAAAGATTAACCTTAGTTACTACAATTGAGTTCTTTTATTATCAAACCAATAGATAAAGCATACTAGTATATGATATACTCGTTTAGGATAATTTTCTGCCTACAATTTTCAGTATCACATAGTTATCTTTTGTAATTCATACTCAACATACATATTTTAAATCATTTTCAATACCCCATCAAAAGGCAACTATACTACTACATCCAAGTTTTATATAATTAAACCCAATAGGAAATGCATATATATTTATATGGAATAATCGTAAAAGAATAAATAACAACCTTTCAAGGATTCCCAATTATCCGATATATAATAATATGCATATTGTAACATAAAATAATATTGAATTATTTTAAATAACAAAAAAAATTTAAAATAATATTATCTTTGCATTCCATAACGCAACAGCCAGTATTTCAAAACACTCCCAATCTAGTTTGACACCACCAACCAAATAAAAGTAAGTGTATATATATATGCTCTCTACAATTTTAAAATCCCAACCCATGACATTTATGCAAACACTAAGATCAGGTTTAAACGTGAGATCTCGACGACTATATCTATAATATACCACCGATTGACCTATATCCCTTTTTCGGTTCAATTACTATAATGACATAAAGATATATATTTATGAAGGAGCATTGTAACCTTGATTTAAATATGTATATGTATACATTGATATATGCATCTATCATAGGTCAGTAAAGTCTCATATATATTTGTGTGTATACTTATATTTTTCATATAAGTCTTATAAATGAAATAAAATCACTCCCTTTTTTCTGCACAGAGAAATAGTTTCTCTAACTGATGTTATTTATGTAAAACAATAATACCCAACCTTAGGTTCATACTACCTGTATGCACCATATTTTTATCTCAACTAAACTCATAGACTCAATCATGCCCTGGTTTGGTATTAGTAAATTTTAATCGAATTTATCATAAAATCAAGCTAATACTGTGTATTGCGAAAAGGATGGTTCAATGATATTTTCAACAATACTTAGTGGAAACTAACATTTCTATCCGTACCTTACATGGGTTATTTTAACCAATCTATGACTCGAATTTATAAATTGGTATAGGGAAAATAAATGTCTCAATAATAGTTTACTGGTCGAGATTATCCATAAAATTCCAACTGTACCGAAATAAATTTCGGTAAAAATATTCAATAATTTATTTAGTATGCTGAGTTTAACAAAAACAGGGTTTATATTATGCACAAACAAACCACATCTATCCCTGATTACTCAGCGCATCCAAAAACCGTCATACACACACAACTGTCTATAAAAAAATTTAGTTTCATTTTGGTATAGTGTTCGTATTTTAAGTCTTTTCAAAGTAGGGTTAGGGAATCACATATCTGGTTTTGTAGATGGACGAGCCATCTGCAATACCAGGTGTATATATACCCTGCGTAATTACAAAATAAAACAGGAAACAGAAAACCGTTAACTGTATTAACCAGGATTCATCATTTGAACACGTGCAAAACAACTAAGAATGAAAATAAACAGACCAACCTAGTAAGGTAGTCACAACTTTGCCAAAATATGAGTTGCCTTCCTCAAAAACTTACTTGGACCCCCTTCTTTTTCCACGTGCCGTAGAGGATTTTCTTTTCTCTCTCTTATTCTGTTACATGCTACTTCCATGCCAACCGCACTCCCCCTCTCTCTGGTAAATTCCATGAATAATTCAATGCAAGTAAAACAACTAACAATAAACTAAGAGCCCTTCCATATTTTATTCATGCTTAATCCATAGTGAAGTCCATGTTTTGGTATAAAAGCTGATTAACCCAATGTCAATGCACACAAAACAACCCTAATCGCTCAAACATTCCATATTAAAATAATAATAATTCTTTCAAGCTTTATGCACGATAATATTGACTTCACAAATCAATTAAACACTATGATTATTAACAATGCAATTGAATTTTACAAAGTCATTCAATCAATCAATCAACAACAACAACAACCACCTTCTAAGCATTATATGTATCAACATTGGTTCCAAATAACAACATTGATTAATTATGATATTAATAATCAACTTAACACACAAATCAAACAAGGTAATAGAGTTCCTTATACCACTATAGCAATGTATAGTAAACAAAACTTTATCATACAACATTCAGTTATATCCAAAGACAACAACAAGTCATAATAAATATATACATGGATTCCAATAACTTGATATAACAACATCATCATACAAGATAAGCTAAGTACGATAACATAAATTCAACAAACAACCAGATTAATATGAGTATCAATCATTTCAAAAGCAACAATCAAGAACACATTTGGAAGCATACTAGAAGCCATTCAAAGCAAACAAAGGTCCCAACATATTATTCTAGTTGTGGTGTGTGTGGGTTCGTAGTTTCCACTCTATCATCTCCCAATGCCTCCATCTATGCCACCTTTGATGATTCCCTCCTCCTTCACAATTTAAGGGATAGATCTATCATGCATCTACCTCAAAATAATAAATGTAGTTAGACCGAAATAATATAAAATCCATAATATATTGTTGTAATGAACTAAACAAACATGGTCATCATGTACATAATATATAAGTATAGTTAACTTCATAGTTAACAATCATGTAAATAAGTTAAATATAACTATCCATAAATAAGTATATGTAATCCATCTTAACTAAAATAGTTATTAGTCAAACAATAACCATAAAATCCACTAATCGATAGGTTATTAGGTCTAGAGAGGAATTAAGATGTGACAACATATGCTCTACAGACTAGTATGACATGTTTATATTGGTTTCTTATGTTCGATGTTTTTCATTTATGTACTTCCTTGAGTATTTTATCTTGTCATTGTATTGTTTGTTCAAGCATTTGAACATGCTCCGTTGATTCTGACCCATATACCTATGTTTGCCTATTGTGACATTTTCATATGTTATGGTTTGTTGTATGTTGACATTTTAATATGTCATTCTTTCTTTTGTGGAAATCTAACTAAGTCATGTCCGTTTAATTTTACGACATTTAAATATGCCCCTTATTTGAGCTCTCCTTGGATAATTGTATTTTGATTTGATTTTGAGTGCTTTTGTGTGTGTTATTTATTTATTATTGAGCTTGTACTATTACTATCTAGATATTTCCATGATATATATCATGTATTTTATGACTTGATGTGATTATATTTTTAATGCTTCAATGATATATCTACCTAGACATGTTTCTCGTATTTTGATTTGATTTTGAGTGCTTGTGTGTGTGTTATTTATTTATTATTGAGCTTGTACTATTACTATCTAGATATTTCCATGATATATATCATGTATTTTATGACTTGATGTGATTATATTTTTAATGCTTCCATGATATATCTACCTAGATGTGTTTCTCATATATACTACATGATGCATTCACACTTTACATGGTTATCTTATTTTTTTGAGATAAGGTAACTACCAGTTATTACTTCTCCTCACCTCAAAAGGGGGGCATATTAGTGGGGGCATGTCATAGAGGCATGTCTTCTACATTATTTATAGATTTAGATTACAATGGGGGCATGTTTTGGAAACATGTTCACCACACTCATACCAGTTCTTAATTTTTAAAAATACAATAGGGTCATGTTATGGAATTATGTTCTCTACACAGTTTTTAAATTGACCAAATTTTAAAGTTATATGATTTAGATACATTTTTATGGGATAAATCTATACACTAATACCATTGTTATACCTAAGTTTCAACATGAGATATACATAAAGGGCATATGTTATGTAAAGAGTACCTAAACTACAATCAACTATCAAATTTAAAACACTTTTATGGAGTTTAGCTCACCAAGTTGGACTATTACATACTATATTGAGTCAGTATACTAAAGTATTTAGTTTAATTTTTTGTATGGTTGAGGTGATTAAATCATTCAATCTTGACCAGATTATAGGTTAGACTTGATTACCTCATCCAATCTTACTATATTTATAGTGTGGATGAGTTGACTTGGTTCACTCACATTCACTAGATTATAAATATGATTGGATTGCATGGTTGAGCTAATATCAACTACTAGGTGGAAACTCTCTTTTTTATCCAAATTTGGGGGCAAGTGTCCTCTAATATTTCTATAGTTATACATTTTACAGATTTATATTTGTCATAATCTCAGCTCTAATGGTTCATAATAATTCATCATTTATAATCAATTTTATAAAAGGTGAGACAGTTGTAATGATACATGTGTATTTTTAAACCTTTCTATCTTTTAATTTCAATCATTTTAATGATTTTGATTTCAAATTATATACTATAAAATGCTCTTAGTTATAGGTCAATCACTAACAATGCACTCAAAATGGCTCACCCAAAAATAAGGTGTATTATACACACCTAGGTATGTATTTATTTTCTTTTAAACTAGTAATTTTATTACTATATTAAAGAGGAAAAAATATAGACACTATTTTTAAAAAATATAGCACCTTAGTCTTCTACACTTGGAAAATACAGACTTTGGATGTTCCTTTCAGTTGTAGACCTTGTTGTTGAAAGACTCACAAACACTATCTCATTATGCCAAATTGCCTATATATTATTCTAACCAATATATTATTATCACTTATACCTTCTATCATGCTAAGAATGCTATAAAATTACTAATATTCTATTTTTGTAAGTTCTAAACTTGTGCTTATTTTTTAGCTACTCAGAAAATTGCATCTCGGTCATACGCCTACATTGAGATGAGTGTTCTATCCCAATCCAAGTTTCATGTGCCCAAAAGGCATCTAATTTATAACTAAAATCTATATTTATGGTTACCCTAAGTGCTTTAATGAAAGATATTATCTAAAAATATATGGGTTTATATGCATGATCAAGCCTCATTCATTCTTCACCTAGCATAGAAGAAATAACTCACAAGGTAACTTGCCAAAAACATTCAATCAAACGTTCAAGTGAGAACAACTTTCTTGTTTTCCTTTATTTTTATGTCAATTATAGGGACAACACATCTACAGGTCTAAAGTACTGAAGGATTATCTCATGAACCATATTTTTCAAGTTACAACCTAGGTCACTCTTGTACTTTCTTATCACATATTATTTCCTTATACACACACACAAGCCCACATATAGGGGAGAACTACATGACTTATAGGCCCTCTTCAGAGTAGTGGCTATGTAATAAACACCCACTAACGAAGGGTTCTTTGGGGTTGGCTCAACACTATGAGCCCACTAAATCATTTTTCTCAAAGTCACTATAAAGATGAAGAACTAAGGTTTTTACTATTAAACAAGAGTGATAATCCATCAGCCAAATCTGAACTCACTACAATGAAGGTGAGATAAAACTCAAAACATTCTAAGTGGTTACATCTAGAACTAGCATGTATTCCATATTGAACACTTACATCCAAGTTAGATAGAAGTGTTGACATAACCATCTAAGGTCAACACAAGTGTTTGGGGTAATACAAGTCAAATTTTCAAAATTTGATGACTAATCTAGAATCCAGATCCAATCTATTTTTAGCCTATTCCAAATCAAATATGAATGCACACATTAATCTAGATAATACTATTATTTTCTATTTATATCAATATTAATCATTAGTTGTATTTACTATTTTAGCATATCTCAGTATTTAACTTCATAATATCATTTATCTAAGTTTGTAAATTAATTGGCCTATTGTAGAGATAGTTTATCACCCTTTTTTCCTAGGCTATCTTTATCTCCTTTAACCTTATATTCATTAATCTACATTTTAGGGTTGAATATGATGATTGATAGATATACAAATCATGGTTATAGTTAGGATGACAACTATTTTTTCAACATAACCTTGTTGGCTTTTCCCTTAATTTTTTATTTAATATTTTAATAGCCATCCATTTCAAAATTTTGACATATATAGTGGGTTTTGATTATATGTCAAACTAATTTTCAACATGTTGAAAATAATAAGTAGGTAAAATTTTTAAGATAGTTGGAATGTTAAAAATGAACAGTCCATGAAGTTGAAACTAGATGTCTAATAAAAACAATAATTTAGGCAAAATTCAACAATTTCACATCCAAATTTGATGTACAAATATATGTCAAAATTTAGAATTGGTTTTAAACTTTGAAAATTTTGATAAAGAATTTTGATGTGGATTTTCATTTTTTTCATGCCATAAAACTCTTTATATTGATGTCAAATTGTCGATATTAGGATTAAATGTTATAATGTGTGTTTAATTAGAATAATTTCTCATGTAGTCAACTTCATTCTAGAATCCACCCAGAATATTCTCCATCTAGTTGGAACCCTTCCATTTCTTTGAGTATTAGAAAACACTTGGTAGTAGAGGTGATGGGCAAGGAAAACCCCAAATGAGAAATTTCAATGGTTGGCATTAGTCAATTCTTTGGCTTGCACATAGGGCGAGATTCAACAACATATCACATATGGTAAAGAATTTTTCTTAGAGAATATCAGATTGCATACTTGTTAATTTAGATCTACCTATGGGAGGGCATGGTTGGGGTGAAGAGAAGGATGACCCCTTGCCTCCTCTTAGTGACATCCGTCACATTATGCTTTGTATTTTATTTATTTTCATACTTTTCCTTTTTTAAATGAATTTGTAATTGCATGAATTGGTGGTTGACTTTGAGTCATGTTGAGTCATTCTCTTTCCTTGAAAGGTGTTTTCTCATATTTGTATGTGAATCAAAAACATGTCTATATCCATAATTTTTTACATTGTTTTATATATATGTATGCAATATTCATAACATCTATTAATAAAAAATCTAAATATTGTTGGAATATATCTTTGAATTATGGTATCTTAGTTGAAGGAGATTATAAGTGTATGCTTATTCAAATTATTAGTTAATCTATTATTTAAGGATAAAGATGTCGATATCTATATAACTCAAAAGAATTTAAAAAATAATAATAAAATAAATAAATTTCATATTTATTTTAAAATGCATTTTTAGTCAATGATAAATTTAACTTATATAAGTACTAATAATATAGATAAACTTTGTGAACTTAGTGTCTTCTCCCCACATTTTTGGCATTACAATGCTGATTTGAGCTACACATCGGACGTGGGTCCATGTTGTAATAAAATAATATCTCATAAAGTCCTCATCAACCCTTGATAATATGGACCCTATAGGGTATGATATCACCTAAAATACCCTATCATTGGCCCTCACAATCACTACCTCATTCATCTTGATATCACCTCAAATACCTTGTCAATGGTCCTCATTGGCATCATGGATGAATGCAAGCAATAAGATAACAACATATGGATAACACTTATCCCATATAATTTACACATACACACATGGTTATGTTAAGTTTTAAACTAACACATCAATGTAATAACAGTGCAAAATGATATTTGTCAGTTATATCAAAGTAAAATGGAAACATATTTGATTAGATGTTTTATTTTGTCAAGCATGGATGAGGATGTCATGAGAATTGCTTTGATTATGGTGGGACTCCATGTCTCTTGCATATCTCTAATTAATGATGTAATGTTGTTGATGTTGGAACAATGTATACCACATCATGCACAAGAAGGGAGTATGGTTAGTGGTTATTCATTTCGAGTGAGGTATGACATCTAAGTTACAATCTTTCACTTTACAAAACCCCACTTTATCAAAACAAAAAATCACACGCTTTCTATGTAATATGCACTTTTGGGGAAATTGATTGTTAATAATAAAGTGTATCATAAAATGCTAACAATAATAATTTATTATTATATTAATTATTAAATATTATACAAAAATATAGTATTTAATATAATATTTTATAAATTATTGCATATTATAATATCATAATACATTAAATATAATATAATTCTTATGTTATATTATGCATTATATACTATTATAATATATTATGTACATATGATATATAATGTACCTATAATATATAATATTTTTATATTTTTTAATATAATAATTGTATAATATATATTTAATATAATATTTTATACTAAAATTAATAGATATATACTATTTTTATTATACATATTATATAATTGGTAAATTTTAATGGCCTCCAACATGAAATGCACATAATATTGGCTTAATTATCTAATATTAAAAGTCAATACGTTAATATTGCCAACTTACAAGATATGGACCCATTTTCAATCGATGTTTGGTTTTAGATATGTGTGACTTGGTATACGATATCATTGAAAATAAATTCCCATTGCGCCTGACCATCACACTCATTTTACACTTAGATTAAATATATAGTAGGCAAGGGTGAGAATGGCATCTAAAATGTTTATAGAGGTGTTGCTCTCAATATTTGTACCACCACTTGGAGTTTTTCTCATATATGGTTGTAGGGTATGTATGATAATATGTTTATTATTCTCCCTATATTCATGGGAGAAACATTTACAACAATGTTTTAAACCACTTTCAGCTTCTACATCAATAACAACTTATCAATGGTGCAATCAAAAGGCTATCATAGGCTTCCATTGGAGCTATTAAGGAACACCAAGTTCCTAAATTATTTGATTCTCATCCCTTGAAAGTATTTTTTAGATCTATTTATAGGATACATAAATGTACATATGGAATGGTGGCATATTCACACAATAGTTTTTTTTCATTTTGGTTTTTATTGGGAAGAAAATCATGTAAATGTTTAATTACATTGAAGATGTTTTTATTGGCAAGATGGCACCAAAAAATCATCTCTAGATGCCATTATTGTCAATGACATGAATAATTAATTTGGGCATAGCCATAACAAAAATATTTTTTTGTGGGGACTAACCCATATAAATTTCTTCAATAGATGAAAGTAAGAATTCTTAGTAAGTTGGGGAAAGTAGTTTACATCAAAAACCTAACAAAAACCTAAAAACTATCAAGACAATAAAATTACCAATAGTCCAAGATCTGAAATAATATATGAATTGACTCATATTGATTGAATTGAAATAATTAAAAACCCAAACCATGCTTAAATAAGCTTTAAATCAGAATTAGATTTGACATGCAACAATTCAAAAAAAAAATTAAAATCTAAAAAAAAACTTCTATTTTTAGCAATTGCTATGTTTAGTAAGTTTTGCATGTGTAACTCTAAAAATATCTTGAAATTATCTAAGCACTAAAATTAGATTATTGGACTAATTTTAATTAAAGTTCACATCCAGTCATAAAAATATACAATTTTTAAAAATAGAAAAATCTAAAAAAAATCAATAAAGTACAATTTCAGACCCTCAGATGGTCACATTTGGCCTCCCAAAAGATATTGAAAACAAATCTAAGTGGAAAACATGACTTATGGAAGCATTGAAATTTTTGAGATGGCCATTTTGACATGTGGAAGAGCTCAAATAGAGCTACGAGTCAAAATTTATGGCCTTTAGATGTTTGGCTTATTTTTTCTATTTGGCTTATTTTTTCTGCATCATCTTCCTTTGATTGAAAATAACTCAACACTTGCGATTTGCCCTAATTATACTACTACCATTTTTCTTCCTCAATATTTTTCAAATTCGATTCTGTAATCCAAGTGTTATCTTTTTGCTACAATCCTTCCCTAAACCAAATACTTGTTATAATTTCCTTGCCTTGTGCTCACTATCTTCATATCCAAAATATGTACTATCTTTTCCTTCTTCTTCTTTGAAACCTATTGTTGACCAAATTTGACCTTGCAAGTCAAATTGGGACCCCCATATATAAAAATTTAATTTTTAAGTGCTTTAAGAGTCTAATATATATGTCAAAAGGTATATTAAAGTCATTTAGTGTGATTTCATGTTATACTAGCCTTGGTCCTTGGTCATTTTAATCTTTTTAGTCCTAAAATTCATTTTAGGGTCAAAAAATGTGTATTTAATGACTTTTATGGCCTCTTTTAGAAATATAAAGGTGACAGTCAAAATATTTATGTCACATCTTGTGTCATAGGAGGTATTTAGTAACTGTTACTAACTAGAAAGTGACAGGTGCTTCAGAAGAAAGAGTATTTTTCTTTGGAAAGGGAAGAGTTTCATACTTATATGGCCATAAAGGAGTGTGACACATGGGATAAGGTCATAGAATGTCTCTTCATCTTCTTAAAGCTTATATTAGTGCTTGACATTCTTTGGAAGTGCTAGAAAAGGCCCAAAACCATTTTGCTCCTTTCTTTCCCTTTTAGACATGTAGAAATGATCAATAGGTTTATGCTTGGTATGGATAGTTGGTGAAATTGTAGGTCAAACACATTTGGGAAGTAAAATTAAACTCAGATAGATTTAATTATATAACAATGTTTTATATAATGGTGGCTTTTGTTTTATGAGCCATCCTCATGAAGTTGATTATATTTTTCTACTGGCTAATCTATGCACCCCATAAGTTTTAATATTGTTTGGATAATTTTGTATAATCTAATTGCTAAAATTGGTTTTATATGAGGTTTAATCCCTCCTCTCATTATTTCCATTTTTAGTTTCATTTTTGGCAAATATCTCATGGGCTAATTAGTTTAGTTTGCATGTTGATGTTTCAAGTGAAATGGTAGTCAAGTTCACTAGTTGCAGAAGGTTATATTCTTTGCAAGGGATTCACATGAATATAAATGGTGTTTTACATGTTTCAATGCCATAATTTCCACCTCATTCTATGTTTGTTATTATAACTCCATTCTTTAATTAGATACTCATTCTTCTCACACTTAGTCAATTTTATGCCTGCTCTCAGTCTCAATCATGATGTTAAAGCTCTAATCACATCTATAAGTGATTAATGAAGAGGCCAAAGGTGTTTTACATGTTCTTTTTGTATGACTAGTTAGTTGGAACCTTCCAAATATCACAAAGAGTTTATGATGGTAGTCATGTACAACATATACAGTTAGGCAACCATTAAATTACATATATGAGAGACTCTTAGGATGACATCATACTGAGATGGAAAGATGGATAAGTGTTTCAATATTTTAAGAATGTTATGGGTCCATTTGTTCAATTGGTAAAGGCTTAAATTTATCGTAAACCTTTATATCTTGCATACTGCTTAGATTTATTTATTGGTTGTAGACATAAAAATGACCACCTATAGGTGTTAGTAGAGGACTGAGGTTTTTGATGGAAGAATTTAGACAAGTTATAACCTTTATTAGAGTCCTAACGTGTTAAAGAGATCATAACACACATGTTTGGAGTGCTAAGTGAATAGATAAGATGGGAGATTATCTCCAAAGGAGAAAATACTTGTTCAGGGAGATTTTTTGCCTAAAATAAGAAAATAGAGGTCCAGGGGTCTTTTGTGAATATCATATAACATGGTTGCCAAAGCTCTTGATGCATCCTATTGTTCTTTTAGTTTAGTCTCCATATAGGATAATAAATAGGAAAATTTTGGAGGGTAGAAGATTAGTGGAAGGTAGTGATAGCTCATTTCTAGATCATTCTAGATTACTAAGACTACAACCAATGCATGGAGAAGCATGTCTAAAATAATTCTCTCTCATTATAATAATCAACACTATCCCTAGGTAGCCTTGGGATTTTTAAATAGGGATACATTATCAAGGTAGTTTTTTGATCTAGAATGAGAACCCTTATGCCAATTTTCAAGGTTTTTATGAGTTGGGGTGACATTTGGGCTTCTTGACCTTGCATGGTTCATTTCACATCTTCTCCTCATGTATAGTATGTTCTTTTCTTATCTTGATATGTGTCATTGTGACCTTTGGAATTATTCTCTCTCTCTCTCTCTCTCTCTCTCTCTCTCTCTCTCTCTCTCTCTCTCTCTCTCTCTCTCTCTCTCTCTCTCTCTCTCTCTCTCTCTCTCAAGTTCTATAAGAACTACCCATTTTGGTCTTTGTAACTTATGCTCTACCTAAGCATGGAAAAATACTATTCATTTGCATATCATTTGATCAATAAGACTACTAATTTTTACCTCTTCCATGATTTTTCATAATGTGTTTTACTTAGACGATTAATTTTTCTTAGTGATCAATTGTTCTTTTTCTTAGCATTGACATTTTATTCTCTCACCTATTTACAGTGGGAAAGCTTCTTCTTGCAAGGCATGTGAAGTGTTTTATGATGTGTCAAGGTTGAGTGAGTTATTATATTCAAATAGTTCCATTTTAGGCCTCTTTTCTAGTTTTCCTATCCTAAATATTTATCACAACCTCATAATGTAATATTGATGTGAGAAAATGCAGATTGGAGAAGTGTATTTTTGGTTAGTCCCTTGTTCTCATGTGTAACATGCAAGTAGTTGGTAGTCATCAAATTTTTGGTGGATCACCTCCCTTAGGATAGTTTTCTTTTATTTTTCTCTCCTTTTTACCTCACAAAGTTTATGTTTAGTAGTGATCCAAAGAGGTACATCAAGTGAGCTAGTATTATGTAGATATTCGCCTCACTCTTAGGCTCACCCATAGCCTAGAGGTGTTTAAATTGTGCCAATTAGATGAGGATAGCTGTGACATATCTTAAAAGTTTGCAAATCCAAGTGACAATTGTTTTTGGCATACTCGATGGGACTCTTAGTCTAAAAAGATGAAAGATTTTTGGTGTTCTCTTTCAACACATCAGTCTTTGGATGCATCTATCTAACCATCAATAATGACTTCAAGGTTACATCACCTAGTTAAACAACTTAGATATTATTTTTAAATATTATTGATAACCATTCATTATGTTCTTGATTCCTAATAAAATTCCATGGATGACCTTGGTGTTGAGTACTATTTTTCATAAGTTGGTGAGACATTTCAAGCTTATGGCATTCCCTATCAGCCTTGGTGTGAATATTACCAGCCTTGTCATGATCCTTATCAACTCCAACATGAATATTATTAGCCTCACCAAGTGTATCAACCCTATAATTAGCTTTTTTAATATCTTGATCCTCCTAGTCAACCTAGTCACTTCTCAAGTCAATCCATTTCAACCTTCAGAAAAACTATTTTGGGCTATGAGAAATACATGTTGGATCTTTACACACAAAGGGGATATGGTCTAGATATTCCTAGGAATCTCATTAATAATGTGAGATATGCATTAGAGTTGGTTAAAAAAGTGTGGGAACCTATGGAGAGACCCAATTGATAAAGGCTCACAAGTGAGATGTTAGATGTGAGAGGCCTAGTTTCATCTTTGGAAGATAAGATAAAAATTCATGAGAAACAGCCTCACCAAACCTATGAACCTTCATATCCACTTCCACAATATTGATATCAATACTACTTGACTCCTATTCATGAGCCAAATCAAGCTTACCAAATCCATCTTTTTCCCACTCATCTAGAGGTGAGAGTTGGGAAGACAAACCTTATTTTTGAAGCAAACCTTGATAGGTAGATTGAGTTATCCATTATGAAAATGAATAAGTTCATATTAATAGAAAAAAATTATAATTTAATCCCTCATTTCCCTCTCCCATTACATCCCCACCTTAAGAAGAGACCTCAAAATATGAGATTCTAAGTTGGAAATAAGGTGTAGAATCAAAGCCTAAGATGATTCCAAGTTTATTGAATACTTCATCCACTCCTCAAGTTACATCACTACCTCAAGAAGGGACTCCTAATCCTAGAATCCTAGGCTAGAATAAGGTAATAGAATCATGGGGAAAGAAAGAAGATATAAGTCTAAATAAAGAGTGTGAAGATGATAAAGAACTTGCTCCTATGCAAGTCCCTCCCACCCTTCCTCAAGAGAATCCTTGTCTTATATGTCATCCCTCTTGTACTCATCATCCTCATGATGATGCATATCAACTTAAAGAGATATATTTCCAATAGAAACTAGCTAAGCAAATTTAAGAGATAGAGTAAAAAAAGACATTGTTGAGTCAAGGTGTGATGGAAGGTTTAAATCTAAAAGAAGATCTTATACCTAAACACACCCCATCTAACCTCCCTCAAGAGAGTGCTCAAGTTGGATCAGATTTCAATGAAGTGATTTTTAAGTGAAAGAAAGATAACCAAGATACTTTATCCAAAGGTCTACCTACCCTTCCTTGATATATTCCAAAAGAATTCCCTATAATGCTTTCTCAATCTGATTTTCAATCCTATGTTCCACTTCCAACTAGTTTATATTATCCTCACCCCATCACCCTTTTCCTTGATGGAAATGTGGTATTGGAACCTAAATAGAAGCATTTTGTTAAGGAAAATTTATAACTCCTACTTGAAGATAGTAAAACTCTTTGGTAGCCTCATTAGTCTAAGTCACCTAATTTTAAGATGCCTAGTCTTGGCATCACCAAGAAGGAGAAGGAGATGGAAGATATTGTATCCCTTGAGAAGAAAAGTCAGGTTATGATAAATGAGATACAGATTGAGAGAGATCAAGAGGTCTTAAATGTTGAGGAAGAGGTAAGTTCTTGTGTTGAGTCTTCTTGTTTTTTTGATAATGAAGAATGCCTTCCTTGTGTCAAAGAAGAAATCTTGGATGAAGTATTTTTGGATTATAAAGAAGAGACTGAATGAGATTCTCTTATTTTTCCTCTTTTTTTTATTGATCAAAGAGAATATGAGGACTTGTGGTAGTAGTTTGAAAATATTTGCAATGACTTTGAGTCTCTCCAGGGGGCTATAAATGCCTTAGAGATGATTACAAGTGATGGTAAGCATGATGACAATATTCAAAATGTCATAGATGATCAAGAGAAAATTTCACATCAGCCTTTGGAGGTCAAAACAAGCTTCTATTTGCCTCAATCTTTCAAGGAACAAGAAACCATTCCTCCTGAGACCATGCCTACAAATAAGATAAGAGTTCATCAAGAGATGAAGATTAAGTAGTAATATGAGGTATGTGTACAAGGCCAAGAGGAATAATTTTACATTGGAGACTTATTTAATGATAATCTACTTGAGATTGGATCAAGTGTAGTGTCAAGGAATAGGTCTGATCTATCAAGTCTTCAATTTAAAGAATAACATTCTTGGCACCATGATTCATCTCATGAACAAGGAGATACAAGAAACATTCTTTTTGATCCTCGAAAGTGAGGTATGCTTAATTATTATTTGTATTTAGTTGTTTACTTCCTATTTTTTCCAAGTGCTTTGAGTACATATGTGTCTTGTTAGTGTGTTTGTTTTGCTTCATGTGTATCCTATGTTTTGTGAGGTTGAGGTAGTTAAGTGGTCTTGTTTTGATAAAATTTATTGTCAATGGTCAAATTCCTCTTATTATGATTTAGAATTTAGATAACTACCTAATTTCAATGGTCTGATAATGATACTAGTATTTCGTATAACATGCATACTACCTCCATGAATTTGCTGACCAAATTCAACCCTACAGGTCAAATTGGGACCCCTATAAGTAAAAATTTGATTTTTTATGTGTTTTAGGGGTCTAATATATATTTAAAATGGTATATTATAGGTCATTTAGTGTGATTTAATGTTATATTAACCTTTGTCCTTAGTCATTTTAATCCTTTTAGTCCTAAGAGTCATTTTAAGGTTAAACAAGTGGCATTTAATGACTTGTATAGCCTCCTTTTAAAATGTGAAGGCATAAAAAAGGTGATGTCATGTCTCATGTGTCTTAGGAAGTATTTAGTAACTATTACTAACTGAAAATTGGTAGATTTTTTTAGAATAAATAGTAGTTTCTATTGAAAAGTTAAGAGTTTGGCACTTGTACGGTCCACAAAGGAGTGTGACACATGGGAGAAGGTCATGGAATATATATTAATCTTCCTTACACTCATATAAATTATTTACATGATTTTTAAGTGATATAAAAATCCAAATACTATTATTGTCTTTTCTTTCCCATTTAAACATGCAAAAGTGATCAACATATTTATGCTTGGTATAGAAAGTTGGAGAAATTTGAGGTCAAAGAACTTTGGGAGGTAAAAGTACACTCTAAGAGATTTATTTTAATAATAATATTTTAAATAATGGTTGCCTATGCTTTATGAACCATTTTTATGAAATTGGCTATGTCTTTTTGCTGGCTAATCTATGCACCCTATAGGTTTTGATCTTGTTTGGATGATTCTATACAATAAAATTGTTGAGATTGGTTAAGAATTACTTATACTTCCTCTTCTCATGATTTCCATTATTATTTTTATATATGTAAAAAATATCATAGGCTAATTAATTCAATTTGTAAGTTGATGTTCCAGGTGAAATTGCAGTCAAGTTCACTCTTACATAAGGTTGTATTCTTTACAAGGTATTCACATGAGAATAATTTGATTTTTTACATGTTTCAATTACATAGGTACCACCTCCTTCCATTTTTGGTCTGATAACTCCATACTTTTATCAAACACTTAGTCTTGTCATACTCATAGCCAACTTTTTGCCTATTATCAATCATGATGCTTGAGTTCTTATCACATCTATAAAGGATTAATTGAGATTCCAAATGTGTTTGAAATGTTATTTTTGTACGAATAGTCAGTTGGAACCTTCTAAATGGCACAAATATTCTATAATGGTAGTCATGTACATCATATACAATTAGGCAGCCATTAAAGTACATCTACATGAGACTCTTAGCATAATGTCATGTTGAGACAAAAAGTTGGATAAGTGTTTCAATATTTCAATAATGTTCGGATTCCATTTGATCACTTGGGGAAGTCTTGAATTGATCATAAACCTTTATAGTTTTCATACTTCTCAGATTAGCTTATTGGTTGTAGACATGAAAATGGCCACCTATAGGTGTTAACAGAGGATTGAGGTTCTTGGTGGAGGAATTTAGACAAGTTAGAAACTTTTTTGGATTCCTAAGTTGTTAAAGATATCATAACACACATGTTTAGAGTGATAAGTGAATATCTAAGATGGGATATTATCTCCAAAAGAGAAAAGACTTGTTCAAGGTCCTTTTCCCCTAAAATAGAAAAACAGAGGTCTAGGGGAATTATTAAAATAACATATAACATGGTTACCAAATATATTGATGCATCTTAATGTGATTTTATTTTAGTATCCATATAGTACAATAACTAGGCAAAGTTTGGAGGGCATAAGACTAGTAGAAGGCAGTGATAACTCATTTCTAGATGAGTCGAGATGACCAAGACTGCAACCAATGCATGGAGAGGAATGTCTAAAAGCTTTTCCATCTCATTCCAATCATCATACCTATCCCTAATTAGTTATGGGATGTTTAAATAGGGATAAATTATGAAGGTAGTTTTCTAAGCTAGAATGAGAACTCCTATGCCACTTTTCAAGATTTTCATGACTTGGGGTGACATTAGGGCTTCTTGACTTTGCATAGTTTATTTCACATATTATCATCATGAATATGTAACTCTTTTTATTAGCTTGAAAAGTTTCCTTATAATCTTTGGACTTATTCTTCTCCTCTCTCTCTCTCTCTCTCAAGTTCTATAATAACTAGTCATTTTGGTCTGTATAACTTATGATCCACATGAGTATAGTGAATCCCTATTGATTTACATACCATTTGATCAATAAGACTACTAATTTTTACCTCTTTTATGACTATTCATAGTTTGTTTTACTTAGATGATTAATTTTTTTTAGGGATGACTTATTATTTACTTAGCATTGTTGTTTCATTCTCTCACCTATTTGTAGTGGGAAAGCTTCTTCTTATAGGACATGTGAAGTGTTTTATGATGTTTCAAAGTTGAGTGGGTTAGTCGATTCAAATAGTGCCATTCTAGGCATCTTGTTTAGTCCTCCTAGCCTAAACATTCATCAAAACCTCATAATGTAATATTGATGTGAGAAGATGTAGATTAGAGAAGTGTATATTTGGTTATTCCCTTGTTCTCATGTGTAATATGCACTTAGTTGGTAGTCATCAACTATTTTGGGGTATCATCTCCCTTAGGATAGTTTGCTTTCAATTTTCTCTCTCCCTTTTCCCTCATAAAGTTTAGGTTTAGTAGTGATCCAAAACCAAGGGAGCTAGCTCTATCTAGAGATTCACCTCACTCTGAGACTCACCCATAGCCTATAGGGTTTTCAATGGTGCCACTTAGATGAGTAGAGTTGAGACATATCCTCAAAGAGTGAAAATGCAAGTGACAACACCTGCTACTACCAATTTATTTTAACATCTTCATCACCTTTACCATCTTTTCCATAGAATTCATATAAATTTGAAACATTAAATACTGAAGAGATCAAAATTTTATGGTAAACTCACCTCATAAGCATTGCCATTGATTTTCTCCATAATTCTACATGGACCAGTTTTCTTGTACTTCAACTTGTTTTACATGCCTTTTGGAAATATTTATTTCCTCAAGTAAACCATTACCAACTCTCCTTCATATACCTTGGATCTTCTTCAGACATCTGTTGATGCTTTATATTTCTCATTACTTTCCTATAACTTTATTCTTACTCCTTAAAAATATTGTGTATACTCTACAAATGCTTTTGCATCATCACTAATTTAATTTGCAATTGGGAATTATACCAAATCTAAAATAGCCATAGGATTTCTTCAATAAACAATTTGAAATGCTGATTTTATTATTGATCTATTCACTAAATTATTATATGCAAACTCAGTTTGTGGTAAAGCCAAGTCCCATTGTTTAGGCTTGTCTCCCACTATGCATCTCAACAAATTTTTCAAGATCCTATTGATAACTTCTATCTTTCTATCTTTTATGGGTGATATGCACTACTGCATTATTGATTAATACCCATCTTCTTCCTCAAAATCCTCTGAAATTGACTTAAAAGTTTTGTGTCCCTATTTGAAGTAATAGATTTTAGAACACCATGCAATCTCATAATATCCTTAAAAAATAATTTTACAGCTCTAGTGGCATCATTGGTTTTCTTACATGAAATAAAATAAATCATTTTATAAAATATATCTACAATAATAAAAGTTGATTCATTACCTCTCTGTGTGTTTGGTAATCTCAACACAAAATCCATACTCAAATCTATCCATGTTCCTTTTGGAACCAATAATGGCATGTATAGTTTAGTATTTTGTGCATGTCCTTTAGCTACCTGAAATATCCTACACCTTGAAACGTAGCTTGTCACATCTATCTTCATCTTTGAAAAAAATATTTTTCCTCCAAAAAAGCTATTATATTCATCTTACCAAAATGTCCATCCAAACCAACACTTTGTAATTCTCCTATTATATTATCTCGTAGAGACCCAACTGGAATGGACAATTGTTTCCTTATGAAGAGATAACCTTATTTTATAAGATACTCATCTCGAATAGTATCTATCCAACCTATTATGGGAATCCTACATTGCTTAACTACCTTACCAAAATATGGATCAGTATCATATAATTATTTGATAGCATTAAATCTAACTACCTCACTCACCATAGTAGCTAATAATCCCATTTTCCTACTCAATGCATCAGCTACCTGATTCTATTTTCCTAATTTATGTTTCAACACAAAATTATAGCCCTATAATAAAGATACCCACTTTGCATGCCTACTATTCAACTTCTTTTATGTATTCACATACTTTAAAGCCTCATGATATGTAAATGGGATAAAATCATTAGGCACCAAGTAATGCCTTAAGTGTCTTAATGCTTGTACAATTGCATAAAGTTCAACATCGTATGTAGAATAATTTAATCTTACCTCATTTAATTTCTCATTAAAATATGATATTGATTTTATTTCTTGACTTAACACAACACCAATTCTCACAAATGAAGCATCACAATCAAACTTAAACATTTTGTTAAAATCCAGTAATGCTAAAATTGGTTTTAATGTAATCTTCTTCACAAGTTTTAAGTTTTATTTGGTTGCTATAGTCCATGTAAATTCCTTCCCTCTCATGCAATCTATTATTTGTGCCACAATACTACTCAAAATTTTAATAATTTTTTTGTAAAAAATTGTTAAACCATGGAAAATTATCACTTCTGTAATGGTTTTTGGAATAGACAACTCAAAAATTGCCTTTATCTTTTCTTCATCCATTTTCATACCATCTACTAAAACTATACATCCCAAAAATATCAAATTATTTTGTATAAACTTTCACTTATTTGAATTTACATACAGCTTCTCTTTTCTTAATGAATTTAGTACCATTCTCAAATGTTGTAAGTGTTCTTTAATCCTATTGAATATCAAAATATCATCAAAATAAACAACCTTAAAATTACCAATATATTCTCATAGTACTCTACTCATCATCATCATAAATTTACTAGGTGTATTATATAATCTGAAGG
The DNA here is from genome assembly GCA_037957365.1 of Torreya grandis. Classification (NCBI taxonomy): domain Eukaryota; kingdom Viridiplantae; phylum Streptophyta; class Pinopsida; order Cupressales; family Taxaceae; genus Torreya; species Torreya grandis. Next base: position 3,205,184 of record JARHVA010001269.1, read on the forward strand.
GAATCACCATCCAATGATATAAGCCATCCCTAGTCTTGAATGCAATTTTCAAATCAAATCCTTTATGAATTTAAATCTGATAATAACCACTCTTTAAATCAATCTTGGTAAAATATTTTGCTCCTACAATCACATCCAACATATCATTTAAATGAGGTATATGAAATATATACTTGATTTTAATTTTATTAATTGATCTGATATCCACACACTTTCTCCATCTTCCATATTTATTTGGAGTTAAAAATGTTGGTGTTGCACATAGACTCATACTCTCCCTTATCAACGTCTTTCTTAACAATTTAGTAATCTGTTTATTTAATTTTGTGTGTTCTATTGGACTCATCCTATAAGTTGCTTGATTGGATAGAGATGATCTTGGAATCAAATCAATGTGATGTTTAATATCTCTCTTCAGTGGTAAAACATTTGGTAACTCATCAGACATAACATCTGCATATTATTTCAACACTCTTGCTACTTATGTTTGCATTTGTACCATTTCTGTGTCTTCATTATTTTCTACTAATACATAATAACAACCTGCTACCTTCATATCTTAGAAAAATAAATTTAGTAGAGAGCATGATTTATGTCTTCTCTTCCTCTTTAAGAGGTAACCAAACTACCTTTGTACAACCTTTTCAAAAAGTGTACATGTTCTTTGCTCCATCATGAATTACTTTATTTTCAAATTTCCATGATCTCCCTAATAACAAATGGCATGCATCCATCAGAATAAATCACACCATATTTCATCATTATAAGTTTTTCCTATAGAAAACTTGATTAAGTGCCTTTTATCTACTATAACCTTATTCCCTTTTTTAAACCATGATAAGGATCAGGATGCTTTTCACATTGTAAGTTTAGTTTCTCTATCATTTCTTTAGAAACCATATTTTTACAACTACCACCATCTATAATTACTTTGCATACTTTTCTACCCAAATTACATCTTGTTTGAAAAATGTTTGATCATAGCCATACATCACCACCTTATTTATTTTGAACTTATTACTTGTTTGGAGTAATCATTATTCTTCTCATCATGAAATTCTCTCCAACATCTGCTTGTGCAACTTTGGTATTTTGCTCTTCTATCTCAACATCAACTAGATTCACTCTTGGTTGATCCTCTTGCCTCCTTTATTGATCTTGATAGTGTGGATAGTCAAATGCTTTGTGACCTTCTTCTCTACTTTGATAACAAACATAAGATCTACATTGATTCATAAACCATCTTTTATCACCACCATAACCTCATCCTCTCTAAAACCCTCTTACTCTTTGTTGGTATTGAAATCCATGCCTATTCTCATCTTACCTTTCTATACCACGTGATGATTCACCTTTATTTGTATTAAATCCACCTTTGATGGTATTAATCCCACCTCATTGCCTTACTGGATGTGTTTTTCCTCTTCTTGAACCAAGAAATCTTCTTTTGAAATTTTGTCTATTTTATTTTTCTTCTATCTTCAAAGCTAATTGATAAGCCTCCTTCATGAAAATATTCTATGCATGCTTAATTCATATTGACTAGTAAATTTCAAACCATTTACATACCTTGTAACCTCTACTATTATATTTCACCATGATCCACTCATATGAAAAGATCATAAAATTCATCTATATATTCTTGTATACTATGAGTTTTTTGCCTTAGATTCTAAAATCTTATGTATAGGTTTTGTGCATAATCCACATGAAGAAATTTCTCCCTCAGCCTCTTCTCCATATTTTTATACAAATTAATCATATCTTTTTGATCTAATAATTTGACTCAAAAGAGGATGGTTAGTATGGTGTTAATTTTAAAATGAAAACAAAATGAAAGAAAGACACTAACTATCATAACATCTCTAGGCCTAAACACTAGGGAGAGCTTAGTTAATAAATATAAATAAAATACATAGCTAAAATTCAAAACAAACCTTCTTTTACCTCCCTTGGATGCTCCAAAATTCTTTTTGTAGTGGCTTGCTTGGCTTGTGCTCATGAACTCCTCGGAAATGGGAGCTTGGCTACCTCCACCTCTCCTTGGCACCTTTGGCTTGTGGCTTGGCTTGGCGTGGAATTAATTTGGCATGATAGCACTAGTTTATTGAAGCTTTTGGAACCAATTTGTCATTATAAATTTTAATAATCATGTCTTAGAAATGATGTTAATGGCCTCTTTATTTATATCTTTTTGAGATTGATAAGAATCAACCTCAACCATCCATCTCAGGATTGAAATATGTGGCTAAGGATTAATCCAATTTTGAAATTAAAATTGATAAATAATAGCATCAATATTTGGGATAGAGGAGGAATTAAGAGGCATGGAGGGAATGATGGAAGGCATTGATGAGGCAAGAGGGCATGAATCTTGATATTTGTGGCATTTATGGCCTAGGGATGTCTTCCCAAGAAATGAGGTCACCCGATGATGCAGGTATTCAATATTCATTTCCAAAAATTAGTATTAAACAAGTTTCCATGGATTTTTTTATTAGGATTTGATTTGGATTAATTAGATCTTAAGCATGTTTAAGCAATTTGTGCCCATATTGATTAGAATGTCTTGTTATTGGTCCAAAATTTAATTGGATTAGAATTGGAAGGCAATGTCAAATATGTTGTATTTGTTATCCCATTTAGGATGTTACTAAAAATAAATAACAAAGACATATATCTTGTGCAAGATATTTGATAGAAAAGAGCAATCTAGAGCACATAGGTGCAAAATTGGCATTTTGACTTGGAATGATCTGACCAAAGTTAGCTAGCCCATAAATTGCATTACCCCATTTATGTTACCCTAGACATAATTGGCACTTAAATATGTCAATTTAAAATATTTTAACGTGTTTTAGTGTTTTAAAGACAAATTATGATTTTGGGTGGAATTTGGCCAAAATACTGATTGGAGGTCATTAGTGGATAGATTTAAGTGTCTACAGTTTGCCCCTATTTAGGAAGGCATTGAAATATATAAGCAAAGCAATGTATTTTCAAAGAATAAAAAAGGTTTTGTATGCCTATAATTGCAATGATGATAAACTAACTATATGATGCCCCCTTGAGATAATGGTTGGTAGAAGTAGGTTGACAAACGATCTCTCGAAAAGAAAGAATCAAAACAAAGGGACCAAAGAAAATAAAGATGATGGGATGAAAAAACAATGATATTGAAAAAGTAGTAAAAATCATTAAGAATGAAAGTGGGATGGTGTAAAATGGTTTTCGCAAAGGTGGTTATAATAATTGTACCTTGATAGTGGCAATGTGGTATAATAACACAATGATTTGCCCAAAGGTGATTATAATCATTGAGAAGATGGAGCTACCCCTGTTAGGATTTAAAAAAAGGATAATAACATACCCTTGTATAGAAAAAAAATTAAAGTGGTTACAACATAATGATTTGCCCAAACGTGGTTATAATCATTGAGAAATACAGGTGGGATGGTGTGCAATGATTTACCCATAGGTGGTTATAATCAATGGACCCTGATTATGGAAAACATGATAAAATTGGATGAGGATGATGATAACTTAACATAGAGGGTAATGATGAATTAGAACAACCTACTAGTAGGGATATGTGCATCCAAACTAATAAAGGTTTAAATTCTTTCATAGTTAATTACTCTATTTGGGATATGATTGGGAGTGAATCAAGATGTTGGTGTTGAAGAGATGCCACCATTACTAAATAGACTTTTTAAAGCTTAAGCTTTTTGTATCATGTATCAATAGGCATCATGGTATAACCTCATGAGGACTTGGCCAGAATATGTGTGAAGATTGACTCTCGTAATCCAATACTCAATAGAAAATAATGCACCAATGATAGAAACCATGATGATAATGTAAACATATGAATAGGGATGAATTCAAGTGTAAGTGTCGACAAGGAATCACCCAATGAACACACATAAAATAAATCAAGGCAACAATGCTAAAAGCAAACAAATCGACAAATAAATAAATAAAATAAGCAGAAATAAATTAATAAACAATGTAATAAAAACCATACAAACATTGCCCCTAGAAAATAGGTGAAAACTAAACAAATAAACAAAATAGGGGAATAGAAGAAAAGGAAGGGGGTGCTCAAGCTATCTCCATATGCACTAGGCAAGTGGACACTACCTAAATAGTTCCATGGATGTAATATCTGATAGAAAACTTCAGGCAAGATGTAGTTTCCCTAGAGAATGGGAAGAATATGATAAATGATGAAAATAAATAGAATAGATGTCAGAGAATAAGAGGAATGGTCTTGCAAAATGGCAAGTGCATGAGAGAAAAAGGCCAAAAAAGATGGGGAAACTAAATTACAAGTGATTTTCTTGCAACTTAGTAAGGGTTCCTAGAATCCTTAAGGCAAAGAAGTGGTTAATGTTTGTGTTCTTTTCTAATGATTTTTTTAATATTTTTGGAATTGTTATGGAGTGTCTCAACTTAATTAAGAATGATGAGACACTAAATGGTGAGAGCATTTAAACTAAGGTTTCTCATTAAATAGTGAGAACATGGCTTAGGTTACTCATAAAATGGTGAGAGTATGGCTTAGGGTGACTGAGCTGACCTCAATAAGTCTTGAGTTCTGCCTACATAGTCCTATAGTAGGACCTTAAGTCACTATATTTTCACCCTTATAATGAAGGAATTTAACTAGTGTAGTAGTAAATTCAAACAAAATAGGCACAATTGGTAAAAAGGCATAGTATGACATAGGAAGTGGCAAGTTGGTATGTCAAGGCTTAATGTTGCCCCTAGTTTTCCCATAGGTGGTTATAACTAGGACATAACAACATAGATAAATGGTACTAATTTTCCCAAAGGTGTTTATAATTAGTAGTAAGATAGGTAGTAAGAAAGGAATAACAAATGAAGGATGTAATTGCCAAAACTTTTGTCACACTAAAATATTATCTTTATCTAAAGTACTTGAACCAAATGATGAAACTAATCAAATACTTTGATACTAAAAATTTATAATAAATGGAAAAAACCAAGGTCAAATAGTCTAGGCTTTAGAACACACTAAGTTGATAGGTTGGCAGTGAAAAGTGGATACAACTAAGAGGATGGATAAGGATGATATTTGTACAAAGAATAATAGTGATAAAATGGCATAGCTAAAATGGTCCTTGTAGACAATACACCTTAGCACTCAAGCATAGTACCACTTGATATGAATAATATTCATTGGCTTAGGAAGTTCATCTTCATCTAGTGTGGCAAGCCGGTATGCTCTTGATCCATAATCTACAGTAATAATGAAATGCCCTATCTAGTTTGGTTTTAATTTCCATTTATGCTTCTTCTTAGTGATGGTATTCTTTAAGAACGAGATCACCAAGCTCAAATATTCAATACTTAACACACTGATTATAGTGGCCTTTGATTCAGTTCTGATATAATTGAAGATTATTGAGCATGGTTATGCATTTATTATCAAGTAGGTCTATCTCTTATAGGTGAGATACTCGATAGTCATGATCATTCAGGACATGCTTGAAAGAGATGCGTAATGAAGGAAATTTATCCTTGATGGGAAGGATGGATTCAGTACCATAAACAAGGGAGTATGGAGTGGCTCCTATGGGGGTACGATGATTGGTATAATATGCCCAAAGGATAAGGAATATCTACAAGTACCAATCATGATTGGCATCATTAACAATATCTTTGAGAATATTGGTAATAGCTTTATTTGATGCTTTGGCTTGGCCATTACTTTAAGGGTAATATACTATAGAAAAATGTTGTGTGATGTTATATTTGGTACATATCTAGTCTATATCCTTGTTCTTGAATGATCCTCCATTATAGGATATAATATCAAAGGGGATACTGTAGTGGTAATTGAGATGGTTGAAAATGAATTTGGAAATTTACTTTCCAATCATGTAAGTGAGGGTTATAACTTCAACCCACCTATTTAAATATTCAGTGGTAGTAAGGATATGTTTATGGCTGTCGGATGAAATGGCATTGATCTTTCCAATGAGGTCAAGTCCTCATGTCAAAAATGGCCAGGTGTCAACATCAGTTTTAGAGTTTTGGCTGGGGCATGAATTAGATTAGCATGCCATTGACATTTGTCACACTTTTTTACATATGTAGTGGCATATGCATCCATCATGGGCCAATAATAACTAGTATGCAGTAAATTTTTAGATAGGACTACCCTGATATAATGAGCTCCACATAATCCTTCATGAGCTTCTCTTAATGTTAGTGTATACTCTATCGAAGTTAAAAACTTAAGGATATTTCCATCAAAATTGTGATGGTAAAGGGTGGATCCAAGTAGAGTATAATGAGTAGAATGATGAATGAAGGATTTGGTTTATTATTGAGAGTGGTTAGGTGATAAAACTTGGTCATGAAGGTAGCTGTAAAGGTCTGAGTATCAAATAGAATTAGGACCACTAATATCACAAATCATTACAACGGTTGAAGGTTCATGAGCTGGTGATGATAAATTCTTGATGAGGAACTAATACTCTTTAGCTTTATCTATTTGTCAAATCAGAGAGCCAATAGTATCCATGGCAACTGTAGTTCTATTATTGACCCTTGGTATGTGCTCAAAGTGAATGTTGGCAATTTTTTGCTTAAGAGTGTTGACCATGGTTTTATATGGATCCAACTTATCATATTTGGTCTAAAAATGATATTTAACCTGATTGGTGATTAACTAAAAATGACCATAAACTTGGAGATAAGATGTGTTCCAATGCACTGCCTGTCAAAGTCCTATAATGAGTGCTTCATACTCAACCATGTTGTTTGTAAAAGAAAAGCTAATTCTAAATGACTTAGGGATTAGATACCCTTGTAGTGTAATAACCAATAGGCCTATCCCCAATCCATGTGTAGTAAATGAACCATCAAAATATATCTTCCAGGGCTACTCCTCAAGGAGTGTGTAAATGACAGTCATTATGGATTCATCACGAAATTGAAATGTGAGTGGCTGTGTGTCTATAAGAGGTGCTTCTGTAAGTTGATCTGTAAGAACTTGTCCCCTAGCTGCCTTTTGATTGACATATTATATGTCAAACTCACTGGGAAGCATGATATATTTAACCATTCTACCTTACAAAGTTGTTTTAGATAGTAGATACTTAAGTGGATCTACTTTTGAAATGACCATGGTCTTATTATTCAACATGTAATGGCATAGTTTCTGAGTTGCGAAGAGCATGGCCAAACAAGATTTTTCAATAGGTACATAGTTATGTTCATATGTAACTAAGGTATAACTTATGTATTATACAACATATTTTTTCCATTGTCATCATGTTGAGTCAAGAGTGCCCCTAAAGCATGGTTGGTAGCTAATAGGTATAACAAAAATGGCTTTCCTATCATAGGAGGTAATAAAATAGGTAGATTAACAAGATAGTCTTTGAGTTGTTGAAAAGTTGTTTGGTAGTGATCATCCTAGTGAAATTCAACTTCCTTCTTCAAAAGCTATGTAAATGGATGACACTTATTTACTAATTGAGAAATGAAGCTTTAGATTGATTGGATCTTACCCTGTAAACTACGAATTTACTTTAAATTGGTTGGTGGTGGCATCTTGGTTATACCATGGACTTTAATCATATTGACATAAATACCTCTATGAGACATGATGAAGCCAAGTAATTTGCTTAAATTTACACCAGACACACAATTCTTTGGATTGAGTATGACTTTGTACTCCCATAATCTTTCAAATATCTTACATAACACTACTATATGGTCAACCTTGGTTTTAGATTTTCCTAATATGTTATCGACATAGTCTTTAAAAATATCATGAAACATATCATGGAATATGATAGTCATGCCCCTTTGATATGTAGCTTCAACATTCTTAAGGTCAAATGACATTACCTGATAATAAAATGTTCCCATAGAGTGGTGAATATTATTTTATGTTGGTCTTTAGGTGTTATTCTAATCTGGTTGTATCCTGAAAATCCATCCATGAGTGAAAGCATTTCATAACCTACCATGGACTCAGTGATCATGTCAATATTAATCAAAGGAAAATCATCTTTAAGACAAGCTTTGTTGATGTCTCAAAAATTAGTAGAAATTCTTATCCATTTAGGATTTTTACTAATAGGTACCACATTAGAGATCTATTCTGAGTAGTCAATAGATTGGATATATCCTGCTTCTAAGAGTTTTTCTAACTCTTTGTTTATTAATACAACAATGTGAGGATACATCTTATGTAGCAATTGTTTTATTAGTTTTTGGCATCAAGATTAACCACAAGGTGGTGTAGAACCAAGGTGAGGTCTAAATCTGGCATGTCAGAATAGGCCCATACAAAGATATTTACAAATTCTCTTAATAGAGATGTAAAGACTTCATGTTCCTCCTTAGTGAGAGATGCACCTAATTTTATCTATTTAGGATCTGATGGAGTCTCAATGTTTACCTCTATTGTATCTTTAACTAGAAGGGTCAAACCATCTTCTAGGATAATAGGCAATGATTTCAACTATTAGAATATTTCAGGGTTCTCTATTATGACTCGCTCTTTAACTCCTCTTAGGCATGATGAATCTGAGTCCCCTAATGGAAGATCTGGCCATTTGACAAAAATAGTCAAAAACTCTTGAAGAATTTGATCAAATACTTATTTTTCCTCAAACCTAAACTTGGATCCATATGCAAGTTAATCATTAGTGGTCTCCTAGTATAAATTAAAAGAAGAATGAATACCCTCATCTAATGATGCCTAAAACAAGTTTTCACCACTAGACTGGCCTTTATCTTCACTTTTTCCCTAGTTAAAAAGCACCTCAAAGATGTTTTTTCTTTTGGACCTCAATATTTTACTTATTTATTTTAGGATAAGGGTGTTCACTCGCTCTCCAAAATATGCTGGAGGATCCATTGTGATTAAGAATCTTGATTTGTGATTTCCTAATGATATGTTGTCTTTAAGGCCTAAAAAGTCACAAAATGCCTCATCATTTTGGATCTCATCAATCGACAGATTGGATTCTTGTTGGTTCTAATATATAATTTGGGGATAATATAATGTCAGTGGGTTGTAATGAATGACTAGGGTAAGGATCTAAATGGCATTTTTATCAAATAGGTTGGTTTCAACTAGGTCATCAAAGGTGAGGCTATGATAAGACTCTGCTTCATTATCAGCATCATCATTACTAGTCACTAGTGATGGAGTTTGAATAAGATATGTTGAGTCACCCCTAGGCATTTTAAATCCAAGTCCATAAGGCTTTCATACTTAGTCATAGAAATTAGCTTGATAGTTCCTTATTGATTTGATTTGAGGCCTCTTCTTTCATAATTGTGATGCTCCATGATCCTATTGAGAATATGATACTTTGTACTTTTATAACAATCAACATGGTTGTCATTTTATAACCATGATTCATCCCATTTAAGAGGGTTGGGTTCTAGGATAGATGTTGGTACAAATGTGATAGGTCCTTTATCTTTGTTCTTTTGGTGCCAATGCATATTTGGGGTGACTTTAGGTCACCCAAAAGTTTTTAGATTCTAAGGAAGATTGGCAATATGAAATGTATCATGGGTCACATACTCTCCTAGTCCATTATCTAAAATGATGAAATGATTAGAAGTTTCAGAAGGTAACATGTGGGAAATGGAATCCAAGGTATTAGGATCTATGTAATTATCTAGTAAAGGATCAATAAGTATAAGTTTTCCTTTATCCAGCTTGAAACTTGGATTCATGTCATACTAATAATCATAGATTTGAAATTTTGCCTCAAAATGTTTGTAGTGTTCATATGGGTGTAAATCTTCTGAAATATTTACTTCCATCCCTGAGTGGGAAAACTTGATACATTGGTGCAGTGTTGACAGGACTACATGAATCTCATGCAACCAAGGCCTGCCTAGAATCATAGTGTATGATAACTCAATATCAAGCACATGTTAAAGTATATCATGGGTCAAAGGCCCAATGATAACTAGAAAACTAATGGTGCCTTTTGATTCTCTCTCTAGATTATTATAGGCTTTAATGGTTATCATTTATTATTGTAGATCTACCATTGTGTACCCATGAAGCTTGATGAGCTTTAGAGACACTATTGTGAGGTCTGATCCATTGTCTATAAGGACACATTTCACTTTATGCCATCTTATATAAACTTCTATGTATAATGGATTATTATGGAGGGGCCAAGGAAAGATAGATCGCTTTGGTTGAATGTGACTTGTTGGGCTAGAGCTAGGTGTCGAACCAAAGCTTGAAATTTATCAAGAGATATGTTGTTATCAATAGTGGATTGGGATAAAAACTCATTCAAGATATTCTTGTGGATTATTGACATTTGTAACAAATCTAAAATAAAAAAATTTGCTAGTGTCTTATACAATTATTCTACAATATCAAACTTCTTGTCTTGGTTAGTAGTGAGTGCTTTATTCTGAGGCTGAATGATTGGTTGGATGATAGGCAAAGTGGTAGATGATTGTGGGCATGGGATAGTAATTTTTGACCTCTGAATTGTGATTGTACAATTAGGATTATATACTAAACCATTATTTCTAACAAATTCTAGGAATGGTGTGTGATCAAATAGGATAAATCTCAGCTATTGGTGCACTTGTATGTGGTCACATGGCAAGGATGAGTTATCGATATAAGGTCCAAAAGAGGAAGTCCTAGTTTTTAAGTTTGCCTATATGCACTCCTAGGTCAAAGAAGGACTATACATGTAATTTGAATTAATATTATTGTTTAATAATGGTCTAGGTTGATTAGTGCTTGGTCTAGGATTAGTGGAGATGGTATTAATTCTACCATCTACAATATGACCTACAACCCTATCATAGTCATGTGCAACTACATGGTAGGTTTGTTAGTTGTTACCATTTTGACCTTGGTTTTGTCTATTTTTCTATCATTCTAGGTTATATTTTTGATTTTATTGATTCTACTAGTTTGGCATTTGATTTTGATACTATTGATTTTATTGTTGCACTACTTGTTATTTTTGTTGTTGCTAAGTATTTTATTACTACTGATTGTTATGTTGGGGAAAGGGGTTTTGATAAATCCCAAGAGTTTGATTAGAAGTGGAGGCACCATTATCCAATTTTATCTCCCCATTCTCTAGCATATTCTCAATTAAATGCTTGATTTGGACACATCTTCAAAGATTATGCTCATTGTCTTGATGATAGTCACAATATATATTTTCATGGTACAAATCAAGATAAGGAATGTATTACAAATAATGCTTTGGTATAGGGCAACTAATAGATAAGTGGTAGCAAGCTTGTGAAATATAGATTCAATAGGTTCACCTAGGTCACTAAAGACATGATGTGCAGGCACGGTTCTCCTAGGAGGAGGGGTTTGCAATGGTAAAAGTTGTTGAATTTGTTATGTAGGTCTTGGTTATTATGCTTGTGGCATTAGTTGGAGAGATTTTCAAGTAGGAATAATCTTAAAAGGTGATGTAGATGATGTTTACACCATTTGGACATGACAGGATTTAGTTATTCCATTTCTCACAACATTCTTATTGAGATTGAATTGCTTCAAGCTTTCTTGGTTATTGGCCTATGCTAGTTGTGATGCTTTTGCTTGAATGGGATGTTGATTTTGGCCATTTTATTGATTGATACCTTGATTTTGATTAGTTAAATTAAACTTGATGACTACCTTATTGATGAGTACTTGCTCAATCAATAAATCTATATCAATGATCTCTTTGAAAGTATGTGCACATTGAAGTTCCAAATGGTAAGCTATCTCACTATACAAATCTTTAGTAAACACATTGGCTAATTATTTATCTGATAAATTATGGGTGAAATGGCTTGCAAGGGCTCTCCATCGCTGTAAATAACTTACAAAACTCTCACTAGATTTTTGCTTTGCTTGAATTAAGTTCACTAATAAAATATCATGCTCATGATTATAAGAAAAGAGTGCATAAACTTATCTAAAAGATCATAAAAATCTATTATTGAATTTTTGGAAAAATTTAAAAATCACTCCAAGGCTTGTCTAGTTAGGATCTTTGGAAACAACAAATTAAGGTATATGTTGTTATATGCCACTAGTTGACATGAAACAAAGAATTCAATCAAATGAGCCTTAGGGTCACCTTTCTCTTTATATTTGTCAAATTTTGGTAGTTCGTATCCTGGAGGAAATGGTATATACAAATACTCCATGTTGAATGGATAGGAACACATCTCATCTAATTTGAACTTTTTAATCCATTTACCAGCTTGAATGGTAGTAATTACATCCTTCATTTGTTGTAATTTTTGGGATAGAAAATAAGAAGGAACATTAGTTTGAGGGAGAATATTAGTTTGGGTAGATGGTTGGGAGGTCATATGTGGGACACTTTGACTAGGGTATGATAGAGATACATGTTGGTATATATTGGTTTGGTTGGGGAATGGACAAGGAATATGCATATATGGATTAAGTGGTACTTGAAATTATACATTTGTTTATGCGATATTCTGGTTTGGGTTGGTGATAAAGGTTTGACTTATAGGATTTTGTGGTTTAGATGGAGGGATGTGACTATAATGTACCTACTATGATTGAAAAAGGACATGCTATCAACTAATCAAACCTTGTTGTTGAATGGAAACTTATGAACCAAGACCTTGTCTCTAAATTTGTGGCATATTTTAAACCAACATTTGTCTAGTAGGTACTTGAGAAATATGGGAGCCTCTTTGTTGCATGAATCCATATGAGAAAGTGAAAATAGGTTGTAGATTTGACATCTGTCACTAACCAATATTTGCACATTGTTGACTAGTCATTACTGGGTTTTGGATTGACATATTAGCCTGTGACTAAAGAGGTATGTTTGTCATTATTTGGTGAGGTGGAACATTACTTAACCCTGATTTAGGTGGTAATATATTTGTCTTCTATTGCATTGATGCACTATATTTTACCTACTATTGTGGAATACTACTCATTAATTATTGAGGAGGAGTAGGATTAGTCACATTCTGTCATTGAGGTGTGACATTGGTCATTGTTTGATTACCTAATCCCATAGGTTGTACACTTGACGAATCATTCGATTGAGGTTGGGATGTAAAAAATCTTATTCCCTAGTATAATGATCCACTCATGAGATGAACTACATGCACATGTTGTTGGCTAGTTGTTTGTGCATTAGTACCACTTTAATCAAGATTGGATGTTGTTTTCACATTGTCTACTATGTTTGTCTCACTATTATGTGTAAAGGATGAAGTCACTTCTTCAATAACGGGCATATGAAACAAGTTATCTATCAAAGCAATTTTCATGAATGGGTTAAAAGTTGAAGTCTCTTGTCTAGTTAATTATATCAACAACCCTGTTGCAGGAACTAGGTCAATAAAAGACTTATTCACCATGTTCATCTGATAAAAATTACATGCTAGATTTACGTAAGTTTGTTATGTTGTCTATATTTGGTTAAAGTGATCTTCTATGATGTTTTTTCCTTGATTATATATATTAAGGTCTTGATATGTTGTTTGGACTAGAGCCATAGGATTGCTAGAACAAGATTGTTTATCATAAATGATATTGTGGGGCACTATTACTAGACTTGGTAAATTTTAATGAGGGAATTCTGCTGGAAACTTGGCCCCTACCTCTATGGCTCTAAACAAAATATTGTCTTTATTCTCTAAAAAATATCACTCAAACAAAAATGGATCATACATGAAATCTGTATTAGTAGAATATGACTATTGAAGAACTGACTCATCCACTGTGGGTATTGTAGCTAGGTATTGTGCAGTTTATTCTTGGTCTTATTTTGAATAAGGTGATGTGTTAACCAAATAGTTAGCCAAGGATCTTGGTTTTGTGCCCCTAATTGAGTATTATAATAGTGATAAGAATACATCTTATAAGCAATATTATCTGCATAGGGGTCTTGCACCATTTCTTCCTATGCAACTACATTACTAATCTCTGGATTGTACATGAGTCCACTACGAGTGTAGGAATACATGTTGGGATCCATAGTCAATGCTTTGAGATAAAATATCAAAGAGTTATACAAACTATAAAAAGGACAAAATCTAAAATAGATGATGTTCTAACTTGGTCTAAATTCATCACAAGGATCAAAAGGTTTATGCAAATATTTGTGAGGAAACAAGCTAGTGTGAAGTATCAAACGTTTCACTATTCATACAAAGATAAGAAAGTAAATGGATCAAAAATCAAAATGCCAAAATCTAAGGTTGAAGTGTTTTAAATTAGTCTAATATAGGAATTTAAAATTTGTTAGGTCTTTTGGCCAAATTTGGCATCAAAATCTAGTCGCAAACAAGGCATGTTCTAGGACTATTGGCCAAACGGTGTCAAAAGCTAGACTTTGAAAATAGATGAAAGTTTTAATATAATAGATTTGAAACACTTCTAACAAACACAAGGAATTTGATTCTTGGTCATGAACTTGATCAACTATGTATAAGGTATGAAACAAAAGGCACTTTAGAGATGATTTATTTTCTCACAAAAAATGGTATAAAAATTGGTTCTTTTAACAAATAAGCTAGACAAAAGTGAATGGTATAACTATGCTTTAGAAAAAAGATCACAAAAGTACACTCAAATTGGTCTGAAAATGTAGAAATAAATTTGGATTTTATGCAAGAGGGTTTATGAAATAATATTTGAAATGTTTTGAGCAAAGTAACAACACTACACTACCTAAAAGGTGTGACAAAAAAGTTTTTATCAAAAACTCTCTAAGGCAAAGATAATTTACCATAATTTTGATAGCATAACACTACTTTTCTTGACTCAAAATGTTGTGGTGCATAGACTCAAAGTGAAAGTGTTTAGCATAAAATGGCTTAAATCTATCAAGTGATGATAATGATTATGAGTCTTGAACAACCTTCAACCCAAATTGGAAATTAAACCCAAGTTCCCTCAAGTTTAGTGAAAATGGCGAACCCACTTAACACATCAACCCTATAAATTTATAAAGGTGCAATTCAAAATTTAGATTTATAAGTGAAAGACTTAAAACAACTTTGGTAAAGGTCTAGACTCAATTGGGCAACATAACTGTGCCAAAGTAGATGATATGGCTCCCAAGATTTTGATGAACTTTAAACAAGGAAAATTGATGTTTTCATGTGGGCATCATAACGCCTCTTTGTTCAAAGGAAAATTAGGACTATGTGTTTGGTTTGAGTTGTTTGTTTACATCACATTTTGACTTTAAATAAGATTTTAATCTAGGATAAAACCAACTAATTAATCATTCTTAAATCCTAAATTAACAAGGTTGCTTGGTATTGTTAGAATATATCAATATACATTATTTGAGAGGATTTTAAGTGTTCATCCAAAAGTAAATGTGCATTATATAGTAGGTTTTTTACACCCCCCTTCTCTCAAATGAAATTACTGTGACATGGACCTTGAAGCACACCTTGCACTACTAATACTTCCATGATAGGTGCAGATTTATCTAAGATCTAACAAGTTTTTGAACATTCTAGGGGAATTAATTTCACAATGACTTTCATGCCAAACAATGTAAAAGAAAAGAATAGATTTTGGGTCTGTATCACTTGGCTTGTTGTAAAAAGGTCTATTCCTTTTTGTAGCCACTACATCCTACTTTTCACTTAGTAAAGTGTGATGTCTAAAGTGCCACTACATCCCATGTGCAACTCCAATTAGGATCCAAATAAAGTCAATGCTGGGAGGTGAAACCTCGAGTCAAAGCTTCCCTAAAGAACTCATGGGAGGTGATGAAGTCCCCCTCACAAGCCAAGTTTGCATAAAAATTAAAAAATTATGAAAGTAGAAAGGCTTTAGGGTCATTTTCAAGGTCACCCAAACTTTGATGATTTTTTGAGGAGTGATTTAAACATCTTTTTTTCTAAGCCTTGGACTGGGCTACTTGAAATAGGAATGGCACTTTTTATTCTATTGGTTCCCTAAAGGGGACAAATGGAAGAGCTTACATGCAACATCCCTCTTTTTACCAAATAAAAATTTAATTTAAACAACTAAGCGAATACAAAAAGTTTGAAAAGATGAGTTCATTTTTAAGCCCAAATGGAAAATGAGGTGGTGTTCATTTGACCCCTTGGTCTTGGTTTTAAACTTTGAAAACATTCACCATAAACATCTATTTATTAAATTTAAAAAAAAAAAAAAAAACAAGGTTCCTAATTAATTTTTAAACACACAAAAGGTGATCTAAGCATGTTTTTAGCAATTTTCATGCTTGGTTCTGAAACAAAAATATTAACATGTCTTTTAACCTTGAATCTCTTTTAGGTTTGAAATAATGAACTTAAAAAAAAGAGCTCTCAGGTATGTGTTTTAAAAAATATATAGTGATCGATGTTGGTTATATAACTGATGATGATTACATTTGCTAATCAATGATGGTTATCTAAATGACATCGGTTATACCAATGTGATCAATGAAAGCTATTAAATCAATGTTTGTTTTACTAACCAATGTTGGTTACTACGTAAACCTGTGGCAAACAAAAATGGCAAAACAAAGTTAGAAAATTAATTTTTAAGAGTTTTAATGATGCAAATGAAGATTTTAAATCTATAAAATGATCTTCTTCATGTGTGGGATGCATCTAGTCCCATCGGGCATGCCATTATGTGATATAAGAATTTGACACAAGAGAGGATGGTTATTATGGTGTTTATTTCAAAATGAAAACAAAATGAAAGAAACACACTAACTAGCATAACATATATAGGCTTAGACACTAGGGAGAGCTTAGTTAAAAAATATGAATAAAACACACAACTAAAATATGAAAAAAACTTTCTTTTACCTCCCTTGGATGCTCCAAAATGCTTATGGTAGTGGCTTGCTTGGCTTGTGCTCATGAAGTCCTTGGTAATGGAAGCTTGGCTACCTCCATCTCTCCTTAGCACCTTCAAATTGTGGCTTGACTTGGTTTGGAATCAATTTGGTATGATAACACTAGTTTCTTAAAGATTTTGAAACCAATTTGGCATTATGTTTTATATAATCATGTCTTAGAAATGATGTTTACGGCCTCTCTATTTATATATTTTTGAGATTGATTAGAATCAACCCGAACCATCCATCTTAGGATTAAGATGTGTGGGTAAGGATTAATCAAAATTTTTAATTAAAATTGATAAATAGGCTCATCAATATTTAGGATAGAGGATCAATTAAGAGGCATGGAGGGCATCATGGAAGGCATTGATGAGGCATGGAGGGCATGAATCCTAATATTTGTGGCATTTATGGCATATGGATGTCTTCTCAAGAAATGAGGTCACCTGATGATGTAGATATTCAATATTCATTTTTCAAAATATGTATTTAAAAAGTTTCTATGATTTTTTTGATTAGGCCTTGATTTGGATTAATTAGCTCTTAAGCATGTTTAAGCACTTTGTGCACAAATTACTCAAATTGATCAAAATGTCCTATTACTGGTCCAAAATTTGATTAGATTAGAATTAAAAGGCAATGCTAGATGAGTTAGATCCATTATCCCATTTAGGATGTTACTAACAATAAATAATAAATGCACGTATCTTATGCAAGAGATTTTATAAGAAAGAGCAATTTAGAGCACCTAGGTACAAAATTAGTATTTTGACTTAGAATTATCTGACCAAAGTTAGCTAGCCCATAAATTGCATTCCTCTATTAGCTAAAAGACTGATTGGAGGTCATTGGTGGCTAGATTTAGGTGTCTACACTCTTTACCTTTTCTATATCTATCTTTTTGTAGGCGATCCCATGAAATCATTGTATGACCTTTCAATTTTGTGCATGCAAACTTTACCTTTTTGTCTTCTCTCATAGTTTTACACTCGAAGAACTTCTCCATGCTATTCATCCAATCTATCAACTCCTCTAGTTTTAAACTACCTCCATAATATGAAACGTCAACCTTGATTCCTTAATTTATTCTTTCTAAATCCCATTACATCAATGGTGGCTGATATTTCTATTCTTCTTGTTGAATTTCTTCATCATGATCTTTGTCTTCCTTGACTTCATCACCACCTTGTCTTCTTTTCTAATTAGTGATAACCTCTGTTAATTATTGCACTTACTTTTACAGTTATTATATAGTCCAGTTCATCTACATAATACCTTCTCATCCTTTCACCATTTTGTACTTCTCCAAGATTCAGCCTTGCTATGATACCGGATAATGAACTTGAAAACTATCAAGATAATAAAATTACCAATAGGCCAAGATCTAAAACAATATCTGAATTGATTCATATTGATTGAATTATAATAATTACAAACCCAAACCATGCTTAAATAATTATCAACTCAAAATTAGAGTTGACATGTAATTTAAAAAAACTAAAATCTAAAAAATAATTTTAGTTTTAGTAGCTGCTATTTTTAGTAAATTTTGCATGTAAGTGCGTGCAGTGCTAAAAATATCTCAAAATACTCTAAACACTAAAATTAACCTATTGGAGGAATTTCAACTGAAGTTCACATTTGGTCATAAAAATATACAATTCTAAAAATAGAAAAATCTTGAAAAAATCAATAAACTACAATTTTGGACCCTCAAATGGTCACGTTTGTCCTCAATAACATCAAAAACACTTATAAAAAAGTACAACTGAGGGCAGTAACAAACTTTTTGAGATAGATATTTTGGTGTGTGGAAGATCTCAAATGGAGCTACGGGTCAAAATTTATGGCCTCCAAAATATTGAACTATTTTTTCTGCATCAACCTAGCCAATATAACTTTCCCCAACAGAAATAATTACGAATTCCTAGTAAGTTGGGGAAAGT
Organism: Torreya grandis; assembly: GCA_037957365.1. Taxonomy (NCBI): domain Eukaryota; kingdom Viridiplantae; phylum Streptophyta; class Pinopsida; order Cupressales; family Taxaceae; genus Torreya; species Torreya grandis. Next base: position 3,224,004 of record JARHVA010001269.1, read on the forward strand.
AGTTTATGTCAAAAACCTAGAAAAATATATGCATGAAGGTGGAACATTTTGGTGCTTAAAAAATCATTTTAAGAATGCATGACAACATAATTTTTTTTGGAATATTGAATGTGCATAGAGTAGACCGAATAATAAATGGTTTGAGAGATAAATCCTAGGGCAAACTAGGATAACTCTATGTCGTATGACAGTTGAAATTCATGGTGATTGAATTCATCTAACATTTTGATCTCAAAGCATTAAGAAAAAAAAAATATAACTTTTTTTAGTGTGAAGGCAACATTGGAAAATTAGGTTGTGTGTTTCTTCATACGGTGTGGCAATGTAGTAATCAACCTACACACAACAAAGACATAATTTATAAATTCTCAAAGCATAGTTGCCCATATCATAGATATTGTGTGCTTTAGCAAGCCATTTCTAAATGAGTTGTCAGTTAATCAACAAATAACCATCAAAATTATTCTACACCATGCCTAGGAAACATGACTTGCACACATTACAAAGGGGTGTGTAGCTCATAAGGTGTAAACATTTTTTATTGAATATTTTTTATTTTTAAGAGTGGACAAAGAGATAATGAGCACGGATTTGATTGCAACATGGATCCATGTTTGAGGAGTGGCTCAAATCCACATTATAATGTTGTGTATGTGTGGACAAGACATTGAGGTATAGAGTCTATCTTGTAGCTTATGATCATCCATGTTGTAAATATAATAACATATGTAGAAATTAAATTCAAATTTAACAACATAAGTAAACACCAAACTTGGATCCCTAGAAGAAAGGACAAGGCAATAAAGAACATGCAAGTGGTGAAATATTTCAACATGTGTTGACTAGTGATGGTGAGTGGAAATGACAAGGTATTTTAGGGGATACATATGCTATGGGGGACATATTGTACACCAAACCTTGATTTAGGGTGATTGTTAGATTTACATGCTTGCTTTCATGTATAGTATAGTATTCCCCTTGTCTACCACTTTTTTCTTGCTCAATCTCACAGTTAAACATGATGTCTCATCCATGTACAACTCATTATATCATGTCATATGAAGTAATACACTACTAGAAATTAATGCACAAGTTATGAAATGATTGTAACGATCATTGATTTTGCATGCATTACTCCTCTTAATATACACTGTTTGATTTACAAAATCCCACTTTACCAAAATATATATTACATCTTTTTCGACATAACCTTCTACGTTTGAGGCAAATGCTAATATAAATACTAATATAATGTCGAATCTTTCCCTATATTTCCCTATCGTAACCCATGGGATATAAAAATATAGAAACAATCCGTGGAGATAATGGTCATCGATATCTCTCCAATAAAAACAATCCATATTTCTTTGTTGTATTTGGTCCCCTGTTTATTCATGTACCTAAGTTAATAATGAACCAAAACTAGGCATATTTTTTAAAAATTTAAAAAATCCATAAATTTCTTTGATATTGAATCAAATGTCCATTGATGTTCAGATTAGTTGGCGAAGAGAGATGAAATTGTAGTGGGAAACTATTTTTATTCTTCTTCTTCTTTTGTTGTTGTTGTTGGGGGTGGAGTGCTAAAAGAAAATCCTTTGAATCCTTCTATCTCAATAAATAACGGTACATAATAGTTTAAGATCTTTCAGATTAACAGAATTACTGGAATCCAGTCTTGGAAATTTTATTCTCTTAACATGTCTAACATACGAGTGTGATATATTGTTGTATGAATCACTTACAATCCTTTTCTTGATGATGGATCATTTACTCCTTTTCTTAATGATTAACTGCTTACTATCCTCTTCGTGAGGATGCACAGAGTGTGATCCGAAATTCGATTTCGTAAAACAAACATTGAGAAATTAATTTCCATTATTTACAGAAGCAGAAAGTACTTTTCTAATAAAGATGCATGGAGTGTGATCCGAAATTCAATTTCGTAAAACAAACATTGAGAAATTGAATTCTATTACTTGCAGAAGGCAGCAAGTACTCTTCTAGGTGGTTCAGAGGGCCTTCTGGCGTGCATTACAAACCTATTGTCTATGGCAACCACATCACCAACTTCCCAATTCACTTCAAAACACTCTTCCTCTGCTATTTGGATGCATGATTCAATAGCTTCTATAGGAATCTCGGATCTATCTCCCAGAATATGGGTATTTGCATGATTAATTCCAAATGCTAACAGATTGAACCAGGCTTTCTTCTTCCCATCTACTTCTTTGATAGAAACAAGTGGCCCGACATCAAGCGTCATAGTGTTCCCCTCCCAACTCACCTTGGACACTTTCTGTAAAGAATATTTAGCCCTGAAAACAAAATTCCAAACATTTTTTTTCAATTTTTATATTTATCTCATTCACTCTTCATTTTTACTACAAACCAATTTAGCTTTAAAGAAGTTAAAGTCATCTCAATTCAAATTTGAAAACGAGAAAAATTAGACTCTTTGGTAAGCAAGCTTCCGGACAAATTAGGTGCAGATTATTACAAGATTTAAGAAAATTATCTTGCAAATTTATCCAGAAGGTTGTCTTAAATAACAGAGATTTTCAAAACAATGTCAAAAAAGCTCAGTTTAGTCATTACTTCCTCTCTGCTTCCTCTTTATCCTTTGTTTTGTAATGGGATTGCCAACCCTTTATGAAAATTTCGGGATCGTCGTCCTGAGGATGAATGGAAGGACGAATCAACCCTTCTTTTTCGATTTTTTTCACTAACTCTGGATATTTTTCTTCCATTCTCTCAGTAATCTTATGACTTAATAAAATTGCAGTTTGACCACCTTCTGGAGGAGCAATCTCGCAGAAAAAGAGCACTTTGCCTGGGGATTCTTCATACTATTTCACAGCAAAGACAGTGGACATGGTGTAAAAATCAATGGCTTGAACATATATTGCGAGGAAGAGAATTTCCAACCTCTGTAAGTCTTTATACATCTATTTTTTCAATATTTTGATACAGACTAATTTTACAGAAAGAGTTTTTGAATAAAATTATTTAATAAATTTTAGATCACACTTTATAATCTATCACAAAGATGAATGAAAATAAATGAGATTGTGGACTGGCTATCTTATTTTATTTATTTAAGATTAGAGCCACAATCCATTTTCAATTTCTTTCATCTTAATTAACAGATCAGTTTTATCAAAAAACTCATTCTGTAATAATGAGTCTGATTTTATTTGTGGTAGAAACTTACCATAGACATCTCATGATGGAAATTGATGGATTGATGGAGACGAGCTTCATTTGCAGTGTAAACTCTTCCTTCAATCCTTGTTCTTGAAGCAAAGCCCAAATATGGCTGTTCTTCCCAACCAAATGCCTCCACAACTGCATTGAAATCTGATGCACTTTTGAGGGGAAATGCTCTGAACAACAACGCTCCTACCTGTTTGAGTTGAGCGTTTATCCACTCTCTGTTGTTACGAATGGTATGAAGAAAAGATTGTACGGTATTGCAGTTATTCTGCGGCAACAGAACCATAGGAAAGAGGAGGCCATGTTCATCCATAACTTGCTGGTGGGCAATCTTCCCCTGCTGGAAAGGAGACTCCTGCATCATCTCCATTTTGTTGAGGTTGGAATAACAGCAATTGGTGGGTGTATATAAGAATCTTGGAGGGGGTTGTATGAAGACCAACGCGTGGAAGATGACAAGGAGTTATTGTCAACGGCTGTGAACAAAAATGTTCAACACCATCAAATTATATTGTGGACTTAAAAGAGCCTTTCTTTTTTGTGATTAAAAAATAAAATAAAAATTATATGTCACATGAATTTTGATGTAATTTATAAATAAATTGTATTGTGTTTTGGAAGTTTTAGAAAGAGTGGTCGTTGGTTTATTGATGAAGTTGATTGGTTTATAAAGAATTTATAAGGGGTTAATTTTTGTTGACTGTAAAATCTTGATAATATAAGGGACGAGGTCGAGATCGAATTAGAGTCTGAAGAAAATTTGACAGAATGAAAATCTTTAAGTGCTTGACACTAAATCAAATACATGATTAATTAAATAAATATCCCTCATTCCTTAATATTAAAGAGAAGATTTAATTAGTGCATCTGAGTTGGCCTAATTGTGAAGAACATGTGTTCCCGAAAAGAAAGTCTCTGTGTCTAACTTTGTAGGGGCTAAGGTATACACACATTCATGAAAAGTATCCACATGCAATGGGCTAACCGGTTCAGTATTTAACACAACAGGTTCGCCACGTAACTTGAACCCTATGTTCAATACGGTGAAGCAAAGTCCATGGCTAGCGATAGGTTTAGGCTTTCCACTTACAAAACAAATGTCAGAACTTAAATTTTTTGCTAAAGAGATATAAAAGGGTTGGTAAAGTGAGTTGATTATGCCCATCCACACCCAAATTTGAATCTCATAAGACATATATACACTGGTTTTGGCCATTTAAATATGCTTTCAAAATATTCAAGTGATAACCATTTATATTTATTTAATAGTTCATGGGAACTAATATCAATTAAAAAAAGAATAAAAAACTTAAACAATTTAAATAAATTCGAAAAACATAAATCAATTAAATAAATACCCCTTTATAAATAAATTTGACAAAATAAATACTTAAAAATTTAATCAATTAAATAAATAACTTTCATTCATTAATATTAAAAAAGGACTTAATCATTTTTTTTTAAAATCCAGAATTTTCATTAATTAAATAAATATTCCCTTATCTAAACGGAAGACTTCATCCATTAAAAAAAATAAAAAATAATAATTACTTAAATAAATACCCCTTAATCCTTTATAATAGGCAGAAGACTTGGTCAATTAAATTTAAAAAATTAAAAATCCTAATATTTTAGTATTGTTGATATCACCGTGTTTAAAAAAAAATTGGTACTGATATGATCAACGATGGGTTTCAAAAGAAAAATTTGGCATCGATATCATCAACAACATCTTAAATGTTTTTTATTTGGGTTGATATTGCCAACGATAAGTCTTAAATGTTTTTTTTCATTTTAAAATTGATATGACTGATGATGGGTATTGATATTTGTAAGGGGAGCAATTAAATTATTCAGTTGTTGCCTGGTCATTGTTTCAGATAGGGTGACCGCTGCCACTTGGGATTTCAGAAAATTATTCGACAATATAAACGACAAATACATTTCAAACTATGCATATACTATTTTGCAGTTATAATCGATTCCACAAGTATTTCTAATAGTCCTAATTTTGGTGCTTATAATTAATATTTGTTACAATCGTCCTACAAATATTAAAATTGTTATAATCGATTTTAGAGGGGATTTTAGTAGTTATATATTGTCGAGATTTTATTTTAGTGGAAATTAGACATAATAATATTATATTAGTTAATTCTCCCACATTTTATTGGTATATTAATTAATTCACTCACTTCTGAATGACTAATGTTTGATAGGAAAAGTTTTTAATATATAAGAGTTATAAACCAGAGTAATAGTATGGATGAAGTGAAGTCTCGATTTGTAATGTCTATCAAGTGATCTGCATTCAAAATGTTCCATTATATTCCATTTAGTTCATATGGAAAAATATTCTTCCTACCTCAAGATGTCCATATAATCACTTGCTGAAAGTATTCTTATAAACCCAATCAAAATTACACTGAGATTTATAAGCATAAACTATTTAAACTTCACCAATACATTAAGTTCTTGAATCCTTATTTTATAATCAGGCATAGGTATCTATTATAATCCCCTGAACTAATTAATGTAAAATTTACATTAGACAATATGTACCTAATACAAATAAATTGTTTTTTCACATTTTTTTTTTCACATTAAATTTGGAATATCTATATTATTAAAAAAATAAAATGAATTAATTTATTATATTTTCATTAGATAATTTTATTCATATAATTAGTACTCCAAAGAAACTCCATAGTTTTTACATTGAAAATATAAATTTCAGAAGGAAAAGAAAAACATTACAAAAATAATTTGAGAGAGATGACGACTATCAATCAAATCTATAGGGAAATAGGTGACATTCAATATTATCACACACAACAAATAACCTTACCAAATGTAGCCTTAGTTGTGAACTTCTAAAACATATAGAACACGTCAAATAATGTAATTTGAATTTGTGGTGCGATTGTTTCCTTGAAGTGTGAGTGCAAGTAATAATTGTGAGCTTATTAGTCCTGGAGGGAGGGACTATAGGCATCATTATGTTGTAACATGGAATTAATTTTCTTCTTGTCGATCAATCAAATGCCATTAATTTACATGCCAATAGATATATGAAACTTTTACCTAAGTAAATTATAGACCTGTTACGGGTATGTAAATTAATATTATTTTTTCTCTGTACATTGGTTGAAACTTTAGGATGTTATTTTTACCTCTCCTTAAATTAAAGCACCTCTGTCATTTATCTTTGTCAAAACTGGTACTTTCATAATAACTTGTCAGGGTGTCAAAATAGGAGTTGTCAAAAAAATTAATATTTGTAAGCTATCCACTGAATGACATGATTATGTGTCTAAAAAAGGAAAGGGCAGTCATAGCATGGCATTAATTCTTGTAGCACTGGATTTGTTATTTTATGATTTTATTCTCTACATGTCAAAAGGGATAGTTTTTCATAGCAAGGCACCATTCTTCTTGGAGCATGTAATCTCAACCTATCTTGCCTATTATGTATTGTGTTTTTTTTTTTTTTTCTTTCTACCTATTACAAATTTGTATTTGTATTGGCATGGGTCCCCTATTGACAACACTTTGGCTATGGCTCACATCCTTGATAGTAACCCCTTTGGATTGCACCGTTTGATTGCATCTTTTAGATCTGGCTTACATTCTTGATAGCAAGCCTATCCCATTGTTTTTACTATGTCAAACCTAGGGCTTTTATTTTTTCTTTAAACATGGGCATAAATAGCAATTTTTCATGCTTTTATATTATTGTTGACACTTGGATTTTCACCCCTGAGGAGATGCCTAACTCTCCTCATCCAAGTGGCATAATGGAAACATCCCTCTTGCTGTGGGTGAAAATGTTGAGAGATGAATCTCTAGAAGGGCTATTTCCCTTGATGCACTCTTTGAAGCGCTTCCTTATCTATCAACTTGTGGATGAAAAGGGTTAAGAAAAAACTAAGAAAACCAAAAAAAGTTGATGCATCAATGTTTAATCTCCTCCTATTTGACTGAATATATACTACTTAAAGACAAACAAAGTCTCTCTCACACAAAATAGACAACTTAAAATGCATTATCACATCAATGTTTCATATGTTAGATTCAAGAAGGTATTTGATACTTAGGAGGGTAATGGATGATTTCATGAGTGAATATAGTCATAAACTACTTATAAGATACATATACACTTAAAAAAGAATACTAACAACTCCCTACAATAATACTCTTTTTGCACACTTGGTAGACAATCAAGGATAACATGCCAGAAAAGAAGATCTTCTACTAGACAAGACCAACAAGATTGCACTAACACTCAATTGCCCAACATAAAAGTAGGAAAAACACTTGTTTATTTCTTCAAGAGTCCTTCAACTACAAAATTGGCTAGGGTTTCACCATCAACCAATGGAGGTTTCTCAAAAGAGCTAAAAGAGTCCATATTTATAACCTTTGAGAGAGATACAAGGCAAAAAAACTCCAAAAGTCACTTATACACATGTCAATTCAAGAAAGGAGGTTACAATTACATGGGAAAGAGATGTGAAATGAACCATGTAATTTTAGGAGGTCCAATTGTCCATACAACTCATGAAACTAATGAAAAGTGTCTCAAAATTCCTTATCCTAGCCTAGAAAACTATCTTCATCATTTAGATATATTTGAACATCCCACCAATGACTAGGAATAGGTCTAATGATGTGAATACGAGGGAAGGCCTTCAGGAATGCAATTTCATGCATTGGTTTCATTCCTACTTCTTTGGAAACTCCTATAATGAATGAATCATTGTCTGCAATCTAGAAAAATCTTTGTTTCAATCACCCCTCACATATGGCCTCAAAAATACATTTAGTTTTCCATAAAAATATATGGGAGGGGCTGAGTGACACTTGGTAAGACTCTCCATGGTCTTTTACTTCTCAAATTCACCTTTAAAAACTTCCATTTGAGTTTTCCACACTTTTCACTCTTGTGCTCACTATCCTAGTTCTGACTGGCTAAAAATGAGATCTCTAGTTAGGACACTTATAAGTTTTTCCATGGAATAAAATGACCACATGAAGTTATAATTGGTCTTTATCCTCCTTCCAAACTTTATTTCATCTTCTCAAACCTCCTAGAACCTGTAAAACATAGAAAAAGGTGAGAAAAACATTATTTTACATGATGTTCATACAGTTCCATACATCTTACTTGCATGATTGAGATCTTGAGTGAGTCTCCGCCATGATCTAATATGTTTAATTTCCAAATTATTCCATTTGAATTGCTCTCCATGCTTGTTTCCTCTATCGGGTTCCTCTAAGGGTTTTACTAGGGTTTTAGACTGTTTATGCTCTTAACAATTGTTCATATAGGTGGCACATTAAATTTTCCAACTAATGCCACACATTTATTTTTTAGGAACCTCTATAACTCCCCATAACCCCATTTTTTATCATTCAGAGGCTTATCAAAGATATGAACTTTATAAGTTGACCTATCGATTGTGTTTCTCTACTTTCCTGCATATCTGAGTTATTTTCAGGTCAAAAACAATTCTCCTATTAGGTTCTCTACATAAAAAATCTCATAAATGTTTGAAAACACTCCATAATCATGCCCATCATATGGATTGCTCATCAAGGCCTAGAAATGAAAGGTATACCCTAATTGACTTCAAGTCTCCTTAAGGCCTAATGGGCTTGGCATATCCCCTGTAATTTTGGATCACATGGGATGTTATAACATGTTTAGTATGGTTTCTTATGAATTTTTACACTCCATTCATGCTCACTAAGTCATCATATGACCTTTGAAACACTCTTTTTCACCTTTTCTCTCTCATTTTCCACTTAGGCCTAGTGGGAGCTTACCTAATTTGACTTTGTGAATGAATACTTGGGTCATGTTGGAGGGTTAGAGCTTGAGTGAGTGTTCATTATCCTCCATACATATTTTGTACTCATCAACCACTTTTCCTTGAATATTGGAGATTTAAGCAATTTCAAAATTATGGACTTTGTGATTTAGGCAATTTCCAAAAGGGATCAACTTGTCTATGTTAAGAATTGAAAACTATTATTCCTAGCAAATGTGGGACAAAGAAAAGTCAAAATGCGCCCAAGGAGGAAGATCGATAGTTCCCAAGCGCCTAGAAAGGAGGCTGGTGGTTTTAAAACCTGCACCTTTGGTGCAAAAGGATAAGGCTTTGACCACTTCAGCTATGGAGGTCGAAGTGTTATAAAAGGGATGAAATTCTACTTGAAGAAGAAGAAGAAGCTGACTGTGTATTGGAGAATATAGACCCACTTACAGTATTTGGTCATTTTGGAGCCCTTAGAGGCCGAATCAGAGCTCGGAGTAAACTACAAAGTTGTTTAGAATTTTGATATGCTCTGTGCATTATATTAATTTTCCCATTTTGGATAATTGGTGATGCCATTTTGAGCTATATAAGTTGCCAATTTTGATTTTGGAGAAGCCTCTGCATGTGATTCAGGAAGGTGAAGGACGTGCTGAGTCAGCCAAGGTCTTTCGAAGGTCTGATCACTATTTTTATAGAGAGATATGATCTTTTATTATTTTGTAAGTATTATTTTGGATTGCAAATTTAGAAACAATTAATGGATCAGTTCAATACTAACCCGGGCACGTAGGAATTCCGAACCTCGTAAATAATTTTTGTGTTTTGATCTTTGAATTCAGTTTTGCATTTTATTTTTATTTAATTTACAGATTATAATTCAAATTTTAATCAGAATGCAAAAATTACTCATTTTATCATTTATGAGAAATTGGATAAAATTGAGAATTTGAAAAATATGATAGTTTCAATGGATATTTGATGTGATCTATTAATTCGCCTTTATTTCATTTTTGAAACTTGATTTGGATCAGATTTAATCATTCCAAAATCTTATATGTTAAGAAATTTAGAATTCATACTTTTAAAATTTCACTTAGAGTTTATCAGTGGAGTTTACAGATCAAGTTGGTATCAGAGCAATTGGAATGCAGGGATTGCTTCTAGTTGTTAATTGACAGTTGCTTTCAGAATAGTTGGATTATTGGTTTGCAGATTGATTATATTGTAGTGTGTAGTGTGAAATCAGGTGTTTACAAGAAACCATGGGCAAGTTGTCACAGATTGAGGTCATCAAAGATGAAAATGCAATCTTGAGATGCGAGAAATTTGCACTTGAATTGCAAGTGGCAAAGTTAAAATTATAGGTCAAATCCAAGGATGAGCTCTTGATTAGATTATAATGTGGTGAGTGTGAAAAGGTAAAGCCTTCAACTTCAGATGCAAAAACTATGATTGAGTGCAATGTAATTTTGTCTCCATAGGAATCTTTATCTTCTTCTACCATTTTAGATTCAGATTCTAGTAATATTGTTTTTGGTGTTTTCAAAAAAAAGGCTAAGGGCATAGGATCTAAATTGTTGTTTAGAATGGGCTATAATGGAGGAGGTCTTGGTAGAGATAGACAAGGTATATCTAACCCAATTCAGGTTGAGCATAGACCTCTTCATGCAGGTTTGGGTTATACTAGTGTGCAGGTGGATGATGGAGAAGTTTCTTCCATGGCTAAAACAAGACGAGCTTCCAATAGTGAAGGTTCTAGTCCACTAGTTCAAAAGTGTAAAGGTAAAAGAGGTATTGAGATTCAACCTCCTGATTCTTACACTAAATCTTTTGATCTACTTGATACTTTTAAGAAGTTTAGATATAATGTACAAAAGATAATGCAATCATTTCCATGCACTTTTTGTGGGATGACTAACCATAGTGCTAAGACTTGTTGGAAATGAAATGCTTTGTTGAAGTAGATTGCATGTTTTAAAGACCATTCTTATGTTAATTTGGGAATTGGAAAAATGGGACCCTCACCTAAGAAGGAAGTTTGTACTCACTGTAAAGTGAGTGGACATAGGATTGATAGATGATATAAGCTTCATTCATCTTCACATTCAAGTAATGTTAAAACTAAGATGATTTACAAACCTCTCACTAAGGTTAATGAAGATAATTCAATCCATAATGTAGTTGACAATACAACCCAGGATAAGGTAAAACCTACAAGTGAAAATCCATTAAAGAGGTTAAGTCAACAATATGCAATTGATAATGAATCCATAGAGACAATCAATTTCACTAGGAAGAAAGAATTGGTTAAGTGGATTATAACTACATTATTTTTGCAAAGCATGGTTAAGAATTCACATAAGGGAATGAAAAAGCTTTGATAGATGTAGATTAGATTTGGTGGGAACACTTCAAGACAGGTTTACCATATGAAGTTTTTCAATTCTCACTTTTTGATAACTCTAAGTTTTTGATCTCTAGAATATACTATATGGGTAGTCGAATAATGGATAAGACATTAACTCATTTGAAACAGTTGGGGATATAGCAGAGTGATGTTGTGAGTTATTTCCTTACAACACTTGTCTCACATTTGACTGCTATTTTAAGAATGTATCTATTTTTGGCACATGGATGTTTAGATGAATTTTTTAAGACCCTTTGGGGATGTTTAAATGTTAGGTAGCATGCATTTTTGGTTGTTTGCATTTGCTTAGCATATAAGTCCCATACTAGGGCATTGTATTGCAAAATGTCCACAACATTTATTGTATGTTGTTTGCATTATAAACTTGTCTTGCAGTTACGTTGGGAGTTGTTTCAATTTTTGGGAATTCACTGCTTTACAGGATGTGCCATTTGGGTAGGCAGTTTGATATGTTGTAATCACTTTTGCAGTTGCAGATTCACTTACTCATGCCTTTGGATTAGGCATTTATATAGTTTGATTATGAATCATTTTAATGCAATTGTTTATATCTCTTGCTATGATTGGTTCTATTTTCATGGATGCAGTAGACCAGTTATAAGATTTTAGGTGATAGTCAACTTTTGGAGACCAAAAGCCTATTTTGTAAGGAGGTGTGATCCAGAGTTCATTCTAGAAAAAGTTTCCAAATCATGATGAAACTAATTTCACAGCATAGAGATATTTGAGAAATTTTTGACGCTTTTTGTAATTTGTAAAATGGACACCGTATGCAAAAGATATGGTCTGTTGAAGTTTTCTTGCAACAGAGAAAAATGTGGTGTCGCAAGATGAAATGGCGCAATGTGGACACGCCAAGTGGACCAATCAGGTGGTGACACATGGCAGTCAATGGGAGTCCATAGATTTGAAATCACAAATTCCATAGATTTGAAATTGCAAAGTCCATAGAAATTATCTAATTGCAATGTATTTACAAGTTCGTAGATTCAAAAAATTACAAGTCCATAGAAATCTTGCGACAAGTGAAAAAAGAGGATGTTGAAAGTGACGTGTTATTGTTTAAATATGCCAAGTGGACTAATGGCCAATTGACACATGGAAAAATAATTAGGTGCAAAAAAATTTGGGTTTGGTGTTTTTATTTCACATGTTATTTGAAATTTTTTCAAATATTTATCACTTTGAAACAAAGTGCCAAAGGCCAACTTGCACAAGCTGCCACGTCACCTGCCATGTCACCCCACCAATCATGCATTGACCAAGTCTAAATGGTGGCCTAAGTTGGTGCCTAAGTCTTGGAATTTGGAAATGGGATCAACTTGTCTATTTTAATCATTGAAAACTATTATTCCTAGCAAATGTGGGACAAAGAAAAGTCAAAATGTGCCCAAAGAGGAAGACTGACAGTTCCCAAGTGCCTAGAAAGGAGGTCAGCAGTTTTGAAACCTGCACCTTTGGTGCAAAAGGATAAGGCTTTGACCACTTCAGCTATGGAGGTTTAAGTGTTATAAAAGGGATGAAATTCTACTTGAAGAAGAAGAAGAAGCTGACTGTGTATTGGAGAATATAGACCCGCTTATAATATTTAGTCATTTTGGAGCCCTTAGAGGCTGAATCAGAGCTTGGAGTAAACTACAAAGTTGTTTATAATTTTGATATGCTCTATGAAGTATATTCATTTTCCCATTTTTAAGAATTGGTGATGCCATTTTGAGCTATAGAAGTTTCCAATTTTGATTTCGGAGAAGCCTCTGCGTGTGATTCAGGAAGATGAAGGATGTGTTGAGTCAGCCAAGGTCTTTTGAAGGTATGATCACTATTTTTATAGAGAGATATGATATTTTTTTGTTTTTTAAGTATTATTTTATCTTGAAAATTTAGCAACAATTAATGGATTGGTTTGATACGAACCTGGGGACGTAGGAATTCTTAACCCTATAATAATTTCTGTGTTTTGATCTTTGAATTCAGTTTTGTATTTCATTTTTAGTTAATTTATAGATTATAATTCATATTTTAATCAGAATGCAAAAATTACTCATTTTATCATTTACGAGAAATTGGATAAAATCAAGAATTTGAAAAATCTGATAGTTTTAATGGATATTTGATGTGATCTATTAATTCACCTTTATTTCAGTTTTGAAACTTGATTTGGATCAGATTTTAATCAGATTTAATCATTCCAACATCTTATATTTTGAGAAATTTAGAATTCATACTTTTAAAATTTCACTTAGAGTTTATTATTGGAGTTTACAGCTCAATCAAGGCCTAGAAATGAAAGGTATACCCCAATTGACTTCAAGTCTCCTTAAGGCCTAATGTGCTTGGCATACCCCCTATAAGTTTGGATCACTTGGGATGTTATAACATGTTTAGTATGGTTTCTTATGAATTTTTACACTCCATTCATACTCACTAAGTCATCATATGACCTTTGAAACACTCTTTTTCACCTTTTCTCTCTCATTTTCCACTTAGGCCTAGTGGGAACTCACCTAATTTGACTTTGTGTATGAATAGTTAGGTCATTTTGGAGGGTTAGAGCTTGAGTGAGTGTTAATTATCCTCCATACATATTCTGTACTCATCAACCAATTTTCCTTTAATATCCCAAAACCTCAACTTATGTCCTTCACTCATTTTGTCATCTTATGCTTATCTTGCCAAAGTTTTGATTTTCATGAGTGGATGATCTCTGAGACAAAAAAGAGAGATATATCCCTCATACCCATGGAAAAATTAAAGTTTTGGGAATTTTATAAGGTTATAATGAGGATCTATACCAAAGGGCAAGGCCATACTGATCTGAGCAACAATTCAGGTGATAATTCGGGGACGGTTCCACCCTAATTAGTGACAGAACTTCTGGGAGCCATAACTTTTGCACCGTAGCTCCAATTGACTCACCGTTTGAACCGTTAGAAAGATAATAATGAGAATAAAATTTTTAGATGGAATGGATATATTTTAAATGTATTTTTACCCATAAAAATCTAATATAAGTGCCCCATATTTTAATTTTTGTAGTGCAGTCTAAGAATAATAAGTTTCTAAAAATAGTAATTCCTGAATTCTATATTGTTTTAAATCATGGAATTAAACCACTTAATCTCCATAGAGATTTATGACCTTAAAAATACTCCCCCTACTTTAAAAATTTGTATAAATTAATATTTAACCCAAAATGGAAATCAGACATCTCTTCCCAGAGATAAGCATATAGTTGTATTGTGATCTTAAGTAATAAAAGATTTCTTCTCAGAGAATTCATTGTTACTATGTTATTTTTGTGTTATTTAAATATTTTAAAACCAAAAATTCTATGTTTTTTATTACATACTCCTTTATTTAGGTACCTAATCAACTCAAGTTGTCTAAAAAAGGGGCTAAATAACCCTATTTTCCTGCATTTTTATCCAAATCCACTTGTGGATGACCTTTCCAAGCCAATTCTATTATTATATACTATTTTCACATGATAAAAAACTTAATTTAATTCTCATTAATAGTTTAAACCCTTTCAAACCTTATTATTATGGAGATTCTTACCTTTGTTCATTGGATTAAGAGCTTTCCTAGACAATTGTATGGACTGATGCTCATTTGTTAGGTGAGGAAATCATATGAACACTTTGGTAGTGTGGGAGTTTATAATAAACTTATTTAATCATCATTAATAATATATTTTACATTTAACAGCTCTCATTACTCCTAGATGTTCATGTCTCATTTTGTTCCTTGCTTGCCTAGACCCTGCTATAGGTGAAAATTAGGGTTTTCGACCTTCTATAAACTTGTTTTTTCCTCAAAAGGGTTTGATGACACCACTAAAATGTTATTTGAGTTTCTCATTCACTTTTCATTAATTTTGTGATCCCATTCAATATATAAATGCACTTCATCACCAAACTTGGCCCCTATTTGTATCTTAACTAAGATCCCCTGCCTGTAGGTGGTTTTGGCTTTGTTTATGGTGTACAAAGATCCTCTTTGCAATACTAGGGTCACAAAAAAATGTATCATATTTTTATACACCTTTAATTGTCATGAAAATCCCTCAAAACTCAAATCCAACCTATTATCTTCATCTTACCTATCTGACCTGAGTTTTGTCCTGAGTCCTATAGGTGGACTGAGACCTTATCCACTTGATCATGGTGTTAATAGGTTCTTTGAAACCTATTTTGTGTCATATATTTCTATATTTACTTTTAACTTTACTTGTATGTTCCTGAGATCATGAAGTAGGTCCCCTTAGACTGAGACACTCTTCTTAAGACCTTGCATAGACTATTGTAGGTTGCCATTTCATACTTAAAGGAGCCCTATAGGTGATCATGGGCATGTAAAATGTATTTATTAATTCTTCTTAATGAATTATGACCTTGTTTTATATTTTTAAACCATATAAATTCATTATCTATTAGGCCATGATTTCAAATTCCTTTTAAGATGAGAAAATAACTATTTCCTCACAAACATGTAGATGTCACTAAGTGTTTTTAGTGTGTTTTGAGGCACCTTTTGAATTCTAAAAAAGCATTCCCCAATCCTTTTTTGCCCCTAAAACATTAAATTACTCCTGTTTATAGTAGAATTAACTAAACTAAATCATTAGTGTGTCCTACAATCTTTAGGGGACATGTTAAAAAGGTTCAACAAAACCTCATGGGCCTCTGTTTGCTCAAAACAAGGAAATTGGGCCTGAAACATAGTCCACTGACTCTCTTATACTCTTTCACCTTCAACTACCTTGATTATGTTTCACATATGAAAGATTAATCTCTCTCAACCTATTGGGATCTCGATAAGTTTTCAATCCATATTTCAATATCCCATTTTGACCCCATATCCTTCAGCTATGGTTGCTTGTAAGTATGCACTTGATTGTATGTAGGGAGAGGGGATGGGAAAGAGAAAGAGTATGTTTGTTTAAAACTTCATAACATCCAAAATACATTTTAAAACATTTAAATGGATGACTTATATCAATAAAACCTTTAAAATGTCCTCAAAACATTTTATTCAACATGGAAATCACTAGCCTATAGATGCACATTTAACTGGTATGCAGGAAGCTAACAGGGTTATTGGTTATATTCATTATAAAAGGGCCTCAAATAGCCACTATGTATTCTTTAAAATTATGGCATGGGTTTATTGAAAAAAATTAAGACCTAAATCAAGTCAATACAGATACATTTCAAAGGTATAGACCTTTTCAAGCACTTGTAAGATGCCCATTAATGGTTGACTATGTAAATGTGTACTATAATTATAATTCATGGAGAATTAGCTTCAAGATTGAAGTTTTAAAATGAATTCAGAGTAAATATAATTTTTTAAACATGTAGAGGACATTAACACAACCCTCTGTGACCAATCACAAAGCGTAAAGACTCAGAAAACACTACAAACCTGCTCATCAACTCAGAATATACTACTCTATAATTTCAAGGTTATTAGCTAATAAAAACAACCTAAAACTTGAAGAAAATAATTTAATGTGTAATTATACATTTCCAAAATCCTCTAGAGAAAGAAATAGCAACTAGTTTGTATGAATTTATCTAGAATGAAGGAAAACAAGGGTGCACCAAATAATGATCAAATCTGCATAGTCAACTTATTAAAAATGATTCATACAGTAAAGTTGACCAATATTCAAAAAAAAATAATGAAAATTAATCTCTCCTAGTGTACAAAAACCTCCTAAATTAAATTTTTTTTAAACTGCTTGTGCTTCTTGTACTGAGCAAAAACCTAAGGGTCACTCCAGTCTACCAAGAAGAGCTAGAAATGTGTAGAATGGTTTTGGCATAAAAAAACCTCTTTCATATCAAATAAATAATTTATGTTAGTTTTATAAGTATGAGGATACCCCCCATTATCTTCCCCACATGGCACACTTCCCAAAAATCCATACAAGTGCCATTTTCCTCTTTTTTAGTTGATTTTTACAATTTCAGTTAAACAATCTACAAAATTCAGAGATAATTGACATATTTGACACATAAAATGACTTATTTGACGTTTTAAATTAAAATATGACACTTATACACCTTGGTAACCATTCTAATTGCATTAATGACCCCTACAAGTGCATTAAATGACCCCAAATGGACAAGTTGACCAAAACAACTAAAACCAAATCTAAAATGACCTTAAATTACATCATATAAGAAGTAAAACTTTATATGAAAATATATTAAGACCCCTTAAAATCTTTAAACATCATAATTTTGCCTAGGGGTGCCTAATTTTGATTAAAAGTCAAACTTGGTCAATAAAATGGTGCTTCATAGAGGTAGTATACCTGTTATACTAAGGACCAGTAGCCTTATCTTACAAAGGGTCAATGGATTTAATGGATTATTAAAGATTCATTGCAAGTAATTTATTAAAAAAAAAAATCAAACACAACACACCATCAAACACAAGACAAGACAAGACACAAAATAAGGAAAGAGACAATGCAAAACTCACACATGTTCATAACTGCTTGGGGAACACAAGGAAAAAAAGAAAATATGTAAAAGGAGAGAGGAGAAACTTAATATAAGTGTTTTATATATATACAATTGACTGGGATATGAAGCTCCTCTCCGTCTAACCTTGAGAGTTGGAAAGCATTGTGTTACTTTCATTGTTTGATCACATCTAGGCCACTCCATAAAGAATCAAAATTTGTATGTCTTCTAGGTTTAGCTATGTCTTCATCCCATTTTATGACAATATATCCCTCCTTGAAACTTCTAAAATGGATTCATTGTCAAATTATCTCTTTGTTTATTCTTGGTGAGTTCTCATAATTTGCATAGCTTGATCTCTTGTCTCCTCAAGCTCCATCAACATGCATAACCTGACTTCCATGCTCTAATTCTCCACCAATTATAGTTGATAAGTGAGGTCCAATGATATTATTTCAATTTAAATATCTAATCTATATTATCTTATATATACAAGTGTGTATGGTGAGTTTCTAATAGCTCTTTTTGGTGTGATCCTATCAGCCCAAAGGGCTGTCTTCAACTTGGAATGCCAAGTCCTTTGATTCTCCTCCATTATCCTATTTATGATTATAATTAGATTATTATTGGTGGAATCAGATATTCTATTCACTTGTGGATAATATTTTGAAGAGGTACTAAGATATATGCCATGTTTCAAAGCCCATTCACTTGTCCTTATTCTAGAAAAAGCTAATGCATTATCTGAAATAATTGTTGAAGGAGCTCCAAACCTTTTTACTATACATTCATAGAAGTATAAAATTGAGTTTTCATTTGAATCTTTAACATATACATCCTCCACACATCTTGTAAAATAATCTATAGTAGTCAACACCCACTTATGACCATCACTAGAAGGTGGATTGATTAGACCTATGAAATATAAAACCCATTGTATGAAGGGTGCATCAACTTGAATTGGATAAAGAGACAAGGTAAAAATATTTTGGTTACCATCAAATAGATAAAATTTTGTGCACTTCCTAACCAAATCATGGGTGTCTTTGAACATATTAGACTGAAAGTATCCATCCCTCATAATCTTAGTACCTGTGGTTCTTGGAGCAAAGTGACAATTAGCTGGTCCATCATGAAATTGAAATAGTAATTTATTAATGTGATATGATTAATTAAATACACTTCAATAACACACCTAAAAATTCCTTCCTAAATAATACTCCATCAACAAGTACATAATGAATGGATTGCAATCTAAAGTACCTTCTTCTAGCTCTATCTAGGCCTTGTGGACACTCACCGGTTTGGAGAAAATGAATCATATATTGTGTCCAAATTCTCATTGATGAAGTTATACGTAACATAATATCATCATGGAGTGTCAAAAAAAACTCTTTTTTCTCCTTCAAATCTGAATCAAGATGCTCACATAACCCCTTCCCTTTCACTTGCTTGGTTGTTTTGATTTCCACATCATACTCCATCACTTTTCTAATCCAACCAGCACTATTTTCATTCAAATACCTACTTAAAATGAATTATTTGACATGAGGATTAGGTAAAAATATGTTAATCTTGTTTTTAGAAAACATATGCTTAAAATTCTTTAGACTCCTAATAACTAAATGTATTTACTTCTCAACATAGGTATATCTTACCTCATAGCCCTCCAACCCTTGACTAAAGAAGGCAATAGATTGATCCAAGTTCTCATCATTTTATTTAGTAAGTATGGTTTAAATTACCTCATCATTTCTAAAATTATACAAAATAAACTCCTTTGATAAATTAAGACTTACAAGGGTTGGAGCTTGAGCAATGGCTTGTTTGATCTCTTCAAAACATTCCTTCCTCCTTTGTGTCCAAGTGAACACTTTATCCTTCCTTAGTATGGAGGTTAGAAGCTTGACCAAATTAGAAAAACTAGGAATTAATATCCTTATGAAATTTATTTTCGTAAATAAACTTTTTGAACCCTTCTTGTGTTTAGACAAAGACAATGCCACAATGGCACTCACCCTTTTAGGATCTATGTATAAGCCCTTCTTGGAGACAATATGTCCTAAGATTTTTCCTTCATAGATATAAAACACACATTTATTTGGGTTTAGAGAGATCCCAAAATATCTACACCTTTCAAAAATCTACATTAGGTGATCAAAATGATCCTTTGCATCCTTGGATAAAACTATTACATCATCAAGATATACCAACATAATGTCATTGATTAGTCCTTAGAAAGTCATATCCATTGCATTTTGAAATTTATCTCAAGAATTATACAATACATAAATAGTTTTCCTATAATCATATGTACCCCATTTAGTAGTAAAGACTATCTTATATTGGTCACTTTCCTTCACTAAAATCTGATTATACCCAGAACACCCATCAAGGAGAGAAAACCTTTCAATACCTACCACAAATTGCAAGATTTATTCCATGGAAGGGAGGGGATAATGATCCTTTAAGGAAACTCTATTCAAGTCCCTAAAATTAATACACAACTTTATCTCTCCATTCTTCTTTCTAATAGGGACTAAGTTTGCTAACCAAGATGAATGCTTAATACGAAAGACGATTTTAGACTCAATCAACTTATTAAGTTATTTCTTCATGAGGGGATCAGGTTTAGGATTGATTGACCTTTGTATTTGCTTTATAGGCTTGGAATTTTCATCTAGATCTATGGTATGTTGAGATAAGTTTGGGTTAAAGCCTTTCAAGTCACTATATTCCCATGCAAAGACATCAAAAAAATCCTTGCATAACTCAAAAAAAGCATGCTTCTCTTCACTAGTACATACCTTTACAAGTGCAAGTAACTTGTCTTTGAATATTTGTACTTTATCATAGTTCTTTCTCTTTCTTCAGCTGGTCATCCTCATTGAATACACCCTCAATAATGATTAGGCCTTTAGGAATTTTGTTGGACTTTAATTAGACAATCTACCCTCCATATTGCTATTGTAGTTTGGACTGATTCTTAGCAAAAAAATCAGTGTCTTCTTATATAAAAAGTTTTATTTGTTGATCACTATAAAAAACTTGAAAATTTGTGACATTATCCAATATGGAGGGCTTTACAATCACCTTTAGATGAGGCTGGTTCTTATCCTCTTTTATCCCTTTTAGAACATCAAAATGAGCTCCAATTTATAACAACCTATCATCATGATTGTTGTCCTCTCTTGGAATATATGTGATGTTGAAATATTGAAAACCTTCCACAATATCCCATACTCTATGCTTATAAGACTTAAGCAAAGAGTTCTTAGTCAAATTCTACCCTCTCACTTGATTCACAACTAACTCAGTATCACCAAACACTTGAAATTTCTTGACAACTCTTTTTCTTGGCCACTCAAGGCTATGAATGAGGGCCTCATATTCTAAAAAATTACAAGTACATGAGATTTTAATCCTAAAATTTTAAAAATACCTTTTTTTATAAGGGTAAACTGACATTGCTCCACCACCTATCCCAATCTTGCTTCTTGACTCATCAAAGAAAAGTTTCCATAAACCATCTACATCTTCACTTGGATTCATAAAATTTATAATTAAAGATTCCTCCTAATACATAAAATACAGCCAAAAACTAGATTCCTCCAAGAATTTGTAAGGATCATGTTCATAATGCTCATCTCCCCATTCATCTAAGTACAAATCATAAACTCCTTCAAGGGAAGATGTTGGATATTTGCCAATATGGATTTCCTCTTCATCAATGATGGCATATTTAACATTTTCCACTTTAGGCATGTAAGTCTCCAAGTGATTATGATGGATAGGTTCTGATTCAATCCTCACCTTAGTACCATACTTTGTCCTAAACACTATGTAGGACCAATTGGCTATCAAGTATCCACCTATCTTAGCTGTAAACTCTCTTGACAAGCAAAGGGAAAAGTAAGGATGTAAATCTACCACAACCATATCATAGGGAATATAAAAAGTGGTAAAATAATTTATAATCAAGTTAAAATCATTCACTACCCCCAAATTCTTGGTTGGTGATCCATCCAATTGTAATACTCCCTTAGTCATTGGTGGATATTTGACGCCTAGTTTATCTGCTATACACTTGGGCATAATTTAAGTACTAGCCCCACTATCTATAATGCAATTATGGACTAAGAAATCACCAATGATCATGGATAAGTAAAAGGGATGAGTATTTTCATTATTCTTCACTTGACCATCTATAGGTTGAGTTCCATTAACCAGGAAAACATTTTCATTCCTATATGAGCCAACTTACTTACCTATTCCTTGCAATTATTTTTGGAGCATATGCTTCTACCCTGGTATTTTAAAATAATCCCAAAATTCTATGTTCATGTGTATCTTATTAATTTTCTCCACAACATTAATGTAAGAGTTTCTCACCTTTGGGGGCTCCTTAGAAATATTAACTCCTTGTGGTGGAGCTTGTGAGTGTGGTCTAATAGGATCTTTATTTACATTCTAAAAATTTTAACCTTGTTACACTCTAGGAGTTTAATTTGACACACTCACCATTGGAGATGATGTGGGGGCCAAAATAGGTCCTTGAGTTGTTCCTTGTTGCTCTTTAACAATGCTTTTCTTAGGCCTAGTGTTAGAGGCAACACTAATATTCATATTGCTTGGATTCCCCAAGTGATTGATGGCATAAAAATCTCCCTCTAAATGATTTACAAGGGTATAATTAAATTGTGGTTGACCATATTACCTCAAAATTTGGGAGTTAGGAAGCTTGATTGCCTTGAATTTCCATGGTTTGATTTTACATTTCATTTGCATAAGCAACGTGTTCTTGATTTTACTCAAAAGATGGATAGCATGGTTGTTATTGAACCAAGTTTTTTGGGTGGGATTGCCTTGAATTTCCATGGTTTGATTTTAGATTTCATTTGCATAAGCAACGTGTTCTTGATTTTACTCAAAAGATGGATAGCATGGTTGTTATTGAACCAAGTTTTTTGGGTGGGAAAAAGAGATTTATAAGATGAGAGAGAGTTAGGATTGTAGCTTTTATAAGGCATAACACGAGTGATTTGACCTTGTCCTTGCATATTGCTTTGAAAAGGAAGTCTATTGGTTTGCCCAAATTGATTTTAGGGTTGACAAGGCCTATAACCTTGGGATTGTTAAATTTTAATGGAAAATAATTCATTAGTGACACTTTGGAAAAATATTTTAACTTCTTTGATCTCATTTGAAGGGGTAATAGTAAGCCTTTCTTGACTAGGCAAATGAGCTAAAGTGGGTAATGCAACTTGGCTAAGAGGCTACAAATCATGGAATAGTGGCATTGGTGGCTGAGGAGAAATCTTCCCCACTTGAACAAGATAATTCTAAGCATTGATGGCTATCTCATAGGTATAATGGAGTTTATTCCGACCCATGGATTGGATCATCATGGCTACATCAATATTCAATGCTTTTAGATAGTACAAGAATGCATTGTTTGGAGTAGGTCTCATAAGGGCTAGGATCTAATGTTGAAGTCTTGCATAAAATATTATGGTGTCATATTGATAGTGGTCAATTGATTAGATAGAGATAGATGATCAATCTTCTCTCCAAACCTCTTAGTCAATATATTTCCTAGTTCATCCCATGAACCAATATTTTTTTTAGGTAGAGTCCCATACCAATCCAAAGATTTTCCTTTGAAGGGCAATGACAAAAACCTAATAGCCACATTTTATTGAGTGATATTATGGATATTAAATAAGTTCGATATGTTTCTAATATGTTCAATTGAAGTAATAGGACCATCTCCACTCAAAGATGGAACACTCTTAAGCACTGATCCTGGAATTTGGTCATATTATGCAAGATTTAAAAGAGATGATCAAGTAAATGCTAGAAAAGGTTGGTTCCTACCCATATTGTAATGTGAAATTTGAGTGTTATGGATTGAACTAAACAAGAAATTAGACTTCTTAAACACCAAATCTTTTGAATAAGGATAGGTGTTCACAAACTTAAACCTTATAGCAGAATATAAAGGTAATTACACAACTCAAAGGGTGTACCTTCAATAGTAAACCTAGTGTTCACCTTTGGCATGGAAAAAAGGGACTGATTAGAAACCAATGAGTTAAAAACTTTAGTGGAGTTTCTAATTACTAAATATAGATTCTCTTGTAGCTACAACTATGCCAAGACCAACACCAATCTTGGATATTCTTCTAGGACTAAGAGTCCTATCAGGCATGCAAAAAACTATTGACACTTGGATTTAATCCCCTGAGGAGATGCCTAGATCTCCTCATCCAAGTGGCATAATGGAAACATACCTCTTGCTATGGATTGCAATGTTGAGAGATGAATCTCTAGAAGGGCTAGATCCCTTGATGCACTCTTTGAAGCACTTCCTTACCTATCAACTTATGGATGAAAAGGGTTAAGAAAATTACTACAAAAACAAAAAAAAATGTGATGAACCAATGTTTAATCTCTTGTCACTTGACTAAATATATACTACATAAAGACAAACAAAGTCTCTCTCACGTAAAACTCACAACTCAAAATGCATTATCATATCAATGTTTCATATGTTAGATTCAAGAAGGCATTTGATATTTAGAAGGGTAATTAATGATTACATTGAGTGAATATAGTCATAAACCACTTTTAAGACAAATGTACACTTATAAAATAATACTAACAAAAACATGAAACAATACCCTTTTTGCACACTTGGTAGATAATCAAGGATAACATGCTAGAAAAGAACATCTTCTATTAGACAAGACCAACAAGATTGCACTAACACTCAATTACACAACATGTAAGTCAAAAAAATACTTGTTTATTTATTCAAGAGTCATTTAAGTATAAAATTGTCTAGGGTTTCACCATCAACCAATGTATGCTACTAAAAAGAGCTAAAAGAGTCCATATTTATAGCCTTTGAGAGGATACAAGGCAAGGGAAGTACAAAAGTCACTTGTAAATATGTCAATTCAAGAAAGGAGGTTAAAATTTCATGGGAAAAAGATGTTAAATGAACCATTCAATATTAGGAGGTCCAATTTTCCATACAACTCATGAAACTAATGAAAAGTGTCTCAAAATTCCTTATCCTAGCGCATAAAAGTATATTTATCATTTAGACATGTTTGAGCATCCCAAAAATAACTAGGAATAGGTATAATGATTGGAATAAGAGTTAAGGCATCAAATAATGAAATTCCATGCATTGGTTCCATTCCTAATACTTTGAAAACTCTTGGAATGAAGTAATCATTATTTATAGTCTAGAAAACTCCTTGTTTCAATCACCCCTCACACTTGGCCTCAAAAATACCTTTATTTTTACATTAAAATCCATGGGAGGGGGTTAGTGACACTTGGAAATACCCTCCATGGTCTTGGAATTCTCAAATTCACCTTAAAAAGACATCCATTTGACTTTTCCACACTTTTCACTCTTGTGTTCACTATGCCATTTCTGATTGGTTGAAAGAAGAGCTCTATTTAGGACACTTATAAAATTTTAAATGGAATAAAATGATTATATGGAGTTATAATAGTTATTTATCCTCCCTCCAAAATTTATTACATATTCTCAAACCTCCTAGAACCTACAAAACATAGAAAAAGGTGAGAAACACACTATTTTGCATGTTGTCCATGCAATTTCATTTATGTTCCTTGCATGGGTGATATCCTGAGTGAGTCTTCTCCATGATCAAATAGTATTAATTTCAAAAATATTCCATTGGAATGGCTCTCCATGCTTTTTTTCTCTATCATGTTCCTCTAAGGGTTTTATTAGGGTTTTAGAATATATTCGCTCTTAACAATTGTTCGTACAGGTGGAAGATTCAAGTTTATAAATTATTCTAAAAATTTATTTTTTATTACCCTCTCTAACTTCTCCTAACCAATTTATTCTCATGTATATCCTTAGCAAAGATATGAACTTTATAAGTTGACCTATCGATCTTGTTTCTCCACTTTCTTGCATATTTGAGCTATTTTTAGGTCAAAAATAATCCTCCTATGAGTTTATCTACATAAAAAAGATCATAAATGTCTGAAAACACTCGATTATAATTCACTAATCATATTTATATCTCATCAAGGTCTAGAAATGAAAGGTAGACCCCCAATTGACTTCAAGTCTCCTTAAGGCCTAATGGGCTTCGCATACCCCCTATAAGTTTAGATCATTCAGGTTATTATAACATGTTTAGGATGGTTTATTGTTAATTTTTACACTTCATGAATACTCAAAAATTCATCATATGACCTTTAAAACACTCCTTTTCATCTTTTCTCTCTCATTTACCAATTAGGCCTAGTGAGAACTTGCCTAATTTAACTCTTTATATGAATAGTTAGGTCATTTTGGAGGGTTATAGATTGATTTAGTGATAATTATCCTCCATAAATATTACATAATCATCAACCAATTTTACTTTAATATGATAAGGCCTCAACTTAAGTCCTTCACTCTTTTTTCCATCTTTTACATATCTTGCCAAAGTTCTGATTTTCATGATTCTCTGATCTCTAAAATAAAATAGAGAGATATATCACTCATCCCTATGGAAAAATGAATTTTTTTGTAGTTTTATAAGGTAATAATGAGGTTATTTACCAATATTAAGTTTCATAATCCCTTATTTAGGTGCCTAACAAACTCAAGTTGTCTTTAAAAGGGGCTAAAAAACCTTGTTTTCCTACTTTTTTTTATCTAGATCCACTTGTGGATGACCTTTCCAAGATAATGATATGATTATATAATATATACACATTATACACACCTGAATTTAATTATAATTAATCTGTTAAACCCTTTCAAACCTTCTTATTATAGATATTCTTACCTTTGTTCATTGGATTAAAAGCTTATCTAGACAGTTGTATGGATCGATGCTCATTTGTTAGGTGAAGAAAGCATATGAACACTTTGGTGATGTTTGGGAGTTGTTAAGAAACTTATTTTATCATAATTAATCATATATTGTCCATTTTAAACCTCTCCTTAGCCATAGATAGTCCATGTCTCATTTTGTTCCTTGCTTGTCTAGACCCTATTATAGGTGAAAACAAGGGTTCAAGACCTTGTATAAAATTGTTTTCTTCCTTGAAAGGTCTTGATGACACCAATTAAATTTTATTAAAGGTGTTCATTCACTATTTAATTAAGGTTGATCTCCCATTCACTATATCAATGTACTTCATCACTAAACTGGGCCCCTATCTGTACCTTAACTAAGATCTCCTACGTATATGTTCTTTTGGCTTTGTCTATGGTGTACAAAGGTCTTATTTGAAATATTGGGGTTAAAAAACATTTTTAATACTTTTATACACCTTCAATTTTCATGAAAATATGTTAAAAATCAAATCAAACCTACTTTTTACATCATCTTACCTATCTGACCTGAGTTTTGTCCTAAGGCTTGTAGGTGGACTAATACAATTATCCACTTGATCATGGTGTTAATAGGTTATTTGAAACATATTTTGTGTCATATATTTCAATATTTAATTTTAAATTTACTTTTATGTTCTTGAGAGCAATAATTAGGTCCCCTTAGATTGGGACACTCTTCGAAAGACCCCACATAGACAGTTGTAGTTTGCCATTTCATACTTGATGGAGCCTTATAAGTGATCATGTGCATGTACAATTTCTTTTTTAAATTATTATTAATTACTTATAACCTTTTTTTGATGTTTTAAAAACATATAAATGCATTATCCATTAGCCCATGCTTTCAAATGTCGTTCAAGGTGAAAAAAGAACCATTTTTCCTCACAAGCTTTTAAATGTCACTAAGTGTTTTTAGTGTGCTTTGAGGCACCTTTTGACTTCTAAAAAAATAATTATCCATTCCTTATTTTCCCCTCAAACCCTGCATAACTCTTTTTCATACTAGAGGAAACTAAACTAAATCATTAGGGTGTCCTACAATCTCTAGGAGACATGTTCAAAAGGTTCAACAAAACCTCAAGGGCCTTTGTTTTCTCAAAATAGGGAAAATGGGCCTGAAACACAATCCACTAACTCTCTTGTGCTCTTTCACCTTCAATTTCCTTTTTTATGTTAGGAATATGCATTATTTATCTCTCTTAACATATTGGGATCTTTATAAGTTTTCAATTCATATTTCAATATCCCATTTTGACCCCATATCCTTCAATTATGGCTGCCTGTAAGTATGCCCTTAACTTTATATAGGTAGAATATGTTTGTTTAAAACTTCCTAACATCCCAAATGAATTTAAAAATATCCAAATGGATGACTTATATCAATAACACCTTGAAACTATCCTCAAAACATCTTATTAAACATGGAAATCACTTGCCTATAGATGCATATTTCACTAGTATGGAGGCATCTAATAGGGTTATTCATCATATTCATGATATAAGGGCTTCCAATAGCCATTGTGTCTTTTTTTAAACTATGGTATGGGTTTATTAACAAATTTTGGGACCTAAATCAAGTCAAAATAGATACATTTCATAGGTATAAACCTTTTCAAGCACCTATAAGATGCCCATTAATGGCTGACTGTGTAAATGTGTACTATAATTATAATTCATGGAGCATCATATTGGAGATTAAAATTGGAAAATGAATGGAGAGTAAATATAAATTTTTAAACATGTAAAGGACATTAAAACAATCCTCTTTGACTAATCACAAAGCATGAAAACTTAGAAAACACTAGAAACCTACTCATCAACTCAGAATATGCTATTCTATAATTTCAAGGTTATTAGCTGATTAAAACAACCTAAAAAATGAAAAAAACAATGTAATGTGTAATGAGACATGGAAAAAATCCTATGTGGAAAAATTATCTACTATACTTTATGTATTTGTCTATAATGAAGGAAAACCTGAAGGGTGCACCAAACAACTATCAAATCTACATAGTTAACTTGTTAGTAATGTTTCATATAGTATAGTTAACCAATATTCAAACTCCATAAATGAAAATGAATCTATTCTAGTTTAAAACAATCTCCCAAAGGTATTTTTTTTAATCTACCTATGCTTCCTATACTGAGCAAAAACATGAAGGTCACTCTAATCTACCAAGAAGAGAAAGAAATGTGTAGAATGGTTTAGGAATCCAAACGAATTTTTCATATAAAAAAATCATGGAGTTGAGTTTTATAAGGATTAAGAGACCCAACATGATCTTCCAAACATGTCACACTTCCAAAAAATCCATGCAAGTGCCATTTTTCCTCTTTCTTAGTTGATTTCTATAATTTCAGTGGAAGAACCTACAAAATTTAGAGGTAACTAACATCCTTAAAACCTAAACTAAAATATTTTACATTTTAAATGAAAATATGAAACTTAGTTACCTTGGGAACCATGCTAATTGCATTAATGACCCCTATAAGTATATAAAATGACCCCAAATGGATAAGTTGACCAAAGCAAGTAAAACCAAAGCTGAAATGACCTTAAATTACATCATATAACAAGTAATACTTCCTATGAAAATATATTAAGACCCCTTGAAATGTTTAAAAATAAAAATATTCCCTAGTGGTGCTTGATTTTTACTAACATTCAAACTTGGTCAACAATTATGAGTTGTGTTTTTAATGATATATTTGTTTTATGTCCATAATATCACAATGCCAATGTTAACTAGGTACATTTAGTTAAATTCATTCTCCTATGAATTTAATCTCAAAATATCTATGTATATTTTTATCTAAGAATCCGTAAAATCCAAACAAAGCTATGGGTACAGGGCATTAGGCATGAAGGACCTTTAAAGGACTATAGCTTTCCTATATATGTCTGATTTGCATGGTTATTGAATGTATAATTGTTGTATATTTTAATAAAAAATTGGTATCAGTAAATACAAACATTCAACACTAAAATTAATGGATTGCAAGAGGGAGGGAGGCTAGATTCTTTTTCTCTACATTGATATTGACTACCATATTCACAATGGAGATAGGCTATGTAGCCTTTGACCTCTTTTAGATTTGGAGTTAGGGGCATTTTATTTTTAGGTGTCATAGCTCCTATCAAATCTAAGTGTGATATTATTTCCCTTATGGATGTTCACAAGGATTACTCATTTCTTTTTTGGCTCTCCCCTCCAAAGGTGTTTGGCTCTTTACCTCCAAGAAGCAAACACTTTTAGATGCTAGGATTTGTAGGGGACTTTGAGGACTCCAAATTAATTACCTATTTTCAATGCATCCTAGGTATATTTATTATACATCAACCCATGAATTTTTACATATGAACTACCTCCTTATTCTAATTTAAAACCAAAAAACAAAAAGGGATCTTATTTTCATATTTGTAGGTTCCAAATAAGCCTCAGATGGCATCTTCTTATCAACATAATACATCAAATTTGTTAGTTAATATTTTCAAGGGTTGGTATTTTATTTACCAATTTTAGATATAAGAATGAATTACTTCCATAAGGGTTTCTTTTTAATTTCTAATTTAAACTAAAATTGGTATCCATGCTTAAAATTGAACAATTAAGGTCTTTTAGTGTTTGTAAGGCTGAAGAGTTTAACCATGCAATGGGGAAAATTCTAGGGATGAATTTATGATTATTTAAGATTAGATTTAACCATAGACATGATGATTATGAATGCATACGATAGCGTACTAGCTAGCCACTTGAAGATATCAATTATATAATGGATATAAAAATTATAGCAAAACCTAATAGGGATTTATAACATGCACCTAGAGTAAAAGTTTAGTTGGTCAAATTATGGAACCCAATGCATATATTACATCTAGGCTTAGACATGGGTATCCTCATGAGACATAAACACTATTTCCAAAAATGCAACCAATAGCTTTAGAACTAGCAATGACTATGAAGTGATAACACATCTGCATGAGGAGCATGGAAAGCAGTCTTATTCTTATTTGCCTAATTATATAGACTGTATCTTGCATCAGAAATGAAATCTTTGCACAAGGTAAGGATTATTATGGTGGACTCTGAAGGGCTATTTTTAGCACATGCTACCAAATCCCTCATTGTCCACTAGTCTTAAGTTTTCCACTATTTTCCTGAATGTATCAATCATTCCATGGTAATGAACTAGTGCCTTACTTAATCAGGCATATACTCCATGAGCCATCAGATCTAAATTTTATTCCTAAAGAAAATTTCAAAAATTTCATTACAACCATACTATTACAAACATTTGTAAGAACCATTATATCAGTTAATAATTTTCTTTAATGGCCAACATAGTTGAACTACCTTGTAGGGACTCATCACTTTGATATTCCCTTAACCATTGGTGTGTCTAGGGATATGTGTGGCTGACTTGTGGCTTACATGCCTTTTGTATATACTTGTTACATTTCTCTATGTTCTTAGATAGATCAGCCTATGGAATAACCTTGTCTAAGTAGACCATATATAAGAGGTAGTGGTTAGTCTTTATTCATTATGTTAAGTATTATGCTATTAGTGCATTATTTTGAAGGTTATCCCCTTGAAGTGTATTTTTTATATTATCCAATATTCTTCTCTATTATCAATTGTTTCTATGTGATCTCTCATATTTTCTTATTCTATGCAAACATCTAAGTAATTTCATTACAAGTAGTATTAGAGGTTTGATTTGGGCAAGTTTCCTATAACATGTTTTTTGGATTTGGCAAGGGTGGTTTCTCAGAGTCGTGGGAGGAAAAAAACATAACTTGTAATTTGATAAGAATTAATTTTTTTCATCAGCATAATATTGTTCAAAACACTTTTTTGAATAAAATATTAAAAAAAAATAAAAAAAAATTCCCTTTATACAATTACAGTGTTTGGATTCATCTTGATGAGATGATCATAATGGTATATTTTATTGATACACTTTTTTGGTGCCAAAATTTTTACCCTAGTGTGCAAAGGTAGTCATTAGATTCATCTTGGCAAGGTGATCACAATGGTACCATCTCATGGTACACTTTTTTTACAATAAAAACCCTCTTAGGGTTTATACATGGTAAGTCCTAGTACTCAAGGAAGAAAAAGGGGGCAAGAAACTCCTAAGACTCCTTTTGTCAATGACATCAAATATAAAACTTTAGATTCAATGATTTATTAGCTTCAAGTGGATATAAATAACTTGGTGATGCATGATGACTTTGTTGTAGTCCAAACTACTACTTTAGGGATGCATGAAGAGATTAATTGGGTTCACAATGAATTGCATCATATTACTATGTAATTGGCTACTCTTACATCTCATTTTTAACCCAACAACACTCCACTTCAGCATTAAAATCCTCCTCTCAACACCAAAAACTCCCATGTTAGTATGAAACTGATGTTGCAAAATGTGGACATGCATAAGATTGATGGTAAGGATCTTCTCACTTGGATTACCCAAATTAAAAATTTATTTGAGATGCATCAAACCCATAGTTCCTAGAAGGTGATAGTGGCAATCTCTATATCTATAACATGAGCAATTCATTTGCTATCATTGGTTATGTGCTCCAAATATAAATAATGGTGCTCTTGTTACATGGTCTATTTTCACTGATGAGTTGTTGGCTCATTATCAGAATAATGTCTCTGAGAACTATTTAAGCCAATTATCCAAACTATGACAATCAAGAACTATGAAGGATTATATTGATTAGTTTCAAAATCTCTCTTTATAGGTTGAAGATATCACTGAGGAAAATTTGATTGATTTAGTTTTAGGTGGCCTCAAAGATAGAATCTGATTCAAGGTTTAAATGTTTAACCCAACATTTGTATCAAAATCTATCCCTAAGGCATGTATGGAAGAAGAAAAAGAGATGGTCAAAAGGAAAACCTTCACTATTGATCATGATCACACCTTTCCAAAACCATCATTTCTACATCCCACCAATTTAACACAATGGCAAATTAAGGAGAAGTGAGCCAAAGGGATGTGTTATGGTTGTGACAACAAATAGAGCAAAGACCATTGTTGTTCTTAGAATAAGTTATTTTAGATTTAAGGTGCCAATGATGATGAATACGATGGAGTACATGGTGAGGATTTAGAAGGTCCTAAGGAGGAATTTAAAGACTCTCAGCCTACTATTTCTTGTCATTCCCTTTTAGGTATTATTACTCCTCAAATTCTTAAGGTGATGGATTTACTTAAGAAATAGAAGGTTACTCTCTCGATTGATTCCAAAAGTACACACAACTTCATCAATAGTAAGTTGGTTGCTCATTTGAATTGTTTCATTTATACAGCTCCAAAAATTTAGGTTATGATTTTAGATGGTGGTACTAATATCTATTGAAAAAAATATCATAGTGTTAAGCTAGCCATGAGAGACTACTTATTGGATTATGTTATGCTTACTATTGCCATGGGTAGAGCTGATATTATTCTAAGAGTATATGGGATCACCACTTTGGGTACTATTGAGATGAATTCCCAAGAATTATTCATGCATTTTCATTCTAAAGAAAGGACATTTGAGCTAAAGGGATTAAGGGTAAATATCCACAACTTTTTAGCTCCCATCGAATGATAAGGATTCTCTGTAAGGGAGTTGAAGGATTTTTAGCTTGCTTATTTTCCATGAATGTCTAACCATCTCCACCTCTTGATCTGTAACAAGTTATTGATGCCCATTTTATTATTTTTGGCAATATGCTAAAAGGACTTCCACCTAGATGCATACATGACTATGATAACAAACTTTTTCTTGGAAGTAAACCACCCAAAATCAAGCCATATATGTATCCCTATGCTAATAAAAGTGAAATTGAAAAGATGGTTTAGGTGATTTTGGATGCAGGAATCATTCACCATAGCCAAAAAAAATATTCTTCAATAGTTTTCATGGTGAGAAAGAAAGATGTTACCTAGAGGATGTGCCATGACTATAAAGAACTCAACAAGTACACTGTCAAAGATAAGTTCTTATTCCTCTCATTGATGATTTGCTAGATAAATTAAATGGTGATTTTTATGTTACCAATTTAGATCTACATTTTGGGTATCATCAAATCTAGATCCATGATGAAGACATAGCCAAAATAGCTTTTAGGACTCATGAGGGCCATTATGAGTTTTTCATTATGTTGTTTGGTCTAAAAATTCACCATTTACTTTTTAGATTTTGATAAATACTATTTTTAGGCCATTTTTGAGGAAATTTGTTTGGTATTCTTTGATGATATCCTCATTTATAGTAAAAATTGGGAAGACCATTTGCAACATGTGAAATAGGTACTCTTCATTTTGGAATAACATCAATTGTATGCCAAACCTTCAAAATGTAATTTTGGGGCTAGTGAGTTTGAATATTTGGGTCATCATGTTTCTTATGAAGGAGTGAAAGTGGATCTAAAAAAAATCCATCAATTGTGGACTAGCCAATTCCTAAGACACTCAAGCAACTATGAAGATTTTTAGGGCTAACTGGTTACTATCATAGGTTTGTCAAAAATTATAATAGTATTGTGGCCCCTCTCACCTCTTTGTTGAAGAAAGACTCCTTTCAATGGATTGATAGAGCTACCTAGGTATTTGAACAATTGAAATTGGCTGTGTACTACTCCAGTATTGGTGACTCCTAATTTTTCCAAGACTTTTATGGTTGAATGTGATGCATCTAGGTATGGTATGGGTGTTGTACTCATGTAAGAAGGTAGACCACTTGCATTTGAAAGTCATCAACTAAAGGGTAAAAATTAGCACAAGCCTATATATGAGAAGGAAATGATGGCCATTTTACATGTAGTCAAACAATGGAGACCTTGTTTGATGGGTCATCACTTTCAAGTAAAGACTGATCATGATAGTCTCAAATATTTTTTGGAATAATGGTTGTCATGTGAAGAACAATAGAAATGGGTAACTAAGATGTTAGGCTATGATTTTGAAATAATCTACAAGAAAGGCAAGGACAATGTGGTGGAAAATGCACTATCCAGAAAGGATGAATTAGTTGAGGCATTGTTATGTGCCATAGCCATTTTGTAGGTAGATTGGTTAGATGAAGCATGATTAGAATGGGAACATGATAGTGCTAGCCATGATTTGATTCAAAATATTCATCAAGGTTTAGGTGGACTTGGAAAATTCACATGGAAGGGTAATGCATTATGGTATAAAGATAGATTGTACCTATGTAATAATTCTCTTCTTAAACAAAAAATCCTTTAGGAACTTCATGTAACTCCAATTGGGGGTCATTCAAAATTTTTGAAAACCTATCATAGAATCAGGGAAGATTTTTTTTGGGAAGGACTCAAGGCAGATGTCTAGAAATATGTATCTTAATGTATGATCTGCCAACAAAACAAAGGTGAAACCATCAAAAACCTAGGTCTTTTACAACCTTTATCCATCCCTAACTAGCATTGGGAAGAAGTATCCATGGATTTGATTACAGGGTTACCAAGATCTGATGGTCAAAATGTTATCATGGTTATTGTGGATCTTCTTAGTAAGTATGCTCTTTTTTTTTTTCTCTATCACATCCATTTATTGCTAGTACAATAGTTGCTTTTCTTAATATAGTTTAGAAACTGCATGGTACCCATAAGATCATTGTTAGTAACAGAGATCCCATTTTCACTAGTAATTTTTGGACTAAGTTATTTACATGTTTGGGCACCCAATTGGCTTATAGTTCATCCTATCATTCTCAATCTAATGGACAAACTAAGGTAGTCAACAAATGTCTAGAAATATATTTCCATTGTTTTGTTTCTGATAAACAAGATAAATGAGTTGATTGGTTTCCACTTCCTAAATGGTGGTATAATACTTATGCTCATAGTTCTTCCAAAATGTCTCCCTTTGTGGCACTATATGGATAACACCTTCCATCCATCACTTCAACCTTGAATATCCATCCTAAGGTTCATGTAGTTGAAGAGCATATTCACCATCAACATGAGTTCCTTGCAAGTTTTCATGAAAATTTAGCTATGGCCTAGAATCACATGAAGCAACAGGTAGATCAATGTAGAAGTGAGAGGTATTTTGACATTGGTGATTGGGTCTTTTTTCAATTATATCCATATAAGAAAATTCATTAAGAGGTGTTTTCTTTTTGTCTTTAGGTGAAATCTTTTGGTGTTTAGAGGTGGGAGGTTTAGCTAAAGGTTTTGGTGTTGGAAAAAGAGGAGTATAATTTTAGATAAGCCCTTTAGAGGGTGACTCAATGATAGTGACATACCATTTGGCCAAAGGGTAAGGTCCTAAAATGGATGGCTTACTTTGGATTAGAGGCATTATTCATTTTCCCTTTTTAATGATATTATATGTGTTAGTGATATTATTGTAACTTGATTTAATGATTCTAATTTTGTATGGTGATGGGAGCTCTAATATTATTGGTCGGTGTTGGAGATATTTTTGTTTTAGGATACTAAGGCATTTATTTGGGTTTGACTTTTTATCTTCTATTTTTGGAGTGGAGTTGTAAGTATCTTTAGAAGATTATTCCTTTGGGGGATCTGATGTAATGAGATAAACTAGGTTGTAATGGATGATGGGGATGGTTAAAATTGGCTCATATTATTTTTCCTCCAAAGTATCTCCTATAGGGAGGTCTCATATTTCAAGGGATGAGTTCAAAGATATAACAAATTCTTATGGTAGAAGTTAGTCTTTGATGGTATAGATTATGTGAGTTTCTTATTATTGGGGACATTTGATATACATTTTTATAGAGTTAAATGAAGAGGGATGATTGGGAAATGGTTGTCTAAAGATTTATAAGGAATGATTCAGGAGAGCATTGGGATTGTCTAATTGAATTTCCCATCTATCGATAATATTTTGGACTACAATTTTGAAGTAGTGACATCTATTAACATTATGACCTATTACATGATGGTAGCCACAAAATTCATTTTCCTTAATCCAACTTAGTTTAGGATAGGGATCATCAATAGGCCCAATTAAAAGAATATTTATGATAAAGGACTTAAAAATATTATCAAAGATGGAAGCATAAGATTCCCCTAAAGCTGTATACCTTTTAGGGGGAAATCATGTGGGTGATCATCGAGGATATGTATGGGAATGGAAAAAAATAGATTGGTTGGGTGTCGATGCAGGGGAAACATTTAGAACTACAACATTGGTAGTACCCTTTGCCTTGGGGTTGTTGAATTCCTTAAAGGGTTTTGATTTAATATTTTGGTTCCACAATCTAACTTTACCTTGCTTGAAGGCTTGAAGTTCTAGTTTTTGATCCATAATGAAATCTTTGTCGAAAGTTTTAAATGATTAGATTTGGAGTGTAGATGAGATGTGTGAGGTGTATTATCTATAAAATAATTCAATAAATTCTAGTTGGGAAAGAGAAAAGGACAATTGATTGACAATGTTATGCCACCAGGAAAATAAGTCAATAATAGATTCATCTTCAACTTATCAGATATCACATAAGGTAGTGATAGTTATTTTTATTTTGATGTTTATCAAAAAGTTATCTATGAAAAAACTAAGTTAATTTAATAAAGGAAAACAAATAATTTTGGGGAATGGAACTATACCAATCCAAAGTTGGTGAAACTAATGATATTGGAAAATTTATTAAGAGGAAGGAATCATCATGGGTTATGAGGTAACGCGCATATCCACATGCCCTAAGGTCTTCAAGAAGAATTTGGTAAACTCTAGTAGTTTCCATTATATAGGATATGGTTAGATGGGGACTCGATTATAGACTTATTATAGGTTTGTTTATACGAGCGTATACCTTTATTTCCTAAGGTAGATGTTTCTAGATGGGACATTCTATCCATGAGGATGTGAAGAATGTCTAGTTGAGGATTATGTTGGGGAAGGAAACTTAGGATGTTAAGATGGGTGTAATCCTATTGAAGATGTTGTTGAGGATGTAATGACATGGGAAGCAATTGAGATAGGTGGTAACCAATGGTCATGGTGTTGATTGAGAGAGTTGAGGTAACATAGGGATGATACTGGCAGGGTATGGATTGCTAATAGGATGGATTAAAACATTATACGTATTGATATTGGGGAAGTATTTGAGAGGATTATCATGGAGGTATTATATGTTAAGGACTAGTGGACACATGTGTATATATTGGTGGCAATGTCTTAGGTATGGAAAATAGTAGGTTTTGTAATGGGGTTGTTGGTGGTATATGAGACACAGGTTATGAAGTGATAGTGTTATTAGTTTTAGGGGTAGCTATAGAATTATTGTCTGTTTATAGAGGAGGTTATTTTATTACAAAAGTAGTGGTGGAAGATAGATGACTACTAGTTACTAGTGATGGTATTGTGTTGGTGTTATTTGTTTCATGAGGACTAGTTGGTGGTGGTGGTGTTTGAGGGTCCATGGTTAAAACCATACCCACTGATTGTCTATTGGGTCCTTTTAGGGGTGGCATATGTCTAAATAGATCATATTTAGGAAGGGGATAAAAAGGGATATGTCTTACTCATGATGTAAGATAGGTTTTAAGAGCTATTGGGTTGTTATCTAAAATGACAGCAAACCCAAGGTCTCCTTATAGATAGAACTATGGAGGACTATCCATGATGGATTTGAGATATGTAGGGGGACTTGGAGAAAATTCCATTAAGGAAGATGAATGCTAAGAAAAATAAATGCACAAAAAACAAAACAAACAAGAATACATTTTTTGTATTTATCTCACTTTAGTGAAATCAAGCACAGACACTATTAAATGTGCTTAAAATATTTTACTTATTTTAATAAACTAACTTTAGAGTTTGAAAAGTAAAAATGTTACCAAGGGAACTAAGAAACATAAATCTAGATATGGCACTAAGAAACATAAATCTAGATATGGTTTCAGGTTTATTTAGGCGTAAGATATATCTGTATTAGAATTAGTACATGGCTTGGTATTAGGGTCTACCCCTCACTTCACGCACTATGGCATAAGGGTGTCGGGTGATTTGCCAGTATATACCTGATATCCAAATTTTATACTTAGTGTATTGAGATGGTTCTACCCTTGGTGGTAAAATCCAAG
This sequence comes from Torreya grandis, assembly GCA_037957365.1. NCBI lineage: Eukaryota > Viridiplantae > Streptophyta > Pinopsida > Cupressales > Taxaceae > Torreya > Torreya grandis. The sequence continues at coordinate 3,262,922 of JARHVA010001269.1, forward strand.
TAGGATAGTTGGGATGAAGGTTACCGCTAGGTGATGAAATATAAGTTAGTTTTCTTATGTCAATGTTTGATGAATTGATTGTGCAAGTGGTTTGATATGTGTGTAAAAGAAGTGATTTCTATGATATATTGATCCACCTAGATTATTCTATGTTAATTATCTAAGTAACAAAAGTATGGATGCAATTCTTTTTACAACCTTACAAAGAAGAGTAAAAAAACAATTTTGGATTTTTATTTTGAATGAAGACAATAGTAAATAGAAAAGGAAATGAATGAATAAATTAACAATAAAATGTAATAAAAAAAATGAGGCCTTAGGGATCCCATTGGGCATGCCAAAATGTTATAGTAGTTTTTAATTTTTAATTTTTAATTTAATTATCTACTAAAAACTTAAAGAAATATAGGGTTTATGAATAATGTCTAGAGATATGAAGATGGTTGTGTATTGCTTCAATCTAAAAAATGAGGGAACTTATTTTTGGCTTAGAAGAATAACTTGGACACAAGGAGACAACTTGGATAAAATGGATTAATATATAGATAGGTGAACTACCTATCTATGAACTAATCCCAAGAAGTTATGAGCTTCCTCAAGTGGATGTTAGATCACTATTTTCATAATTAAGTGGATCATACTAATAAATAAAATATAGATCATGCTAAATATATTTTACAAGATAAATGCATATGATCAAGTTATATATATATATATATATATATATTAAAATTAATTCAAGTTGTTAAAATAAGCTCATGTTCTAAAATAAAATAATAAAAATAGAGAGATCGATTAGTGAGGATTCTATAGAATTGGTGTCAACTTAGATGAATCGATGATGATTCTGCATGTATGGATAGAAATCTAAGTATAAGTGTTTAAAGATAGATACTAAAGGATATAATATGGTTTTATATGGATAATAATGTTCTATGGATAAAAGTGATGTTCATCAAAGATAATAGGGTAGAATAAATAGAATAGAGAAGAATAACAGAGATGGTAATGAAAATAAATAAATTTACCTTGACTGTGCTACCATCCTTAAATGGGGTGAGATGGATATTTTGAATTCTAAGCTTCTTGAATGCTAACAAGGTCATTTTTTACAATGTAGCTTCCACTCAACATCAACAACATAGGTAATGGGAATTTCATCAGTATTTCTTTAGTCAAAATCATGTCCTTTGCAAAGAGAAATGCACATGTTTATATAATCGATGCCGATCCATGAAATTTGATGCCAATCATAATAGAATTGTTATAGATTCACCCTTTTTAACTAAATTTCAATTGGTTGGTTTTAAACCATGAAAAAAACTAGCAAAATAGAAAGCTAATTTATTTACATGGGTTTTAGATTATGAGGGAGGTTTTTAAGGATATTATTTACTTTGATATAATGGATTTTGTTTAGATATTTAGGATTATGGGAAGTTAATATAATTACAATGGTAATAAGTAAAAGTAACTACCATAGGTGAATTTGGTAGTATATACATAGAACAAACATTAAACTATAAGTTTACATTTAAATATAGACATTTAATTTCTTATAATTTAAGTTATATTTTATGTATATACTTCTACGATGTTTGAGAGGGGTTGTAGACCTCTAGGAGTTATGATTAAAATTATAGGTTTTGGAATATTCTACCAAATTTTAGACTTAACGTATTTTAAGATTTTAGTATATCAAACTTAGCCTATTTTAAGATTTTGGGATATCAGACATAGCCTATTTTAGGATACTAGAATAAACCATAATGCAATGTCATAAAAGACTTATGGTGCATGATTATAGTGTATAAAAGCACTAAAATAAGAGAGAGGGAGAGAGTAACATCATTATGGCCCAAAAAATTTACCACACACCATGTGGGCACTAGTGATCAATAGTAAAATGTTGGTCTCCATGTGTAAAGGTCAACAAAGTAGACCATCAACTTTAGAAAAGATCCAAGCCACTTTCATGTGACTTCAACCATTGTTACCCACTCCACATGTGAGGAAAATTAGAAATATTAAACTCTTGTATTATTCTTCCATGTTCACACCAAAGTCCAAAAGGTGTTGTAATTACATTTTAACTTTATCCACTCTTGTGAACCATGGGATCTCTTGGAAATTTGACCCATACCTAAAACTTTGATCAATTATGCCACAAGAAAAACCCCATGTGTATTGGAGGAGTTTTACACCACATTCCCATCACATCAACTTGATCACATGTGAGAGATCCTCTATGGGCCCTGCCACCACCAATTAACCACATCACCTACATGCCACATCACCATGAATAGTGACCATGAATCGTGACTATGAATAGTGATCCATGAATATTTATTATAAATAGTGATTTCACACCTAACTTACTCCTATTTTAAGTCAACATACATAATATTTTACCATACCTGAGTATTATTCGATCCAACTATCCATTTATGCCCATTGCTACCCTGACACAAACCTAGAAGAAGGTTTTTTCCACTATTAAAACTTCTCTGGCCTGACTGTCTTTGTTAACATGTGATCCTCCATAGAATATGTAGCACCCTAAGTGATTCTCACTTCTCCACAAACCAATCCTCTATCTGGGATTCCACCATGAATCGATCAAAACTCCCACTGCTTGGGAATATCTAGTCTAGTTCACATCATGGATTTTAAGAGGATTACTACTCTTGATGATTCTAATACATAAGATATAGCATGTCTTCTCCTCTTCTCTAGGACATTCCTAGGAAGACAACTCAAAATTAAAGAAGTGGGGTACTTGCTTTCCTCTCCTTGTGCATTTCCATCCTTGGTTTGTTCCTCTTACCACCTTCATCAAATGCCATATCCAATTAAACCATCATAACAGTGATCATGTTAGGGCCTACATCCAACATGTCATAAGTGCTTATCAAGAACATATGATAAAAATGTTGGATCTCCATGAAAGTACTAAAATTATTTTAGTGCATGTGAGATATATACACCAACCCCTATAATAATTTTTTCAATCTACAAACTAGAAAATCTTTGCCTCATTATTATAGCCCTTAGGCTAATCTATCTCTTCTAGAGATATCACCATTAGGAATCATATTGATCTAGTTCTTAAATAATAAAACATGATAGCATTATTATTGATAGTAGTTAGGGTTTATCAAAGAAGTCAATACAAAACTTTTCCACTAGAATCTTGTTATCAATGATGCCCAAACATGGCACAATTTACTACACCAATCAACAGTTCCTAGGGAGTTGTAGTGCTACTCGATGCATCACTGCATCTACTAAGTTTGTTATCCCAAATATAAAACACATCCTTCTCTACCAAATGTTTCCAAAACACCAACTCATGTACCTCTAATATTACTCCATGGATCGGTCTACCTAGCCATTTACCACAACCATATGAATAAAAATCTAAAAGTTTGAGTTATATGGTCAACACCAACCTTATCCTTCTAAGAACATGGTGCCTCGCTTTTTATTCTTATTCAAACTAAACTAATTCAAATAGGTATAATTATATTTTTAACCTCTTTTCTTTTCATGAATTTTCCTTTTTTTCAACATCTTTAGCTAACAATCATGTGGTCAATAGTTACCACAAATTATACCCCTTCTCCTTTTTTTCATCATAGATAAGACACACAAAAAGGTACATGCCTTGTACTCATCCTCCACCTATAGATACCAACTTGCTCTTCAAGATGTATAGTTTCTTATTCATTAATAACATTGTGTTTATTTATTTATTTGGCAAAGCTTTTGCATCTTCTCACACAACTCTATTATGGTGTTCTACTTAGTAACATTGAACAAAACATGATCTTCACCAAGAGATCATCAATAGATTCATAGAGAGAACTTCCTTCCATAAATATTTTTTTCTTCACATTTGACACTTGGTCTCTCCTCCTATCATAGAAGATCCCACTCACACAAAATAAACTTGCAATAGAAAGCACTCATAAATGGAGTTTTTCACCATGGATTTTATACAGATTATTAGGATCAAAAGATCTGATACCAAAATGTTAAGAAAGATAGATTGTACATTGCAAGTTAACATGTGAAATAAAAATAAGCTACAAAAACATGAGATAAGAGGATACACATTACACAAGATGTATGTGGAAACCTTTCAATGTTAAAAGAAAAACCACAAAGAAAATGGTAGCTTCTAGACTTCATATTAACATCAAAAAATACTCTCTTATACAATATCTCCTCCAAAAACTCTTTTTAGTGATTACAAACCAAGCAATCAGGTAAGCCAAGCATGGAACACCTCTTATATATAACATCCAACATCAAGGATATCCATGCTTATAACCAAGCATGCATGATTCTTATGACCCAAACATCTAGGTGAGATAAGATACCAGTCATTACAAGCTCCAATCTCCTAACATAAAAACTCAAGATTTTATGTATTGAAGAGTAATCCACCAAGGGATGATAAAATACAATGAAGAAATCATGAATTTATAACTCTATAATAAGAGAGGGAGAGTGACAAAGTAACATCATTGTGGCCCAACAAAATTGACACACTCCATGTCGGCACTAATGATCAATAGTAAAATGTTTGTATTCATTTGTAAGGGTCAACAAAGAGGACCATCCACATTAAAAAATATCCAAGAAACTTCCATGTGACTCCAAGCATTGTAACCTGCTCCACATTTGAGGAAAATTAGAAATAATAAACTCTTACATGATTTTTCTATGTGCACACCAAAGTCCAAAAGGTGTTTCAATCACCTTTTGACTTTATCCACATCTGTGAACTATGGGGTCCCTAAGAAAATTGACCCATACCTAACCCTTGATCAATTATGATACAATACAAACCCTGTGCGACTACCAAGAATAAAACCTATGTGCCTTGGTGGATTACTACACCCAACTCCCATCACATCATCTTGATCACATGTGAGAGGTCCTCTATAGGCCCTAACACCAACCAATCAACCACAACAATTTAATGCCACATCACATGCCATATCACCTACATGTCATATCATTGACGTGCCATGTCACCATGAATAGTGACTATGAATAGTGATCTATATATAGTGACTTCACACCTAATAGATTTGGTTTATCAAGATAAACTACAACATGAGTTTTTGTAAGGCCACTAATTAGGGTTAATAAATAATATGTATTTAAATTAGGACATAAACTACTAGCCCACCAATTACCTTGTAAGTCCCAAAGCTTACTAAAACATCCTCCTCAAGCCCCCATTAGAAATATTCTCCTTATTATGATGTTTATTGTCAAACTTAGAGTCTCTTTGGCTATTTGGATTGTACACTCCTTAGATGTACCTTCAGATAGAAAAAATTATTTTTCTTATTTTAATTAGTAGTACACTATTGCTTGTAGATGGTCCTGTATTGACTCCCTTTTTCTTCTTCACCATGGTCTTTATAGGTGTGCAAGTTACTAGTTATAGTTGTTCAAGACATTTTATAGACTTCCTTGACTAGTATTTGTCTTTCGAAATCTTCCTACCACCCTATCATTGCCTCTCATCATGCTCAACATTATTTACCTTCACTTCGTTATGACTTTTTCATGTTATTTATCTCCATCACGTAGATTATTTGGTTCAATTTGTGTCGATATAATCCCCCTATAGTTGTGTATTTCATCTTTGACCCAATCATGGTACACCATTATGTGGTGACTCACACCAATAGAGGTAGTCAAGGTACACTAGGACCTACCATTATATCTAGACTATCAATGAGAAATGGGGCCACAAGTTTGATATAGCTGATTTCTTCTCTACTAGTGAGGTAAATACTATTTTTGAGTATCACATATTTACTAGATCCTTGATCAATGACAATGAAATAGGTTCATGTTATGTTTATTTATAATTTGACTCATTCTTAGGCATGTCTTAGATTAATATGGTTTGGAATGTACTTAGCATTGAGTTTATCCCCCATTTTGAGGTGATGTGTGATTCAATCTTCTATTTTGAGGACTTCCAAATCTCCTACACCTCTCATTTAGAGAACAATAAAGCATACACTCTCATGAATGACATCTTGGATTTTATTATTTTATATTACTTGTTATCCCTTATTAAATAGGATATAGATATGGATAACATAGATTTGGCACTTATACCCATTGGATCATGTAATCAACTATTCATCCACCAATATTCTTATTAGGCAAGTACAAGTAATATTCTGTAATTTATTTTTCTTATCTCTTTATATATTTTGATTTTCTTCTAAGTAATACATAACACTATTTATTCTATCAAACATTGAACACTTATACCTTTTGGCATATGTAATTGTGATTACTCAAACCTTATTACTCTTGATGATTACACATTTGTTTGTCATGCATACTAATAGATACTAAGAATCCTATTTATTCCTAAACATTCACTTGAAAATATTTCCACTCTTTGTGTAGCTTAACAACCCTCCCTATACTCTACCTAATACTCTTTCACTCCACTAGACTCTTTTGATCCTTGTTGAGACCCTATAGGTGAATGGGTGGCTTAAACCACCTATTTTCCTATTGGACAGTAACTTGGGCTACCACTTTCCTTGAATGTGTCTATTTGACACACAGCCATTCCTAAATGGCTAAAAATGGTAATTTATAGGAAATTTTACCTTTTAGCTTCCCTATATTACCTATAGACATGATGCAAAACCCTTATTATTTATTCTCTCATCATCATACTATTGTTATTCATATTTTTGCTCCCTCTTGAGATAAATTCACACCTACATTTTCTATTTGGATTAGATTCACCATTGATGCTTCATAGTTGTTCCTGCATGCACTAGTTATCTAATCATGTACTCCATCAGTTGGTATTATAACTAATTTATGTACTTGTATTGGGTATCACACCTCTTACTTGCTCTTGATTCACCTTCTCTCTTGGAATGTTTTCATTGGATTGGATAATGCTCTACACTATAGCCCAATTTTCATCCAATCAATATCAAATTTGGACTTTTGGTTGGTAGTTTTCTTACATAGTTTTGAAGATGATCTAAGGGTACCTTGATTATAAGGTGAAATCATTATTTTAGCTTAATGTAGTGCTATTTATATGGTTATATATTAAATTATAGGTTTAGCTTCATCAAAAATTTATGTTTAGCATATATTCTAAAAAATTTATGCTTTTTCATTTTAAAAATTTCTTTCATTCAAAACCATCTTTTGTTTACATAGGGATACATGATTATGAATCATTTTAATTGATGTCTAGTTATGACCTATTCAGATATGTTTGACTCATGTTGAACACACATTTTTTCCTTCCTTTACCTACTTGTATTATTATGGTAAGGCCAATTAAATATATTTTCTTCCTATGTGACCTTGATCATGCTAGCCCTAACTTGGTTCCATATGTCCATATATGGCATAGTGAAAATTGATAAACTAGATAGATACCATATAACTATAATGGATTGTTGAATCCCTTATCCCATAGGTATTTTCTTTTTACCCCTTTTCCAAACCCTTTTGGCTCATTCTATTTCTTTAAGCTACTCTCAAAACATTGAAATTTTTCATTTAGTATTTTTAAGTTAACATTGATCTATGCACCTTATATGTCAATATAGATCATTCCTTTGGAATAATGCATGAGTACCACACCTATTTATTCATGTAACCTAGGTCCAATCACTTTTAATTACTCCATAATTTTTAATAATACAAATCATAGACACTTAAATTTTATCACAAATACTTGATTATATCATTTTTATCCCATTTTCACTTTAAATAAATTGTGCACTTGATTTGGACATATTTTTTTACATTTTGGCCTACTCTAAGCACATTTGAAGATATTTTTATTTTCTATTATGTCATCCATCAACTAAAAACATATTATAATAGCAGAAAACACCCCTAAGCATCTATTTGGATGGACCTAGACCCAAAACTCAACATATTTCCTTAAGGGCAAAACCATCTAATTTGGGTCATGATTGTCAAATGAACCTGACCCATACTTGATGTTTATGACCCTTACCCTTTAACATTAATTTTAAAAAATTAATTCCTTCCTTATGTCATATTACATGTTTTTAGTCTTCTAATAATATTATTTACCCTTTTGAAGTTATTTAAAAGTACATTCAAGTCACTCATTATTCCACTTGGTAATTTCAATATAAAGGCACATTTATATTTTATATATTGAGTAAAAGTTACTTATTCTTCCCAATTCAAATTCAAATATTTTGAAGTAATCTTTAGTGAATTCACAATTTTGTTTTACTCATCTTGAATCAAGGCATGATCATGTATTTAATCTATTTCTAGTTGTCTACATGGTCAAAGGAGTATAATTTTAGAAAGCACTCTAGGTGGGAGAACTATGTGGGATTAAATTCCATGTTTTTAGTATTGGATACATAATAAATGTTCAATCATGATGGGTCTTGGTGATTTTGGTTAACTCAGACCAATTATACTCAACCTTTTTCTATTTTCATGTCTTCAATCATTATAAATCCCTACTCGGGTTTTAACATTCCAAAAGTTATTTACAGGTCTTTTGCGTATCTTCGAAGGTTAAATTTGAAAAAATAAACCTAGATATCACACATGAATATGCCTTAATTTCAATATTTTATACAAAGGGTGAAAAAATTTAGTTTTGGTCAAGAGTAGCAAACAATTTTGACCTCAATTAGATGATCTTGACTTTATTCTTCTGTTATTTCAAGTTTTTTAGTATTTGTGGTGACTATTCCTATATTTATATTCTATTTTTCTATTAGTCAACATAATAAATTAGATGAATAGAAAAAACCAAGTTGTCATCCATTTTCATAGTTCACTTTTTGTACAATCACTTACATTTCATGTATTTAGTCATTTACTTTCAATTTTTTTAATTCAAAAGTGTATTTTCAATATTCTACTTTATTATATTCCATTTACTAGAATTAGGTTTAAAATTACCATAAGAATTCATATTTAAAATAAAACATTTTTTGAACCCGTCTATTGATTGAGTATTGACAAAACCTAAGTTTCTATTAAGGTTCCAACCTTACAGGGTTTTAAAAAAATTATCAAAGTGTTTAGATAAATTTATCATAGGATTTTTATTTTATTTTTAGTGATTGTTTGCAAAATATTTTCCATGTTATTTTTCTATGCCACCTAAGAAAATTTATTCTAATACTCTTTTAAAGTGAAGTGTTAGGATAAGTAAGATTCCCATTGAGCACATTAAAATTTGTTTGACATTTGTCATAATGGATTCTACTAATGAGAACATCAGTTCCTCTTTTGAAAAAAGTGCAAAAGAATATTTATAGGAAGATAATCATAGTGAACAAGTTAATCAAAATGATCTTAATGCATGTAAGGTACTCATGAAGGTTTAGATAGGTTCCACCCTAAAATATTCAATGATGTAGATCAAGCACAAGTCCAATGTTTATCCATATTTAGATAGTGATATTTTCAAATTCCACAAGATATACCCAATGTAATTGAAGTTATTTTAACCTTAGAAAAGGCACAAAAAGTAAGATGTTCTACTTTTAATGCACAACAAGAGCCACTTTTTTGTATTATTAACCCTATAATAAGTGTTGATAGTACTATTTTTGATAGTATTATTGATTATAAATGCTTAAAATTGGAAAAACACATGGTTTAAAATAGATTTATATGCCTATACCTAACCAAGTGACCCATTTAGATCCTTTTATGGATACACATACTACAACACATGCCCTTCGTAATGCATAATCCCTTGAGAAAACTATTGAATTTTTTTAAGATAAGGTGTTATAATTAGAGCAAGGTATCCCAAATTATAACCAATCATTGGATTCCTAATCTTTACTTCGTAATCCTTGAGCACCTGATATTGAATCATACCCCTTATCTACATGATTTGTAGGTCCTAAGCTTCTTCTATATGAGGATAGAGTAGATCCAAAACAACATCTCAAGTATTTTCATGCAACATGTTTCGATTATGTTTTCAATGATAAATTGTTAATCAAGTTATTTCTAAGAAAAATAAAATATTATGCCTTGTAATGATTTTATGATCTACCTATTCAATCAGTCAAAGTATTTATTCCATTATAATATTTATTTATTAAGCACTTTTCTATCAATATTGATGATAAACTTTTCTGTGCACAAATTTCCAAACTTTAACAAGGAAATTATGATCCTATTAGTGATTATGTGGTTTTTTATAAGACCATGATTATAAAAATGACAAATACATTATTAGATAATGAATTACATGACATTTTCAAACAAAATTTTCTTGCCCCATTACACAAGACAACTATTTTCAATAAATTTAGATCATTTAAAGAGATTTTTCATACAATAAGAGAAAGAGAAATCAATAATCTTTGTTTGAAAAAGATTAAGTATACTTATACATCTAATTCAAACTCCACAATGAAGTTTCAAAGCAATCACTCTTACAAAGCTAAGCCAACAGATACTAAAGCAGATGCAAAGATTAAAATTAATGTTATTTCTTAACCTACTAACAAAATTTATTTATTAGATAAACTAAGGATATAATATTAGAATTTTCCAAAACCAACTCAATTTTTTTGTTGCAAAATTTACTTGAATGCAATATTATTACTTTACCACCACCATTTAAATTAGATATAAAAAAACCTCAAGGAAAATATTTTGATAACAATGCATATTGTGATTATCATAGATGATATTCCATTATAGTAATAAATGTTTCAAGCTCAAGAAAATTATTCATGATCTTATTGATAACAATGACATTGAAATAGGAACCCCTATAAAATAACCCAAGCCTTAATATAATGAAAATATTAAATTGAATATCTTTAATGAAACATTTACTAATCATGATAAAAACAAGAATAATTCATTATTACCTCACACTTATAATGCTTATCCTCCATCAGAGTCATATGATCATCTATTGGATGGAATAGTTGGTACAATTAATCAAAATCAATAATGTCCTATGATTAATTTTGATAATAGTGAGATAATGGATACTGACTCTAATTTTTATGCTTTATGTGTAAGTTATTATATTGATCAATAACCTATTCATAGTGTACTAGTTGATAATGGATCAAGTGAAAATTCATGCACACTAACATTAATTCATTCATTGGGATACTCATAACATGACATACAAATGACCACTAAAAATGTTAAGATATTTAAAAACAAACAAAAAACCACTTTAAGATATATTGTGTTACCTCTTCAAGTGTGGGCCTCGCTAAAACATCTACTAATTTTTTATTTATGGATCAAAATGGGGTCTTTGATATGATATTAGGACACCCTTGGTTTCAAAATATTTATTATGTACCTTAGACAGTACATGTGTGTTTAAAGTACATTCATTGTAATCAAGTTGTCAAAATGTCATGAATCATATATGATTACTCATGAAAATATATGGCATCTACTCCTCCCCATCCACCACCACACTTTAATAATACATCTATGTAAAAAAAACATGTTTACAATTATTGCACCTAATAAAAAGGGTTCTAATTAACTAATTCAAAAAAAGGTGTAAAGGGTTCAAAATAAACTAATGCAAAAAAGACTTATCAACAAAAGGCATCTAATTCCAAATAATAAAAATCATGTCATGTCTCCTAAAATGGTGATAGATACATATAAACGTTTAGCATGATATTTTAATAGTCCTCATGGGATTTCACAATATCTTGCATCTACTATAGTTATTCCTGATTTTAATATAGGCATTTATGATTTTAATATAGGCATTTATATCAATTAGGGTAAGACATTTACCACTTATATTAGATTGATTTGATTCTTACATTGGTGAGAGAATTGGATAGCTTATTGTAATTTCAAATGTACTAATAATTCAAAAACATTTCCAATGATTTAAAAATAAAAATTATTATTGTACATAGCTTCTTGACTTTTGCATCGTATTCTTCATTTATTTAAAAATTCAATCATTTTATCATTTAATATAGGCCCTCGAATCTTTTTTTTCACTTCCCAAATTTTAATAGTTCTAAATAATGGTCAATTTTGCCATTTTTGTCATGTATTTCTATGTTTTAACAATTTGTACTATTAAATTTTTAGTTTTTTTCCAAGGTTAGAACCAATAAGTAGATGTTAGGAATGTCTGCCATTCTTGACCCCAGTTGAATGTTCCCATCCTTATCAAATTTCACTTATAAACCACAAAAAAACACAAACTTTAATTTTGCCAATTTTTTATTTTTTCAATAAATTTTAGTATGCAAATAAGTAATTAATCGTTCAAAAAAATTCTTTTTATGCCACATTTTTTGCAAATAAGTACTTATAAGTGTAAATTTGATGAACCGAAGATGTGCAATTAGTCATCTGCATCCATTTTGCATTTTCCTATAGATCTCCAAAATCACAACTCACATATGGTGGGGACATCTTTCTCATACATGGCCATGCCATGATCTATAATGTACCATACATTGAATTATGTCAATGATTGTTCATATACTTATCATTTATTCTTATTTTGAACCTTTGAATGGAAACAATTTCTAAGTTCATAAAAATTAAAAAATAAATAAAATTACAATAATACAAAACATTCAAAATATTCAAAAAATTAAAAATCAGAATCTAAGCATGATTAGACATAGTTTACATCTTTGTTATATTTTATTTATATCATAAGTAGTAGATAAGATATTATTTTTTATCACACATGAATTTCACTAGTATTCATGGGTGTTATGTACCACATAAAAATATTACAAGGATCAAGGTGTTGGAGTTACCTCTACTTAGTAGCTTTACTAAACTGCAAGCTTCATATCCACATGCGAAAATATAAGAATGTGTTATCATTTTATAAATCCTATACTATCAAGATATAAAATATTTAAAAATGTCTTTGTTAAAATTTATTTTATAGTTGTGTAAATGGATATGTTATTCGCTAGGATATGATCACTTTCATATGCATGGTTTAGACTATATTTCTAGTTTTATGTTACATTGATGTTATTTACTTGTATATATTAGATTAAATATTGGTTATATATCTTTTTTGGTCCTTGAACCTTGTGTTAAAATTGCTTAAAAATCTCTATGATAACTTGTTTGTGTGTGAGAAATTTAAATATGTACTTTTGTTTTGGATCTTAGCCCTATGTTGTGTGTGACATTTGAACATGTCCTTTATTTTTGACATCATTCATGTTATTTTGTGTGAAACTTTATTCTCTTTACAAAAATTTAACATGTCATTTATGTACAGGCCTTGGCCTTATTTTTTGACATTGTTATCATTGTGCTTGTGTGTTTGAGGAGCTTGTTGAGTTTGATAAGTCCTTGATCCATATCATGCACTATTAACATTAATATACTAATTATACATGATAATTATATGATATTCATTGATACATTTCTATAGGCCTTTCCTCTTATTCTACATACAAAATAAAAATAACACATATCTTACTATCTTACCATTCCATATTTTACATTATTACATTATTACATCTTATTACACGTGTTTCAATTTAAATTTTATTTTGAGATGAGTGAATTTCAATTTAATTTCCCTCACCTCAAAAGGGGGAAATTTTAGTGGGCTTCTCATACATGAGATAAGCCTCTTGAAGATAAAAGATAATTGGCATAAAATACAGTTTCATAAATTGTAAAATGGTTCAAATTTAGTCACTGACACATATTATGAGCAAATATCCCATGCATATGCACTCATATTTAAGTTTCAAACCATAAATTTACACAATTTTTATTATATGACACATGTTCATATACAAGTTTCAAACAATATTTCATAAATGATATCTACAAACAGTTTCAAATTCTAAATTTATTAAGGGGGCATGATACAAGTTCATGAACATTATTTTAAAAAAAAAATTGAAAATACTATTTTATATGTTGTAGACATGGTAGGATCATGGATGTACTCCATTATATTTTGATCATGCATTTCAAGAACAAAGTTGCAATTGAAACTACAAGTCACTTGTAGTGGTTGATTCGATTTAAATACATAATAAATAACTTATAGGTTTAGTTCCCTAAAATAGTATGTCTCTAAATCCATTTTTTATTTAAAATCATTTCATGTATTGGGGTTATAAATATTGACTAAGTTAAATTGAGGCTTTTTACATTTCTCAATGGGTGTTATTTTTATACAAGTACAAATTAAAGTTTGGGTTTTGATCACATTTTAATTCTATCCATTCGTTCAACTAAGGAAAAAAAATTATCCAAGATATTCATGGGAATAATATTCTATCTAATGATTCAAGGAAGCATCATCTCGAATCAAAGTCACAAAAAATAACATTGGTTTCACACATACATGGTGTATTTTATCTTTGTCCTCATTTTAATTTCAAGCAATTTTAAAATTTAAAACATTTTCAAATTTCAAGTCCAAGTGCTTTTCAAATTCAAAATATTTTTCAAACTTAATTTTTAAAATAATAAGTAACTATGTGTGTTTTTTTAGCTTCGCTAAAGATTACGATGCCTTACATGATTGGAGTACTAGCTCAAAGACAATGTGTGTCTTACACACTAAGGCATGTTTTACCTTTAGTCTAAAGATTTCATTTGTAGACTTTGGGGTGGGTGAGGACATTGGGTATAACTATAGACACATAAATTTGGTCACGAATATTTGATTATGTTAAATTTTATCCTTTTCATTTTAAATACATTGTGTAGTTATTTTGGACCTATATTAACACATTGGCGTATTATAAGCACATGTGAAGACCTTTTTATTTTCCAATATATCATTTTTCACCTAAAAATTGTTATAAAAATTTAAAATAACCCTAAGCATATCTTAAGATGAAACCAAATCCAAAAATCAACATGTTTTTTTAAGGGTCAAAACTATCTAGTTTGGGTCATGATTGTCAAACGACCTTGACCCCTACTTGACATTTATAATCCTTACCCTTTAATGGTAATATATGGAGATTAATCCCTTACTTATGTTGTCTTCCATGTTTTTAGGCTTCCAGTCGTGTGATTTTCGCTTTTGGATTGCTATAAAATAGTACTCAAGGCACTCTTTATTCCACTTGGAAATTTCAATATAAAGGAAAATTTACACTATTACACAATAAGCAAAAGTTCCTTATTATTCCAAATTTAAATTATAAGCATTTAAAACCATCATCAAGAAATAAAAAATTATATTTTACTCAACAAAAATAAAATCATGATCAAGTATTTGATCTATTTCTAGATGTCTACACATAGTCAAAGGATTGAAATTTCACAAAAAATAATTTAAGTGGGAGAACTATGTGGGTGTGAATTTTCCATTAAAAGTATTGGATACATATGTAGCATTAATAAAAATTAGGGGTGATTGAGGTTAACTCAACCCAATTACATTCCATATTTTTTTTTATTTATATGTCTTTAATCATTGTAAAGTCATATTAAGGTTTCGACATTTCAAAAATTATTTGCAGGTCTTCTGCACATCTTCGAAGGTCAAATTTGTACACATAGACCTAAATCTAGTTTTCACACTTGATTTACCCTAATTTTAATATTTTATGAAAAGTTTCAAAACCATCATGTTTGGGTAAAGAGTAAAAAATGGTTATGACCTTAGTTGGATGGTTTTGACCTTGTTCTTCTACTAGTTTTAGTTTTTAGGTTTCTACATGGACTACTTTTATTTTCCTATTTCAGTTCTTTGTTAGTTGACATAGTCAATTAGATGAATATAAATAACTAAATTTTCATTAATTTAGAAATGTTAAGTTCGGATGAAAAACAAGTTGAGAAGGGGTTTGAGGAATATGATTTTTGACTAGTCTAGAAATGCAAGAAAAGAAAAGAAAAGTTCTTTTTATTCCTGATTATAATGTCATTTAGAAAAGGAGGAAGAGGTGAAAAGGGAGGATCCTAATGCACCCTATATGAAAAGAAGGAAAGAAACCCAAGGGAGACCCTAAGGTCCCACCGGTTTAATAGTTATATTTTTTTCAATAATTTACATTTTATCTATCTTGGTCATTTAATTTCAATCTTCTATTCAAAATCACATTTTCAATATTTTTATTTATTCTATTCCATTATTCAAAATTAGGATTAATTACCAAATTAATTCAAATTCAAATAAAACACAAATATCAAGTACAAACATATATATGGAATTTAGACAAATCAATACAAATTAGTGCTATAATGCACAATTCAAGTAAAGTATGATAGACAAATCCATGTCAAATACACTTTTTATTTCAAAAATTAACGTAAACAACAACAAAAAATAGTTTCCTAATGGATAAAACATTTATTTAATTTAAAATTTAATCCTTGGATCAAACAACACAATTAAGAATTTATAATGAATATAATTCAATAAAAAGGCTACCCTTTATGAGTCATCCAAATACATGAAAAAACCACGATCAATTTAGCCTTTTTCCTCTATACACATGTTACTTATTTTAAGACAACAATAAGAAAAATCAAGACATAGTTAGCCTTATAATTATTAAATAGCTTCTCAATAGAAGACAACCAGTTTTTTATTATTCTAAAAGATATTATCCTAAAAATATGCATTTTATCATGAAATATAAGGCTTGAATATAGCTATCATGATTTTTTTTACCAAAATTAGATCATATAAGAGAAAGAATCATTCTTTGAAATACTTATAAAAATCTAGTTGAGTTGGATAAGAAAATAAATAACATCTATGCCATAATTCCACAAGTATATAAATATTATATATCAACTATATATATTTTCCAAGAGTAAGTAAGAGATAATAATACCTAGATTCTAATAAATAAAGATTTTTCTAAATGAAAATGAAAATATCCCTATATATCTTTGCCAAGAGTAAGTAAGAGATAAGCATACCCATATGCCAATAAATAAAGATTTATCTAAATGAAAATCAAAATATCCATTTTTGGCTAATGAAATTATTATAAGGACTATATAAATTCCATTAACATGACATAAACACACATAGGTATGGATACATATCTATGGACATGTTATTTCATTAGCAAACATAAGAAATAATAGAAAAATACCATCGAGTGAAAAAAATTCACAAACATTTCAATTTCCAATAGATAGGTTTTAGAGAAAGAGTAAATATAAATCAAGCTCAACATGATATACAAGAGGGAAATGAAGGAATTTTTGGTATAATAATAAAATTTAAACTACACATTTCCATATTCATCATTATCTAAATGTGTGCCCTAGTTTTCTTAAATTTCACACATAGACACACACAAAAATTGTTAAAGTAAAACTAGGGTTTGCCCTATACCAATAATTATGGCCTTAGATCAATGAAATGAAAGAAAAATAAAAGTTAACCATCTTATAAAAAAATCCCACATTTTCTTAATTCCTATTTCACTTACTAGGGCACATAAGATTTGTGGTTTCTCGAGATTGCATGTATGAGTGAAATCGATTATCAAATTTAACAAACAAACTTTTGTAGTTTACATGTAGTCATAACTGATTTTGAACATCTTCTACATGGATTAACTGATATTGATGTGAATAGTGGGGTTTTTCATGGATTTCACATGATGGCAACATAATTCAACTACATAACTTGCTTACCTTACTCCTTCCCTATTAGCCAAGCTGATCCCTACCTATCTCTTAATAAAATGACGGATTTTATCAATCCAAAAATTAATATTTTTCATTGACCTATTAAAATTCTTAGGGATCAAAGTAATGGTTATGTCCCACCATTTCTTTAATCATATATTTATTTTAAATTTGCTATTACTACCTTTACTTGAATGTGGTTAGGGTTCAAACATAATATTGTGTGTTTTTTTTAATTAAAATTTTGTTATTAATAATTTATCCAAGTTACCCTCCACACACACACTATACCTTTAATTATATTTATAACATATATGCCACATTACATTAATACTTTAAAACCATTTTAAGATAGAACACTAAGTGACCCAACACTTTTCATGGCCCTTTAATAGTATATCACACAAATGTCTAATGCATACATGTAATAGGGTACTAGGTTCTTTTGTTGCCAAGACCAATAATAATTATTCTTTCCATTTTTAAACAAATATTTAAACTAAAAGGCTATTTAAATCAATATATTAAACTAAGAGTGTAATTATATAACTTTACAATTTATATTATAGTGGTAAATTGGTGAGAACATGAACCATAAACTAAGTTTTCATACTTAAGGCAACATTTTGAACTCGATTGAGTTAGTAGATCTAAATTTAACTCACTTTTTACTCATTGCATTGTGCCATAATGATAGTCACAACTAGGGATCTTATTTTAAAAATGGCGGATGTAAAATCCTTCCTACCTTGAGAAGGAAATGTCTTGGTGCCTTTAGGTCTAATGGATAAATTTTATGAGGCCTATCCACCTCACATACTAAGGCTAGTTCCTATATGGAACATATATTCCTCAAGTCGAAGGTTTTGATACTATAATCAAAGATAAAAATTAAATAATTTTAGAAAAATAATTCCACTATCTTTGCTCTTGTAAGAAAATATCACTATTTATGCCTTATAAAATTTTACAATAGTCATTTTAAGACAAGTTTAAATCAATTTGAGGCTCGTTTTATCTCAAAAGAATGAGTTCAGACTAGAAAAACTAGTACACCAACTACATTTATACTAGGATTATCATGTTGAGTTTCAAATAAATCATACAATTTTAGATTAGACTAAGTTAAAACCCAAGGAACTTTTCCTTTTCATGTTAAATTTTTGTCAACAACTTACTTTTAGGATTATAAATTAGGTACTTACCTTAATAATTTATTATCCCAATCCAATGCTTTATAGGATTTTCTAGAATAAGTCTTGAATTTATACATGTTATTTTTACATCCTCTACAAAATTAGCTATTCATTTATACCATACATGTTGGTCTTACAATCTCTACCAAGCAGGTTTTAAATCTCACGACTATCTAGGTTATTTACAATCTCAAACTCATTGTTTCCATTTTGAATTTTAACTCTATGTTCATATTATAAATATGGGTTTTTTTCCCTCATGCAAGTTAATTTCATTCCTAATTGGATTATTATTCTTTCCAAATAGAACTTACATCTAACTTACTATAATATGTTATTTACAATCTTTTTCTTGATGTATGTTTTTACATTTTAAAACTTTGTAACTTTAACCATCTTTCGATGAACATTCCTATGAACTCTTATATTTTCCCATATGACTTGTAATATTTTAAACTAAATAAATTATAGTTGAACTAAGATAGGTAGTCTATTTAAAACCTATACATTCCTATTGATTCAATCAATACTTGAATCCAAAACTCCCTTTCATTACAAATTTTGAGGAAAGAAAAGGAATGCATCCTCACATTTTTATCTTATACCCCATCAACAACTCATATCCATTTTTATTTGATCCTTATCAAATATTAAATTAAGTTCAAAACATTATTTTTACCTTTTTTTCATCATATTTATAATTAAATCCCTATTTATATTTTTCATAAATGCTCAAATAAGCTAGCAATTACACCATTACATGCAAATGCTATTTTAAATAAGTACTATTAAAACTTAAGTTATATATTTTAAATAAATTATTTATTATCTTATCAAACTATACAAGTGGATATTGGAATATATTCACTAAATATCCCTTATAAATCTATGTTTACAACTTAATAGTTGAGCATACGTTAATTTTTGTCAATATGAATTATAGTACAAATTAGAGGGCACATATTTTAAAAACCATATAATAACCTTTATATCAGTAAGGTTAAATAAAATATTAGTCCAATACCTATAATTATTAGAAATTCTCAACCTATAACTCATATCTCTTTTGAATGAATGATATTTTATCATGACTTACAAATTATTACAATAATACTATTTTTCTACAGTGATCTCATTTAATAAAAAATAGTATTACATCTCATGTTATAACAATCTATCAAAAACAATATGAATTCTACCAAAAATCATTTAAAATTATAAGGTGATAAATTTTTCATAAATTATTCAACAACTTTGTTAGTGTATGATATTATTTTCCTTGTATTTATTATTATAGATTATTCCTACACTTGTGTTTAGCTTACTTAGGTGTTATTTTGAGGTCACTTAGGTGTTATAAGTGAGGTAATTAAGGTGAAAATGCACATGGGAAAATTGTAGTCAAATGTTTGGGAAAAGATACCCTTAACCACCAATATTGACATATGGTGCACACAAACCTTTTAGAAAAAGTCTCGTGTTCACATTTCCAAATGGCTTGGCTCTATGCCTCCATTGTACCTATAAATACACCTCTCATCTAAGCTATTTTGTAATGAGTTATAAATACAATATTATTATAATTTTTCTCTATTTTGATTTCAGTCTCAACAATGAAGTTTTGCTTCTATTTATTTTGCATTTACAGTTCATGTGTTTGATTCTATCAATTGGATCTTGGACAATTCCATCATGGTATCAGAGCTCCTCTATGGTAATGAACATCATTTTTTTGTTAATTTCTTGAAATCTTGAGTATTTTTTTTATTTTGTATTCTAACTAAGATTGTAAAGAAGAAACATGTAGATCTATGTGTATCATCTATAGTCCTTTCTTCTCTAATTGGTGAACTTCATTAGTATTTATAATTATTTCAAGTTTATTAGATATATAAGTAACCTTTTGTAGATGAAAGGAGGATTCAAGCTAGTTGGACAAACTACTAAATAATTTTTTGATAAGGAGGCAAGATTTACAAGTTATTGTTTTTGTAAATTTGTTTTTGAATAAAAACGACTGTCATTTTGCCAACTATGAAAAAATGGTAGATGATCACTCTTAAATATTTATGGGTTCTATGCGCCTTAGCTTCCTTTTTCTGGATCATTTTTATATTCATAATTTCATTAATAATTGTGAAATTTATCATAGTTTTACTGACTATGATACAATTAAAAAAAAGGTAATATATATATATACACACACACACATGTGTGTATATATATATATATATATATATATATATATATATATATATATATATATGTGTGTGTGTGTGTGTATATATATATATATATATACATATACATATACATACATATATATATATGTGTGTGTGTGTGTGTGTGTGTGTGTGTCTATATATATATATATGTATATATATATATATATATATATATATGTATATATATATGTATATCTATATATATATATATATATCTTTATATATGTATATATATATATATATATGTATGTATGTATGTATATATATATATATTTATATTACTTTTTTTTTGATACATACATATACATATATATTGACGATGGAGAAAATATAAGGAGTTTTTTTAATTGTTTTTTAATAAAAATAATATTGTTGTGAGAAATAATATTTTAATGAGTTATTTATCATTGTTTTGCAACACTTTATTTCAAGAAGATGAAGGGTGAGGTTTATTTTTGGTGGGCAGTCAAACCCCCTCACAACCAAAACAAAATTTATTCTCCTTTGCTTAACTCAAAATTTAACACTATTGTTCTCCTCATGAGCATTTTTTTAGTTGATCCCAATGTCGAATTTTTGTGATCTTGTACTGTCACTTATATAATCATTACACAGATTCCTTATTTGTGGATGCATTCTTGGCTAAGTTTGACATCCATTTTTTATGAGCATACATTGCTATTTGTGCCTTTAATGCAAATATTACACTCATTTCTATACCAACCACTTTGTTGGTGTGTATTGTGTGATAGTAAATATTGTACTATATTACACATTCAATAAATTCATATAGTCACCTTGTTGCTGTGTGTATTGTGTGATGGTGAATACTACACCAAATCATGTAATTTAACAACATTGGCTATATATTTGTGGTTTATAGTGTGGATTTTCACCTACAATTCATTGTATCTTAGTGTAGATCTACTATGTAGTATCTTATTTGTAGTGTATGCATCATCTATACTTGGTACATGAGTTGAAGCCTCAAGAATCAACTCTATACTCATGTTTATGACTATCTTTGGCATTGTATGATATCTTAATATTTGATGGGATTTATTAGGAAAAAAAATTGGTGCCCATTGTATATGCACTAAAGTGCTGATTGTATACACACTAAAACATAAAGTACCAATTGTTTATGCACTAAAACATAAACTGCCAAACCTTTGTAATTGGGGGGAGGGAGGGGGTAGGAGAGTTCTTTCTGATAGTTTTAGGGGGCTTGTTGAGTGCCTTGCCTTCTCTATTGATCATTCAATTTCTTCGTGCACTGCATCATGGATCATAATTTAGTTCCACTTCTCACTCCATTTAATTATCATGATTGGAACTCTAAAGTGCATATTTTTCTTAGAAGCAGAGGTTTACACAGGATAACTATGAATATGGAAACTGAATCAAAACTTGGTGTAGATAAAATTAAGTGGTATAATAGGTGTGATGAAGCATATGGTATTTTATGTTTGTCTATTTATCTTGACTTACTCTTTTACATTGAATCTGCTAAATCACCACAGGAGATTTGGAACACTTTGGAACAACTCTTTGGGAAGCAAGATGTAATTATGGGTCATGAGCTAGAGAATGAGCTCATTAGTTTGAGTCCAAACAATTTTGACACTATAGAAGACTTTTTCATGAAACTTAAATCACTTAGGTTGTATTAAAATTATGTGGTATAGAGAAAAAGGATGAATAATTGATCCTATCTATTCTTTCCAAGTTAGGTCCTGACTACTCAATTTTTGTCTCTATCTTTCATGCTTTGAAATGTGTCCTAAGACCTGCATGGAGTATGCCATCCTTAGATGATTTTGTTAAATAATTAAGTAGGGATCAAGACAAACTCATCCAAATGGGTACATTGAAGTCCTCTAAATCACATGCTTTGTTGAGTCATGAAAAATTGAAGACTTCAATAAATAAGGAGAAGAAACAAAACAAGGACCAAGAACAAAAAAAGGGTCAAAAATCAAATACTAAGCCAAAATTATCATGAGTCCTCCTCTTCAGGTGGGAAATCCAAGAAAGAAAGGATCACATATACCTATTGTAAGAGAACTTGTCATGATGAAATAAAATGTATGAAAAAATAAATTGATTAATTAACAAAGATGATTGAGAAAAAAACAACATCAATGTACATGATATAGTGAAATCAACCTCATCAGTAGAGGAGTCTTATAAGGCAAAAGAATGTAGTAAGGGGAAAGGTAAGGGCAAGGCCCTTGTTGTAGTAGCATCTCAGCCATCCACATGGGTGATTGATTCTGGTGCCTCACATCACATGGCTTCTTCATGAGACTTGTTGTCATCCCTAGAGCCATTTTTTATGCCATATATTCTAATAGGAGATGATACTTATGTTGAATTTTGTGGGAGAGGATATGTTGAAGCTAATGATGGAAAATTTGAAAATGTCTTATGTGTTCCATCACTGTTAACTAATCTTCTATTTATTTATCAAATCACCCACATTGGGTTAGGCAAAAACATTGTGTTTACTCTAGATTCTATTATCATTAAGGAGTTGTATAGTAATACTATAGTGGCCATTGGGAAAGCAAATCACCAATCAAGGTTGTACACGTTCTCAAATTTTTCTCTTGATTACCCTTCTACTACACTACTCAGTCATTCTGATGGAGTGAGGAAACTATGACATAAGTGATTTGGCCATATAAACTATCGGTACTTGGAAAAAATTAGTCAATAAGATATGGTAATAGGGTCACCATATGTTCATTTTTCTAATGGTGTTTGTGAAGTTTGCATGCTTGGTAAACATCTCAATGAGAAATATGACAAAGGCAAATCATGGAGGGCCACTAAAATATTGGAGCTAATTCATAGTGATGTTTATGGACCATTTATAAAGCCTTCATTAAACAAGGATAGGTACATGATTACCTTCATAGATGATTTTTCTAGGTATACTTGGTTGTATTTTATTCAACAAAATTTTGAAGTCTTTGACCATTTTAAATATTTCAAGGATCTTTTTAAGAAATAGTCAGTGAACACCATTAGAATTTTGTGCACTGATAATGGTGGTGAGTATGTTAATCATCACTTTGAGTAGTTCTATACTTTAGAATGGATTGATATACAATGAAGAATTTCATATAGTCCTTAGCAGAATGTTGTTGCAGAACACAAAATCAGATCTTTGAAGGAAATGGCAAACTGTATGATACACTCCAAATCACTTACACCACAATATTGGGTAGAAGCCATTAATTATGATTTATATATCCAAAATCATGTTCCTCATAAAGCATTGGAAGGGATCACTCCTTTTGAAGCTTTGAAAAATAAAAAACTTGAAGTTAAGTACTTTAGAATATGTGGATCTCTAGCTATGGCTGACATTCCTAAGAAGAAACATAAGGTCATGGAACATCATAGTAGGACTCACATATTTGTTGGGTATGCAAAAGGTGTTAAGGTATATAGGCTTCTTCATCCTACCACACATGAGTTGTTCATTGAGAGGAGTGTACACTTTCAAGAGGGTCCATCAGGCTCTACACATAACACTTCTCCCTCCTCTTTGTACCTTTTGGGATATGATGATAGTTTAGATGATTCAAATCATATACCTATTGATAAAGATTATTCTTCTAGTTTAGATGATGAGGATAGTGATAAATATTAACCTCATTCCATTGAAAGTCACATTTTTTAAGAATTTCCCCTTGATTCTCCAATTTTAGGTCCTCTTTGGGCTAGATAGACTCTATACAGTGTAGGTGATTAGGTTGGGAATCCATCAAATGTCAGATGGACTCATTCAAAATTTCAAGGTGTTCCACATATTTTCATTGATTTTTCTTCTAATCCAAAATCATTTCATGAGGCATCTATCATTCCTAAGTGGGATACAACTATGCATGAAGAGTATAGTTACTTAATTAGGAACCACACTTGGGATCTAGTATCGCTTCCTAAGGGAAGGAAACTTGTTCAGTATAGGTGTATCCATTGAAAAAAATTTGTAGTAGATGGGTAAGTGGATAATTTCAAAGCATGATTGGTATCAAAAAGATTTTCAAAAGTTCTTGGCATAGACTATACTGAAACATTTTCTCCAGTCACTAAAATGAACTCTATTTGACTCACTCTTTCCATTGGTGTAGCTTATCATGGGATGTTCCTTAGATGGATGTGAAGAGTGCATTTATTCATGGTGACCTTGAGGAGGAGATATATATGGAACAACCAAAAGGTTTTGTTGAAGATTCTTCCTTAGTGTGTAAACTTCAAAAATCTATGGCCTGAAATAGGCCCCTCATGCTTGGTATGCCAAGATGGATTTATTTCTTCTTACAGTTGGGTTCACTAGATGAAATTTTAATCCAAATGCTTACATATTGTATTAAGATAATTCAATCTTAATTTTAGTTCTATATGTGGATGACCTGGTGATCATAGGGAGTTATTCATCTTCTATTATAGCAATGAAAATTGCTCTACATGATAGATTATCTATGACTAACTTGGGTTTGTTACATTATTTCCTTGGTATTGAGATTTCATTGTCTAACTTAGGGATTACCATTGCATAATTTAAGTATTCTCTTGATTTTCTTGCATGATTTCACATAGATGGTTGTAACCTAGCTCTAACTCCCTTTCTTTTTGGAATCAAACTTGAGGCTAAGTGTTCTTCTCCATTTGTTGATGCTACCTTGTATCGACAACTAGTTGGTAGCCTCATCTATATGAATCACATAAGACCTGATATTTCATATGCAATGGGCATGGTCTCTAGATTTATGTAAAAATTACATGAGTTGCATTAGAAAGCAACCAAATGGATTCTCCACTACATTTAGGGTACTCACAATTTTGGGATTCATTATGGAGAAAGAAATGATATTGAGTTGATTAGATACATAGATTTCGACTAGGCTAGTGATATTCAACATCACAAGTCCACTTCAGGATATAGTTTCTCACTTGGTTTAGGACCACTTAGTTGGTCTAGCAAGAAGTAGAATGCTATTTATTTATCATCTATTGAGGTTGAATATAGAGGGGATATCAATGCTATTACTGAAGCTATTTAGCTTCAAGGGATTCTTACTGAGTTTGGTATACAATTCAAGTGACCCAAAATTATCTTTTGTGATAACTAAAGCACCATTCAGATCTACAAGAATTTGATCTAACATCAATGGACCAAATACATCAAGATTCATATGCACTTTATTTAGGAGCTCATTCATGGATAGGGAATTGATCTCAAAGTTTTCCAGAATATGGAGTAGATAGTTGATATCTTCACCAAACCCTTCACTGAGAGTAAGTATATTCACTTGCATGCTCTTCTTGGGGAAACTGCTACATCAACATCATCTTCAAGGGGGTCTTTTATTCCTCTTCTTCTTTTCTCTCTTTTCTGGGGGAAGTTTTTTCCTACAAGTTTTCTCCTTTTCCTCAACTTTGTGAGAGTTGATTTGTACTTGGGTACCTCATCAAGCCATGTTTCCAGGACCCAAATTTATTTTCCCACATAAGCTATGCTTAAGGGGGTATTAGTGTAGGATATTATTTTCCTTTTATTTATTATTATGGATTATTCCTACACTTGTATTTAGCTTGTTTAGGTGTTATTTTCAAGTCAATTAGGTGTCATAAATGAGGTAATTAAGGTGAACATGCACATGGGAAAATTTAGTCAAATTGGTGGGTAAAGATACCCTTACCCACCAATATTGGTATATGGAGCACACAAACCATTTGGTAAAAGTCTTGTGTTCATATTTCCAAATGTCTTGGCTCTATGCCTCTATTGTACCTATAAATATACCTCTCATCTAAGCTATTTTTAATTAGTTATGAATGGAATATTCTTATAATACTTCTCTATTTTGATTTCAATCTCAACAAAAGAGTTCTGCTTCTATTTGTTTTGCATTTAAAATTCATGTGTTTGATTCTATCAGTTGGATATTGGGAATTTCCATCAAAATTGAATCATAAATATCCTTAGATGTAAGCAAGGTTATAAAATTTTATTAGGTCGAAGACATGTGATAATCCCTTTTAAACCACTAGGTTAAGGTTTTTTGAATAAAGCATAAACATATTTTGTAACCATTTCCCTACATAAATAGGGTAGTGAAATAATTATATCAATATTCATAGAATAGACATATGATCACATTTACACTAATATAGAAAGTAATTAACATGGTATACCTAGTTAATATTTATCTTGTGTTGGCAAGCATTACCTATTTATCTTGATAAAGATTAAAAAAATGTCCCATGTTCTAGGGTAGAATAATATAAATAACCAACAATATTTCACTTAGATATGTTATTGACTATTCCTAAAGCCTTTGATGAATTAAAATCATTCATTCCATCACTAACACTTATAAGTATCATTATTTATATATTTTATTATAATTCTATGAACCCAATAGTGTAAGGTCACTTTACATTATAGAAAGCATGTGAAGTGTATAAAAAGAAATATAATACCATCAAAAGTAATCAAAATTACATATGAATAAAGGAAGTAATATATCAAGATAATCTCTAACACTAATACAAAAAAAGGAACCAAATTTTCCATCATCCATAGACTTAAAACTATCCCCATTATGAGTTTTCAAGAGTTCACGGATCATAACACTTTGTAGTAGTAGACTAAGACCTTTATTGGTAAGAGTACTATAATGAAGGCAACCTTAATTTTTATTGAGTTAACACATATTATTAAAAATGTATAGTGACCATAACTTTCACTCTCCATCATTACCACTTAAATAACTATTTCATAGATAAGTTTCATCATTTCTCTAGGACAAATATGGAAAGTAATAAATATGAAGTTAAATACTAAAAACACAACCATCATATGAAGCTACTCAGTGCTACTATCTTATCCTAGTAAATCCCTATAGAGTATTACTTCATCTATTATAAAATTAAACATTTTAATCTAATAATATAATACTAAAATCCAATATTTTATTTATTCCTTCTAAGATAGTATATGGTTTGAACCCTTCCTTCAATATGTAGACAAATCCACATGGTCAAGTTAATAGGAGAAGAGTTAAAGTTCAAAAATAATTTAAATTCTATCTACATGTTCTATATAATCTAGTTTTAGGATCCTATTATAATTTTAGAGGGCATGATGGCACTTTATGACATGCTTAAGGCTGAGACCTTTGTACAAGGTTTGTAGTATTAATATACATGAGTATCCCATAATTATAAAATAAACTTAAACCCTAACCCATATTATTTTGGAAACATAATCTAGGTATATTCGATCTAACCTTAACAAGTTACCAAACCTTTAAGAACAAGGTTTCAAACTTATTATATGCAGAGTTGACATTTCCCTTACCTAAAATTGCATAGTATGATATCACCATTCCCAATTTCCAATAATGTTGATTTGGGAAAATTTATCAATTTTCCTATACACTCTTATTCTATTAAGGATAAGTAGTATAGGGTAAATCTAGATAGTAAACCTTGATTTTTAATATGGTAAAACCTCCTTTTAGGTCTGCATGTGTCTATGCAATTTTAGTTATGTTAGATTCATAAATAACAACCTTGAGATTTATTTCAACTGAGGTGAGAATTAATTCATTTAAATTACCTACCCAAATAGAGAATGTTTTAGTCCTAATTATATTTTAAAATTAATCATTAACTTAGTCATAAATATAAGATTTAAAATATTTCATCATAACATTGAAAATTTCTATTAAGGTATTTCTAGTTGATATTTATCCATGTACTTTCTATATAAATAAAGATCAATCCTTTGGAAAGCTAAAAGACTACCACATCTAGTTCTTCATGCAACCTAGGTCCAATCACTTTCAAGTAGTTCATAGTTTTTAATAATACAAATATAAAGTATAAACATACATAATAAATATGTAAAACTTACTATAACCTAATATTGAAATGCATAGTTTAGGTAATATATGCTAGCCAAATATAGTTCAATAATTTCCTAATGGATAAAACATTTATTCAAATTACAATGCAACCCTTAGATTAAATAACTCAAACAAGAATTCATAATAAATATAATGCAATGAAAAGGCTACCCTTTGTATTTTATCTAAATATATGAAATAACCAAAATAAATTCAAACTTTTCCTTTTATATGCATACTTTTATAACACAACAACAATAAGAACAATTAAGATATAGTTGCCCTTGTAATTATTTAAGAATTTATCAATATAACACATAAAGTTTTGCATTATTATAAAAAACTATTATCTTGACAATATGATTTTGTCATGTGATAAATGGTCAAAATATAGTTAACGTGGAATTCCATTGCCAAAATCAAATCACACAAGAGAAAAAATCATTCTTCTTAATAATTATTAAAATCTAGTTGAGTTAGAAAATAATATTTACAACATCAATGCCATAATTTCACAAGTATAAACATATCAAATATCAATTGTATATATTTGATAAGAGTAAGTGAGATATAAACATATGCAATGTCAATAAACATATATTTATCTTAAATAAAATCAAAATAACCATTTTCCATTCATGTTTATCATATTAGGATTACTCAAAGTTAAGAAACATGCCATAAAACACACATAGGTGTGTATATACCTATATGAAAAATATATTAAATTGGCATAGGTTTGTATACCCACATAATAGACAAATATTATGTGTTGGTAAATATAATAAGTAATAGATGCCTTCAATTTATTATATGAGCCACTGTGCTCTTTATTCTTTACTTAAACCCTAGATAAATTACAAGAGGGGAACAAGTATTGTAAAATGTGGGTAAATGAAAAGGGGATGGGGCTGCACTTGACCTTAAAACCCCTTGTGTTGAACGTTGCCTACATACCAATACTCTGAAAAGGGTCCAAACTTCATGTAGTTTTCCCATGCTATGATGGTGTGTGCACAATACTAGTGAAATGATATATGATGGTAAAATCTTGGTGTGATCATGTGCTTGAAAAAATAACTTGTTACTTTATTTTGTATTCACACTTAAATTAGGGCTTCTTAGGTTACATGGATTCAAAATTGAGAAAAATAGGTATTTTCCTCTCAATGTATAGTTAGATATTCTAGTAATTACAATGATAGAAGCATTTTAGTCTTATATCCCAATGAGAAAATGGGTGAAAAATGTTCTTATATAATGGAAATTTTGGGACTCCATTAAATTTCACTTTTGAAACATGTAGGATGACCCATTGGGATGAATTTAAATTTGTGAAATAAGGCATTAATTAGCCAAAGGATGAAACTAGTGTCTTTAGACACAACTAGATTGCAAGAATGTATTGAGGGAGTATTTTTTTTTTTAGGAATAAAGACAAATAAATTGTAAGTATGAGTTGGTCAAGTAATGAGTTTAGGCTACATGGAATGAGGGATAGTAACATTTAGTATTTGAGTTTCAATAAGATAGAGGGTCATCTATATATAGGTAGAGCAATAGCAATTTGAAATCTTAGAATTGAACATATGTTAAGTGTACATAAGGGGTGGTCACAAGTACATTTTATAACATTAAATTTTAATTTTAGAGTTTACATTTGTCCCCCTTTTATTCTAGTAATTGAAAAAACAAAAAGTACTAGAGTATAAGTGTTATACCCAATCTTACATGTGAAGAATGGTCTTGAATGTAAACCATATGTTTAACTGTGCTTCATATAAAACTAAAATGAAACATGTATAAATCAATCCTTACTTAGGATATAAATCAAAAAGTAAATATAATAAACTTATATATCAAATAACATGGAACAAATACACTTTTTCATGTACTTAAACTATTTTTTTTCTAGTGCAATACTATTAACCAAAGAGGGCAGAACCTTTGGATAAATTTTCACTGAAACACTTGGATTGGATTATGCATACCTCAACCCTCATTAGTAGGATAATGTGCCTAAAAAATCAATATTATATTTAATTAATAATGACACAAATAAATATATTAAAGTATATTGAAATCCTTTTATGAATCCAAATAGATCATTCTAGGGAAAAAATGTTTAAAAAATCTAAGTTAACCATTGAAAATGGAATAAGATTCATTCTTATGTAAAACTAGTGAAATACCTAGTGCAAAACTAGTGAAATATAATATGAACTAAGTTTGGTGTATAGAACATAGATAACGACATGAATTTCCACTCTATTTTTGGTAATTGGTGTAAAAATAAGCTAGAAAGTGATCATGTGTCATCCACATACCCCTAACATGATATTTGTGTATACTGATTTTAATGACTTGATTAATACCAATTGGATATTTGAGTAAACCTATATAAATTATGGAACATGTGTCATGTGTGATGATCATAATCTAAATAAAATATATAATAAATTATGTATATATCTCACATTATTTCTAGGTAACCATGAAAAAACTATTATTTAGACTGAGTATGATTTTGAAGATTTTGCAAAATGTAGTTTCTGATTTTTGGAATGAAAGTGAGCTACTTTGGATAATCACAACTTGTGTCATTGTCCTTATGATGCAAAATAATATGAATATAATTTTTGAGTAATAATTGAGTATGTTTTATTATCTAACTAAGCAAATATTATTTTTTTGTCTGTGCAATGGAATATTGAAAGTTAACCTCTAATACAAGCCATTATGTATGCACCCTATTTTGAGGTGAGTTCTAAAGAATGAACAACAACTTACCTTAAAATAAAATTTACATGAATGATGTTATATAAATATTAAAATATAGAGTAATAATGATAACATTTGAAGTCATGGCATCATAGTGATAATTTGAGCAATATAATAATGTATGATACATGTAAATCCAAGTATACATCATGTCATGTGTAGATAGATGTTATAGATTAGGCATGAAATGATCATATATTTAATAATATAAATTGATATAGAACTACTTTGGAAAGATGCATGATATCCATCATGGAATTATAAAAATGGGTAAATTTATGATATATATCATGACATCAAAAAATCAATAAAAACATAGAAAACAAGAGTCATGGTAAGAAACATGCATAGAGTACACACAAGATCACACAAATCACATAAGGCCAAGGGGACACATACAAGGGACATGTTGAAATGCCACTCACATGCATAAAAACACACGATAAGTCTTAAAGTCATAATCTAGGACATGTTCAAATGTCCATAACCTATAGAAGTCAAATATACACAAAGCATGAATAAAATAACCAAACATGATAAACATGAATGGATACAAGAAATTAATAGACATAAGCAATTTGTAACATCATTGTATAAAACAAATTTGATATATAATGAGATAATAATGTTAATATAAGTGTGAAAATAATGAAATATTTGTGCAATGCATTATAATGTAGTAGAAGCAATATTTATAGTCCTAGAGTGACACAACCTATGTAAAATATACCCCCAGTGAATTCACTATGATGTAGAAAAGATATTTCAATCTTGTGACGACGTTTAATCTAACAAATTAGACCCTGTGTTCACTGGGATAACTCTGCTGCAATGAAACAAATGCATAAATCATGACTATTGAAAATAGTGTGGTTTAATCTATGTAATTTTTTTGGGCCTGAGATAGTATCACCATGTGAAACTACATTTGAAAGTGACAACTTTTATGTTGTATAACTCACTCAATTACACTTTTGAAGCATATTTGATATAATACAGGGTATGGATAAGTACTACATATATTGAAACACAAATAAACTATTGTAAATAAACTAAACATGTCATGCATAAGTCATGGTTTTAAGAATTTTAAATATTTATATAACTATAAAATGAACATACTAACCAATGCCTCCTACAAGAGGCTTAAAATCAATGGTTCCTATGTAAAAAATAGTCTTGATGAACTTTGTATGTTTTACTTGTGTACCCTTTGGTCTCATTTGAATTTGAAAAATGATCTTGTGCTATAAGAAAATCATTATTTGCATGAGGATGTCCTATAATAATTTATGAATGTTATATAGTACTATGATGTTGATAATTTAATGCAACCCCATGTGTATCATGATAATTATGTAGTTGGTTTTTGTATGTAAAACTCTCAATTACTTTATTATCTCTAATTGATTGATTTGCATACTCACAAAAGGATTCATTATAAAGGAACATAAGTTAGTGTAGAGTTGTAAGGCATGAAAGGGTGTGGACATCAATGAATAGGTGTAGGACTTAGTGTATTTCTATGAGATATGGAAAGTTGAGGTGCAAAACTATGATTTAAAGAAAGGTGAGGTTTATATCTATGATTTGAGGCCACGACTACATGAAATTTTGTGATATGGCACAAGACTTTTGTGAAATGTTATCATCTAAATTCATGTAAATAAGCATGCAATATTGGGTGAGATGTGCATGCGCTATGTGGAAAAACAAATGAGGAATGAAATTAATGATACATAAGTTGTGCACGCACCATTATCCCTTTTTTGGAAAGTAATGGTCTCCATTACATTAGTTTGAATTTGTATAAATTACACTTGAAGTTACTACAAATTATACCACTTAGCTTGATCAGTGAATTGTCCAACCTTGACCACTCTAAAAATTTGATGTGTGCCATGGTAGGTGCATGTGCATACCACTTAAATAATATAGGATTTTTCTATGGGGTACAAAAGTGTAGGATCTAAATCATAAGGATGTTGTGTTACTATTGGATCAAGAAGTGACAGAGTGTAAAGTTTGAGAAGATCCATATCGAAGACTAGGTGCATGCCTATGTACTGAGGTAGATCAAGAATGAAATCATTCTCACTAGCTATGCATAAAATGGTGTAAGGACCATAAGATAATGGCTTGGTCTTCTAATATAGACCTTTGAAGCACTCTTTTAAAATTTGTAACTAGACTTTATCACCAAATCATAATGCATGAGGTTTGAAATGTGTGTCATGTCACTCGTATTTTTTTTGGGTGCAAGAGAGAATCTATTTAACTTAATGGTGAACAAATTAAATTTGATGAAAATAATTCTTAGCTTTGTACACTTCTTGTTCCTATGTGCACAACTTAGTACTTATGGTTGTGTGATAAGAGATGTCAGGTGGTGTCAAAGGTTGAAACCCAAGACATGTTTGGAATGGACTGTGGCTAGTAGAGTTGTGAAGATCCCTATTGTAAACATGTTAAATGTATAATAGATTATCATCCAAAGTGTGAGCATGCACATGGTTGTACATTTGTATAAAATTAATAAGTATATTATTAAACACTTTAGTTTGCCCATCTATCTTACGATAAAAAGTTGTTGAATGATATAGCTATATACCCATCAAATCCCTCAATGCTTGCCAAAAATGACTCATAAAACTTGGATCATGGTTGGAGGTGATGGAGGTTGGTAGCCAAAAATAACCCTAAATATGGTTGAATAAAGTCTAAATAGTGTCAATTACATCAATGTCTTTTATTTAATCAATGATGATAGCCACCATATAAAATTGATCCGCTACAATTAACACAACATCATGTTATTGTCTCATTGTAGGTAGTCTAGTCATAAAATCCATACTAATAGATTCCCATGATCTATATAGAACCAATACAGGTGTGTATAATCATAGCTTCTTATTCATAGGTTTGGTGATGTAATAAGGAATGTAAGAGTTGACATTGTGTTCAATGTCAATGTGTATGTGCATCTAGAATAAATGTGACTATAATTTAGCTAGAGTCTTTGTCATGTTAAATTATCTCAGGGTCTTGGTATAGTGTGCCTACTAGATGAGTCATTGCTGAGGTGTACTAGTGAGAACATAAAGAGGTCCAGACTTGTAAATAATATGGTCAAATAAGTAAAATTATAGCACTTGTTTACCTTGTGTGAGGCTGGTGTAGGTCACTATAAACTCCTAATGAGTTGAGTAGAGAGGTACCCAATTTGCAAAGTTATGGTTGTATGTATCTAGCATTATGATGAGAACATGAATAGGCAATTGAATAAAGTAGTATGCAGCTTTATTATCATTTCATTTCCTATGCTTGATCATGAGATGGAACTATTTTAGGTAAGTCATCTAGTTCATATAGCATGAATTTTATATCTTGTTTTGCATTTGTAAGAATTGAAGTGGTTGATGGTCTGAATGAACAACTATCTCCTTCTCAAGAATGTAGTGGTGTTATTGATTTATGGCTTGTATAATAACATATAGTTCCTTCTAATATATGGAGTACCTATGCACCGTGTTACTAAATGTTTATGTGTAGTATGTGATTGGATGTCCATGTTGCATGAGCACTACACCAAGTGAATAGTGAGATGCATCATTATGGAATTTAAAGGATTGTAAAATATTAATAATTTTGATAATAGGTGATATGTACAGACATTAATTGAGTGCCTTAAAATCATGTTATTTTGTAAAAGTCTAGTCAAACATATTTTTGATGAAGATGAGTTGATTGAGAGCCCAAGAGATGTGTGAGAAATTAAGAACTTGGGTTAGAAGTTATCGATTCCAAGTAAAATACTTAATTTAATGAGATTGAATAGCATAGGCCATGTGGCCTAGCACTAAGTGTGTTTGGGACAATGGATTTTAGTTGTGTAGAGTGAATGAGTAAATCTAATTCAAATAAAAGTGACCAAACACATTCAATAGAGTGGAAGTCTTATTTACAATAAATGCAACTTCTATTAATTAATGGTGAATAAGGAAAACTGATATAATGTGCTATAGTGGATGTATTAAATAGTTGATACATGGATCATTATATCTATGTTATGACTATGTAAAAAATATCAACCTTTTTGTAAATGTGTATATTACATATTTATACAAGTATAATACAAGAATAGTTAAAACTTTTATTAAATACCAAGAAGATGATTATGACGATTCATATTCTAGGTTGGGTGATGGTTAAGGAACCTCCTAAAGCATGTGGACAAGGTGACTCGACATGTAGATGTACTGTGAAATCCAAGAAGTTGAAGAGTCTTGAGACTGTAGGTCACACAAGATAAAGGCATGTGGATCTATGAGATACAAAGGGTTTGGGAGTCAACAAGCAGGAGTAGATTCAATGAGTAAGCACAAGGCATGCAAGGGAACTAAAGTTAGTGAGAAAGTGCAAGAATTGGTGTAGTCCTATGAAATATGGAAAAGTGAAATGCATAATTATGATCTATGAAAAGGTGAGGTACACAGATGCAATCTAAGGAAACAATTACATGAAAGTCTATGAGCTAGTGCATGACTTGTGCAAAAGGTTGTCAGCCAAATTTATGAAAATGAGCATGTAAAATTGGGTGAGATGTGTACATGTTATGTATAATATCAATAAGGACTGAAATTTATGGCATAAAATATGTTCATGGATCATTATGAGACTATTTAGATGCCTTCATTTCCTATGGGAGCCACTCTATGCCTTAATATTCACTCAAACCTTAGATAAATCACAAGAGGTAACAAATACTATAAAATTGGCATAAAGAGCAAGCTTTTGGTGTTAGGATTGACCTAAATACCTTATGTGTTGAGTGTTGCCTATATGTCAATACTATAAAGATGGATCAAACTCTATGTAGTTATCCCAAGATACAGTAGTGTGTTTACAAAATTGGTGAAATGATATATGCTTATGCAATCATGGTGTGATTATTTGCTTGAATGAATGACTTATAACCTCCCTATTATATTCAAAATTATATTAGGTCTTCTTTGGATATTGGGACTCAAAATTATGAAGAATTTTTATAGTCCACTCATTGT
Organism: Torreya grandis; assembly: GCA_037957365.1. Classification (NCBI taxonomy): domain Eukaryota; kingdom Viridiplantae; phylum Streptophyta; class Pinopsida; order Cupressales; family Taxaceae; genus Torreya; species Torreya grandis. The sequence continues at coordinate 3,299,788 of JARHVA010001269.1, forward strand.
ACAAATAGATATTTTGGTGATTACAATGATATAAGCCTCTTAGTCCTCTCTCTAGTTAAAAAATGGGTAGAAAATGTGCTTATATAGTGGACCTTTTTGTATTTTTTCAAATTGGGATTGAAAAACATGTGGGATAAACTTTTGGGATGAATTTGAATTTATAAAATCAACCTTTAATTGGTCAAAGGATGAAATTGGTGGATTCAAACATGACTAGCCTACAAGATTGTCTTAAAGGAGTTGTTTCATCTAAGGAATAGAGATAGTCAAACTAAAAGTATGAATCAATCAATTAATTAGTCTACACTACTTGGAATGAGAAATAGGAACATTTAGTATCAAATTTTCCTTAAGATAAAGCATCATCAATTTAAAATAAGAGGAATAACAGTTTAAAACCATGGAATTAAACATAGGTTAAGTGTCAGTAAGGGGTGGTCATAAGTGCATGTTTCTAGTATTAAATGCTAATTTTAGTGTTTAAATAAACATTATTCAATAATTTTATACTAGTGTTTATGCCTAAAGTTTATATGTGGATACTACTTAAGTAGATAGGGTTAAGAATATATAAATTACAATGCACAAAGTTGATAATCAGATCTAAAATAGGCCAATTAAATGTTAAACTTAGATACAACATATACTAAATTTATTACATTGAGATAGGATAAAAATAGAAAAAAAAAATATGCTAGATATGAAAATGACAAAAAAATAATGTACTTATTTTTTATCCTAATATGATTCTATATCTAGAATAAGTAAGAAGCAAACTAGAAGAGGATTCTAAAATAGTCACTAAATTTTGGATTGAGTGCTTCTAGAGCCGTGGACACTAGAATCAACCTTGGATATTAGAATCAATGCTACTATCTAAAATAGACATAGGTGTCTAGTATGAAATACATGGTGGAAAAGGATGTGACCATGTCAATGCTTTTGAGTTTATCTTAACCTTTTCTCTTGTACATTTAGATCCTGGTTAGGGATTATCACTCCTCATGAAATTTCAAAACTGTAGTTCTTCATCTTCATAGTGATGTTATAAAAATGGGTTTATGGTCACATGGTGTAGAGCTACCCCAAATACCCATCTATCAATGAGTGTTACGTACATATCCATTACTTTGAAGAGGGCCTAAAACTTATGTAGTTCTCCCCTATGTGTTGTCTTGTGTGTGAATCATGTAATATGTGGAAAATAAGTACAACAATGAACTAGGTTGTAACTTGGAAAATTGGTATCTTCGGTTTTTCATTTAGTATTTCATACCTATAGATGTGAAATCTATATGAATGACATGGAAATAGTAATAAATAGGGAAGCTTTACTCAATTCAATTCTATTTGAATTCTCTTTGGTATGAATGCTAGGTGAGGTATGCATGATGAGTGATTGTGAATATATACTACTCATATCATGAAATATATCACATTAAAGCACTTAGGTCAGCCATTAAGATATGTTTCATTTGAAAATTATGACTTTAAATAACTGAACACCTATGTTGGGGTAAGATACTAGTGTCGACATAGGGGTTTGGGACTAACAATTATGTCATGGAAATTATAAAGTATGTACAAGCTTATAACTTATAGGGGCATAATATAAGCATACATTAAGCATTCTGAACAAGATAAAAGGTCTAGGTCATCAACATAAGTATGGTTAGACCAAGAGATATCCCAAGGGGAATAAGATAGAGTAGATGAGAGACTTCTGAAATCAAGAAAACACCAAAATTGAGCGGAAAAACTAACATTTGATGTTTTCAAGTGTACAAGACTGCTATGTTATATAATTCATAAATATAATCTACATTTCCTCCCCTTTAATCTAGTAATTAAATTACTTGTTTATAGTTGGAGAAATGTGTACCTGGGTGTGTATAACACACCTTGCCTTTGTATGATCCCAACTTGAGTGCTTTTATGGTGGCTAACATGCAACTAAGAGAATGTTACAATATATAATCAATGCATATAATATAAAATTGAAATAATTTTAAATGACTAAAATTTAAAGAGTAGGTTGAGGAGTACACCTTTATATTGATGCAATTGCTTACCTATTAGCAACTTTATTTGAAATGTGTATCATTATGAATCACTAAAACTAAGATTAGGAAAAATATATAAATACATAAAGTGCATATATCTAAGGAGATAGAGAGCTATTGGAAGGCACATACCCCAAAATTTGGAGGAAAATGTGATTTTCCACCTGATAGTTATGATTTAACTCAATCATGTAACCCCATAATACATATAACCTAGTGAGTATGAGTGAACAAAGTGAAATCATATTGTAAAACTAGTGAGGCTAGATGATACAATCAAGTTTGAATTGAAAACTGGAAATATTTAGTGATTTAATCATCTCAACTATACTAAAAAGTAAACTAACTACTACAATAGTTTGGCTTTATAAAGTCTAACCTGGTGGGTGGTGAGTCCCTAAGAGTATTTTTAAATCTGAAATTGATTTGGATTTTGTAATATTAGGCATATTTTGCATAAAATATGCACCTTAGATATGTCTCATGATGAAACTATGTATAACAATGGTACCAATGTATAGAAATATACCACAACTATGAATTTGAATTGTATAACTATGTGCTTTGGCTAATTCAAAAATTACATAAGTATGAAGAACAGGCTTCCAAAACATGCCCCCACCACATATGGAGAAATCTTAAAACTAAAATAAGTAACAATGTTAAGGATATGTTTACAAAACATGCCCCTATTGAATCTAAGTGTGTCAAATACCTAAATGAGTGTGGAAAACATGATTCCAAAGCATGCCCCCACTAAATCTGAAATTTATCCCAAATACTAAATAAGTCTAGAGAACATGATTCAAAAGTATGCCCCCACTAAATATAAAAAATGTGTCAAATTTTGAATAAGTGTGGATAACATGCTTTCAAAGCATGCCCCAGGTTTTTTTGAGTGGTGGATCTTCATTTATTCATGAATGATTCATTTTCTAAAATTTAGATTTAGTGATTTTTTGGACTAGTAAAGTGCACTGGGTCTCTAAAAAAATTTGTTTATAAATGAAATGTAGAGGTTGACTCATCTACCATTGACAACTAATTCCTTAATTATGACTATAAATAACCATGGCATCGAATGTCATTCTACTCTATTTCACCAACATATAATATACATTGCATATCAAATATCTTTTATAGATGATCAAGATAATAAAATTAACACAACCCCATGCACACATATGTTACCACACACTCAAGATGAAGACCATAGTGACTCGGCATTATCCACGTTCTCTAGGTTGATAAATCATAGACTAGATGATGACCAAGGGACCAAGATGACATCTAAAACACCTAGGCTCCAACCATAGTACCTAGACAACAACCAGAAGGATCAAATGACATATACAACCTCTAAATAACATCTACTAGAGATAGATAGTGACCATAAGGATTATGTATCATCCATAGAGGCTAGACAATGTCTAGTATAACTAGATAGTGACCATAAGAAATAGATAATGTCTATAAGGAATGAATAATAGCCAAGGGGTTTAGATGGTGACCAGGTAATAGGAAATCATGTATAGAGGTCAAACAACATCTACTAGGACAAAATAGTGACTACAAGAACTAGCAAGAATCCAAATAGGTTGGAAAACATCCATAGGGTGTGGATGGTGACAATGCACATATGGCTCCACCAATAGAAGTTGAACAGCATCCATTAGGACCAAATGGTGACTGAATGGTCTAGATGGCATCTACAGAGGATGGACACCATCCACAAGGTCTAGATAGTGGCCACATAGACAAGATTCCACCTATAAAAGTTGGAAGGTATCCACCAAGACCAAATGAATATGAAATTCTTTAGACATCATCATGAGTATCTAAATGTCATCTTCAGGCTATGGTCATTGTCTAAAGGACTTAAACACTATCTATAATATCTAAACACTATCCAAAGGGTATGGATGATGGACAAATGGTCTGAATGGTGTTTATAGGGTCTAGATGACACCTATAAAATGATGACTAGATATACTTGATAATGCCTAAGTTGTAGGTCGTAACTTGTCTTGCAACAAACATTATCTACTATGGGTGTTGGCGATAATGGTAAGAGATTAGTCCAATTATCAATGAAAAATATAATATTATCTTATTTTAGTAAGCCAAAAAGAATACCCAAGCAAAATCAACCTATACCCACTCAAAATATACATACTAAATGATTTACAATTTTTATTTATTTATTTCAATAACTATTATTTTACATTTGAAGGATAATAATAAAACCTTTATGCATGTAGATCCCTCTACTTAAAATGTTTATCAAAATGAAATATTTTATCATAATATCATTTCATCATTTGAATATATTATTTATGATGACATGCCACCACTTGAAGAAATACATGACTATGGCATGGCTCTAGTGAAGGAAAAAATAGATGATATGATACAAACATTAAAATAATTTTTTAGATCTCATAAAACATCAATTCTTATTGTAAATGCAAATCTAAATTTTTTTACAAGAGGATACTTGAGGACATTCCATATGATGAGGTCCACCTAGTATAAGAATCTTATACTCAATAAACACAAACTTCCAATGATAAAAGTAATCAAAAATATGTTCAAAGAAAGAGAAGTAGATGGACAATTGGAAAGTATTTTAGGTTTGACTACGAAAAAAAATTCCTTTCATTAAACCAATAGATCTAGTTAATAGTAATCATACCCTAAATAAATGTAAACTTACAATATTTACTTGGAAATTATGAAAGGACCACAAAATATAACTTAAGAAACATTTTAGAAAATTTTGTGTTGATAGACTAAGTTAGACAAATTAAAAAAACACATAGATGGAAAGATGCCAATGGATGCATGAATGTTTGATATATAATAGAGTATGATAATAACCATAGACATATATGGCATCTAGTTGAGAAAGGAGGAATAATTACAACTCAAATAGGAAAAGTTATTTAGTTTTATCAACATGCTAAAAATATATAGTTCTCAATAATCTACCACATTCTTAAAAAACGTAGACATATTTCTAATTTTTTAGATTATAATACTATATTTTAACACAATGGACTTAATAACATTCAATAATCACATTGGTCATATGGAAGTGCTTGAGACATGGTAAAATGTCTTGTGATGATTGAGATGTAATCTTTTAAAGAAAAAGTTAAACAAGCAAAATTTATCTCTTTATCCATTGATGAAGTCACAATCGTTGATAACACAACATGGGTTTGTATCCATGTTTAAACTTTTGACAACAATTCAAGGTAGCCTAATTTTTTAGCTATACATAAAATGGTTGAAAATTTCAATTCGAAAAACCTTTTCAAATTAGGTATTTTTAATTTAGGGGATATTGCTGGGATGAACGATTATGCTATAGCTATAAAGTTGCTATATTTTGGCACTGATGGTGAATTGATAATATAGGGGAATGTAAATTGTTTGTGTGTTTGACTATTGGTAATAATTTCCCCATACATGATTTCAATTTATTTCATAGACCACATAATGAATATTGCATATAAAATTATAACCACATTTGAAAATATAAGCAAAGTGGAAGAACTTATCTATGATTTACATGCTTATATGTCAAGTGGTGTAAAAATATTTTTAGAGTTACAAATTTTTTTAATTGGAGTTATTGATGGTAAAAATATTATAAAATATATCTATACAAGATGGATTTTCATGTATGAGCCTACATGTATAATTTTTAAATAATATTTATCACTGATAGGTTTAATTTTTAAATATCCAATAGAAGTTGACAAGGCAAGAGATTTGTTGTACCATCTAACAAATTTAGAAATTATTTTGACACTATGTGGTACTATCCTAATACTGAATGAAATAAATTGTTTGATGAGACATGCTCAAAAAAGATCCATATATATATTAGACTTCATACATTTGAGATAATGGGTTTATCAATATCTTGATGTCTTAAACTCAGGGAAAAATAGTTTTAATCTGCCTATTTTTTCTATTTAGAAAAATCTAAATAATATTAAATTTCCAAAAACCTATTTTAAGTTCAATATTTAGGATCATATTTGTATCTTCATTAATGGAAAGGAAATATCACTTTACACATTCCAAAAATGAGTTGATATACAAGCATTAGAAATCGAACAAGTCCTTGTAACATGTATTCTTTAAGAAACTATTATATTTGAAACACAAATAAAATTGAGAAAGATAAAGGATAAATTAATCACAAAAATTGGATACCTTTTTCAAAGGGATGTGTTTATTAAAGCCATGGTAGTGGTTAATCCTATATTTTGGAGAGCTCAGGATGGTGAAAAATAAATCAAAAATTTATTTCTCAAATACATGGTAACTCTCATTAAACATTTCAATAAGTATGTATATATTAATGGAGTTGAAATTCAAGGTAATTTATGGAAATATTTACCTACAACAAATTCAACCCATTTCATACTCTTAATGATTTATCATTAGAAGTGTCTAAATGAGCAAACTAAAAATGGTGTTATTACAAGAATATAAAAAAAATTATATCCCAATACCATCCTATAGGAATATATTAGTGAATATTTTTGATTGTATGGACTCTAACAAACAATTATTTTGGGCTCTATGGAAGATGAAAGGGTCTTTAATGCATTATCTTTTATTAAATACAAACTTCATAATAATTTGGATAGAAATGTAAAGACATGTTTTAGATTGTATGCTTTGCAAAATCTATTGGATGGGTTTCCCTATGATAGAGCACTTCAAATTTGAAATTTGCTTAGTCAATGAAGTGGAGTCACTAATATAGAAAAGATAGAGCTAATATTTTGAGATTGTATATGTGTCAGATAGAATACATAAAAATGAAAATTATGAAGAATGGGATACTAAAAAACTATTTTAACTACCTGAATTTTAGTATGAATGTTTCAACTTTCTATTTTACAATTGATTTTTATATTATCCTGTGTATCTCATACAATTAAAAAAAACATACTAGTGAAATTAGTGTCTAAAATCAATGAAATAATAGTATTATGTAAATTTTAAGAGTTTATAAATCATGTTATTGTATTATTTTAAAATATTTTAAAGTTATATTACAATTGTTTAAACATCAAGCCTTATTAAACAATATATTTAGGTTATATGTATGGAAAATATTTTTTTTTAAATTTATTTTTGATATGTATTGATCATTTCATGTGATTTTTAACATTATACAATTATGAATTATGCTCTTATAACTATACATCTTAAGTAGTAAATTCATAATGTAATAGAAAACTTGACATGGATAAAATGTACTAAATAAAATAGAAAAATAGACTTATATTTAAACTTACACATTTTATTTACAATATAAAATATTCAGCATCAACATAACATATATAAAAAACATTGAAATGATCATAAACAAAAAATAGAATTATTTTTAAAATTTCAATATTTATTTGCAATATAAACTATTTAATTTGTATTAAAGATAGATATAATTAACAATAGAACATTTTCAACATGTAGTGAGGAGACATAATTCAATATTGGGAATTCCAATTTTTTACTAAGAGGTGGATGATGTTGCCTTAGCTCCCCTTTCCTTGAACGAGATTATAAGACACCTCCTTGAACAAGATTCTCTACAACAACATTTATATTTGCAATTTGTGTCCTTTATTCATGTGTTTCATCTCCTATAAATAGTATAGAGGGATACACATCTTTTTTATCCTTACAAATAATTTATGCATCCATGTCATATTCTTTGATGATCCTCCTGAGCATATTATTTTGTTTATTTACTAACACATGTTTTTCCTTCCATGTGATTGTCTTATTTAATCTTTTATATGGTTTTTATAGATGGATAGTAAGTACACACTATTTCATTATTTACATTGTCATATTTTGATTGCAATTTAGAAAATAAAGTGGGTAAGTTAAAAATTACAAAAGTGTGATTAACTTTTATAAAAAAAATATTGCTATTTCAATATTTAAAAAAAAATATTGCTTACCAAATCTTTTTCTCTCTCTGCATGGACAAGGAAATAAAGGTTTTAATCTCTTCCCTAGTTGTAATATGTAGTGTGTCTACATTTAAATTTTCCAATATGTTTATCATAATATCTAAAACATTTTCATTATAGGGATTTGAAACTATAATTGATCTTGATTCATCTTGATTCACTAAAATGTCAATTTTTGAGGGATCATTTTGAGACAAAGAGTAAAAAGAATATATTTGAAAATGATTATGATAGCACTCAGTAATTTCATTTATCAAAGCCTTGCCCCAAATATCCCATTATTTCAATACTTTCAAATTAGCTTGTACTATATCATCTAAGAAATCAAAATCATTATCTACAATAAGATTTTTCAATGGAAATGATGTTAGTTCATCAAAAGATTACTCCTCAACATTGGTTTCCTCTCGTGTTAAAATAGATGAAACATGACCAACTATTTTTTTAATAGCCTAAAATTGAGATCCCTAAAATATTATGTGCAATCTTGAGGCATTCTATCAATTCCCTCAAGGAAGGCATTATCAAGATTAATATTCTATAAAATCATAGTTTTACACATTGTAGTAGGCACTCTATTGATGATCAAAATTGTCATGTCAATAAATTATCCCTTTCACCTATCACAAAGGTTAAGGACACAAAGGATCTAAAGGATGCACAAGGGGTTTTAAATATTTAGGAAAATAACAAGTATGCCAAATACTGATCCATGCTTCATTATAATTTTATAAATCAAACATTCTCTTATGTATGATGAAGAAAACATATGTGAATATATAATCAATCTTATATGATAGAGAATACCTTTGATCAATATAATCTCTTGAATGAAATATTTATGTCCCTTATAAATATTAATGCTACTCAAATACCTTGAAATCTTCACGTTTCACTCAGAAAATATCAAAAGAAAAGAAGCAAAAAGACCAAAAAAATAAGAATAAAATATTTCAATGAATGCCAAAGAAAGAAATTGAAATAAAAATTAACATAATCACATATGAAACTAAATATGAAATAAAAAAAAACTAAACCTAGAGCTAAAACTAACTTAACTCTAAACCTAAACTTAAATCTAATATGGAGATAAACTAAAAAAAAGATTCAACAATCTAATAAAAATTAATTTAACCTATTGTGAAAGAAATTCTAACAGAAACTAACTCTATTAAAAATAAATATAAAATCTTGAATAAAATTAAGAAAATAATTGAACAACATAGAAAATATAATTAAAATATTTAAAATTATTATATTTAAATAATCAAATAAGTTTAACTAATTAAAAAAATACTAAGTATTTTAAGAAACATAATAATCAAGACTAATTAATGTCTAAAATAAAATAAGAGAACTAATTAATATAAATTAAACAAACTACTAAACTAAGCAACAAACAAATAAAATAAACAAACTAAATTAAAAAAAAAATCTAGTCTTTAGTAAAGTGTCATCTTAACAAAGATAAAGTAAATTTTATTGCGAAACATCATTTTTAGTACATTAATATTTGATATAAAAACCAATACAATCTAAATGGATCAACAACATGTCACATACATTGAAGTATCCATCAGTGTTAGGTCCAAGTAGTTCAGATTCTCATATGATTACAAATCTATAATCATCATAAAATATTAAATCTAACAACTTTCAAATAATTATTTTATAAACTAAGCAATGATATATATATATATATATATATATATATATATATATATATATATATATATATATATATATATATATATATATATATATATATATATATATATATTTGATTGCTTAGTTTATAAAATAATTATTTGAAAGTTGTTAGATTTAATATTTTATGATGATTATAGATTTGTAATCATATGAGAATCTGAACTACTTAGACCTAACACTGATGGATACTTATATATATGATAACTAAGCATATTAATTAACCATTAGAGAATGTGTCTTTGATCTATCCAAAAGTTTCTCTATCTCAGAGATATTACACAGAAAAGAGTATTATGATGGAATTTTAAGCAAATCAAAGTCTTAAAAAATACATGTATAATGTTCCTCCCCTTCATATGTCAATTTGATATTGTTTTATAATCCTTTTCTCTAGAGATGGCTGGGGGAGAAATTACAACTAAATTTAGCTAGTTATTAGCTAAATCTTAATTGAATTTAATTAAGTCAATTAAATTTTAGTTATAGTTTAACTTAATTTAAGGCTTTAAAAAAAGTCTTCAGATCAAAATAAATAATAATAGATCAAAGGGGATATACTCTAATTGGTTTTGGGTCCTTAGACATCACAAACATCTAAAATAAACATTTTATTCCAAAAAGTTTTAAAACAACATAAGCAAATTAAATGAAAATTACTACATCTAACATTTAACCATATAAATTATCCATAAGTTCATATATTCCACATAATGTTTTCAAATACTATCAAATATTAAAATAAAGTCTTAAATAGTATTAAAGCATATATAGTATTTGAAAAATGTCAAATCAGTACAATTAAATGTCACTCCAAATTTCACTCATCATCTAAATGAAAAATCATTTATATAAATGATACTCCTTGTCATTCAATTACTTTGTATAACTCATGGTTGCAGTAGGAAACTTTATCAACTTGATAGCCTTTTCTTTATCTTTGTCATCCACTTCTAGCTTAACTTTAATTACCATCTTGGTGATCATTGGTAAAGCCAAGGAACTTATCTCTCATCTTTTATAGTTAAGAGGCATTGACCTTTATTATTCAAGGAAATGATGAGGTAAATATTCAAGATTAAATTTTAAACAAGTTTCAATTAGATTCACAAGTTCGGGAGATGAATTTTTTTGATTGAGGGGAACTAAAGCATGAGAATTTAATTTGACTATTTGATACAGTCACTTTCAAGCAATGCATGATGAGGTTATGGAAAATGTCAAGAAATTAAATTATGTTTAGATTGTAGAGATATTTTCATACACTTAGTTGAACCAGTTGGATTTTCACATCCATGTAGATGAGTTATCAAATACAACCTTCTCAATCCCATATTTCCTCAAGTGTTTTAGGAATTAAATGACAAAGCATCAAGAACGCCATAGAATTAGGGATCTGAGACATCAAAATGAATAAACATTCATATTTTTATATTAAAGGGTCTAGGAAAATTCCTACCAAGCCTTCTACCTCCAAAATACTGGGCTTTGAAAGTAAAACTATGAGAAGAAGAATCTTCTCTATTCCAACATTGATCATTCCTCCATTACTATGGGAATAATTTTAATTAAGAGGTGTCCACCCTAACATTTTTTGAAAGATGAAACAAATCAAAACCCTTATTACATTATTTTAATGAAACTGTTCTTAACCATCTATTAAATCCATATAAAACTATATCAAAATTTTTAATAGAATGATTGAAATTTGAAAAATTAACTCATCAACACATTCTGAATAAACAACATAAATATGATAATTAACATCATTTAGATAAATGGCCAAGGGTTTCCCATGATTTCAAAATGAACAATAATGTCTATAAAAACCATCTAAATAAACAAAATCTACTTAATATCTCACTAATTTTCTTTATAAAAATATATTGAAGTAACACTATCAACTGCTATGGTACATAGCAACATTCTAATTTCTAACTTTGTATTTGACTATGAATTGTTAGAGTTAAAATCACTGAGAGAGGGGTGAATCAATGAGCCCAGATATTTCAAATTTAGTTCCAATCCTTCCAAACTCTTAATCATTCAATACATACATTGATGAGGCATACACATCATTCATAGCAATGAACAAGAAAGATAAAACAAGATCAATCACATAAGACATGACATACTTGGGAAACCTTCTTGGGAAATAAAACCCATTAGAACCTATAATTGGACTATTATACTATAATAAAAATAACCAATTTAGACTAACAAGCTACTGATCAAGGAACCACCATTATTGATTTTAGTGAGACTTCAATCCCACAAGGAGCTACTACACCTGTCTAGCTGATCACCCACAACAACTAGACTTTTAGTAAGTTTCACCTTGCAAGGAGGAAATAACCCCTTTAGATGTTAAGAACCCACAACAACACCTATGAATAACTCTACTTTTGAGCTAATGTCTTCAACACCTAATGATGGAACTTTGATTATCACCCTTCACCTTTAGCAACAACTCTATCACTCAACAAACGCTATTATCCAAAACACATTACATACTTGAACCAACACACAAAAATCAATTAGGACACATTACATATCGTAACTAACCCCAATCTTCAACTCTACACTCATAATACATCCTTCATAGCAATAAATATATCACAACTTTAACAACATGACTAGATGGTCATACACATAGACTAAACATAGATTTTCCTCTCATATTAACCCCCAAGCTCACATAGACATCAATAATGCTTCACTCACACAAAAGGCATTCAAACCATCTTTTTGGATCAACTTAGACCTCTTTACTCATCCTTAACCTACAAGATCATTATTCTAATCTTAGAAACATGACCTATAGGTCATACACATAGTCCTCAATATTATCTACTCATCAACCCAACCATTGGGTACACTCAACCTCTTCTCTTCTTTGCTTAAATGATCTCTACTCTCCACCAAGCCTAGAAACCATCTCCTATGCTTTCACTATATATAGAAACTTCATGATAAATAACTTACTAGTTAAACATTAGACTTTAGTTAACACTTAAGCCTGATCTAACATCAATACATGGCTCAATACAATTCACAAAGGTCAGCCATAGCATCTATGGATCACCCTTAAGTAACTACACCTTTTAATAAGGCCCTTGTAGCTCTTATAGGTCTCATGGAGACCTATTTTCCCATTTATTATGACATAGATAAAGATAATAACATAGGACCTCTTTAAAATACATGGTTCCACTCTTTATGTCCCCTTTGAGATCCTCAAATTATCACAACCATCGTTTCTCACTTTTGCATATGCTCAAACAACTCAAACACTAAGCTGGTGTATAGGAACATTATAAACAAATACATAGTCAACTTATATACCTTTGTTAATATAGAATATCAATTAATCAAACCTCCAAATACCAAATAAAGCATCCTCCTAGAGTATAAAACACTCTCCAAAACATAATGTTGGAAATATTGTCATTGATGTCAAAGGTCTAGCATTATTGGTGATAAAGGCCCCATTGCATTTAATGTTGTTTGTAATAAATATATCTTGGCTAATATGAGTTAATATTTATTTAATATTAACAAATATATTTTTGGTTGCATATGAGACAAAATAAGGGCCCATGGAGAAGTCAAAGAGCCACGGGATAAAGACAAAATAAAGAAGGGATGCATTTTCCCATGAAGAGTCATCTTGGGGAATTCCAAGAGTCACCAAGTGAAGACAAAAGAGGAAGGGTGAAATTTCTCATGAAGGGACACTTTAAGGAATACAAAAAGTCACCAAGATAAGGAAAAAAGAGGGAAGGACGTTTTTGATCCTGAAGGGTCACCACATGACTTTTCAAAGGCTTGAATATGAAGGGTCATACAAGTTTGGTGCCATTTTCCATGAGGATTGAAGGGTCACAAAGGGGGAAGGCCAAAGGTCATTTGGAAAGCTATAAATAAAGGCTTGAGAAGCCATTTGTATTATGAGAGATAGAGGTTGATTTGATATTGTAATATCTAGCTTAGAAGAGCAATTGTGAGAGATGAATATGATTTGTATTTGTGATATCTAGCTTAGAAGAGTAAAGGTGAGACAGAGAAAAGAGATGTTGTATTGAACTATCATTTGTTTAGATAGCAACATTGAGAGATAGGTGTGTGTTATACATAAAGGGGTTGGTGCTCTTGTGGGTTGGTGCTCATGAATTGTTGTTGGGTTGGTGCTTGGTAAAGGGGTTGGTGCTCCTGTGAGTTGGTGCTCACAAATAGTTGTTGGGTTGGTGCTCGGCAAAGAGGTGTGGTGCTCCTGTGGGTTGGTGCTCATGAATAGTTGTTGGGTTGGTGCTCCTACAAGCTTGGCTTGTGAATATTGTTTGGGTTGGTGCTCATTCATATACTTGAGATTGTTCTCCTTGGTTTTTCCCACATTGGGTTTCCACGTTATATCTAGTGTCTCTCTCTATCTTGTGTGGTGTTTATTGTTTGATTTTTATTGCATATCTTAAATGTTTGATTAAGTGGAATTTGGTTAAACAAAAGTTTTATAAGATATATGATATATTGATTCACCCCCCTCTCAGTATATCTCATGCTTAAAAATTGGTATTAGAGCAGGTTCCTTTTTGAAAAGTTTTACAGCTTGAAGGTAGATCGAGAAATCACAATGGCTGGGTCATAAGAAGGATTTTCTACAAATAAGGCACCTTTGTTTGATGGGATGAATTATGCTTTTTGGAGCATGAGAATGAAGGTTTATTTGATGGTCCTTGGATTCAACATATGGAAAGTAGTGGTGGAGGAATATGAAGAGCCACAAACATTTGCAATTACTCCAACAAAAAAGAAGGCAAGTTAATGTAAGCTAAAGCTTTAAATGCTATTTTATGTGGTTTATGTGAATTTGAATTTGTTAAAGTTATGAAATGTAAATCTACTCATGAAACTTGGGTAAAACTTGAGAATATATACAAAGGTGATGGAAAGGTTCAGCAAGCTAAGCTGTAGACTTTTAGAAGGCAGTTTGAAAGTTTGAAGATGGAAGAAGAAGAAGAAGATATAGCAAGTTATCTTTTGCGAGTTGATCAAATCATAAATCAGATTCAAGGTCTTAGAGAAACATTGGATGAGTCAACAGTGGTGCAAAAGGTTTTGAGATCTCTACCAATGAGATATGATGCAAAGGTTTTGGCAATCAAGGAGATGAAGAATTTAGCCAAGCTAAAGATGGATGAGCTTCATGGTATTCTCACGGCATATGAGATGAAGATACAATAAGATAAACCCTCAAAGAGAGAAGTGGCTTTCAAGACATCAAAGAAGGAGAAAGCTAAGATTCAAGAATCAAGTGATAGTTCCAGTGATGATGAAGATGACAATGGAGCACTTTTCATTCATAAGCCAAAAAGAGGAATAGGTAAATATCAAGGAAAATTACCTTTTAAATGATTTAATTATGGAAAGATTGGACATTTTTCAGCTAGATGCCTAGATAAGGTTACTGATGATGAAGAAAAAAAGCCTACATACAAGAAGAATTTCAAAGGCAAATCTAAGAAGGAATTCGAGAAGAAGAGCTTGTATTCTAAGGATCCTAGCTCTGACAAAGATAGTGGAGTCAATGATTTAGAAGAAGAAGAGATTATATTCATGGACATACATGAAGATGATCAAGAAAAAGAAGAGGAAGAAGTTGAAGTGAATATGGAAAGAGAGCTAATTTGTAATGGATATGGTCACAAGAAATTAGAATGTAGAAAAAGAGCTAACAATTTCAGAAATAAGGAGAATGAAAGTCAAGGAGAGTCAAGAAAAAGCCACAAATCTTTTGCTCCTCTATCAAGCTTTGATGAAGAGACCATAGTATGCTACAAGTGTAACAACTTTGGACACATAGCTTGGTATTGTAGAAGCATGTTCGAGTCAGTCAAGAAGGATCATAGTGTCAAAGATCCAATCATCAATAAGAAGGCTTAGACATGTTCATGGTAGAAGAAACAACCTACAGATTCTATGATGGTTCAGACATCTCTGCATGTAACAGGTAAAGATAAACCATGGTTAATTGATAGCAGATGTTTGAGGCATATGACAGGTGATAAAAGTAAGTTCATAACTCTAAAGAAGATCAATGGTGGTACAGTGAGATTCAAAGATAAAACCATTGCCAGGATAGCTGAAAAAGGTACTTTAAGTTTGGATTATGGTATAACTAAGACTAAGAATGTTTTATATGTAAAAGGTCTTAAGCGTAATTTATTGAGTGTTAGTCAAATATGTGATCAAGGATACACATTAAAGTTTCATAAAGAAGGTCGTGAGATTAGAAGAAACGATTCAAATGGGTTGATTGTAGATGTGCAAAGGATAGGGAACAATGTATATGTTTTGTCAGATATCTTCTCAAAGGCACAATCAAAGGATACATTCAAAGATTGATGAGAGGAGTTGGGAGTAATTTATATTACTTCCTACCATTAATGTTCAGTATCAGTTGAGGGGGAGCTAAGTGTTAGCTCTAGGTAGGCCCTTTTCCATTGATGTCAGAGGGGGAGAATAATAGGTACAAGTATAGGTGCAAAAAATAGGTACAAGAAATAGGTACAGGTTACCACAATAAGGGGGAGTTACTATATATTTTAAGATAATAGTATGTGTAGGTTGTTAGGTTGTGGAGCTAAAAGCTTCACTGATGCAAACATGGAGGAGGTTGTTGAGAGGTTGCTGAGTTGCAAAGCAACTGATGTCAGTCTGATCAACTAACATCAGTCATATATAGTGAGCAGAGCAACTGATATCGGTCAGATATCAGCCAACATCAGTCATCTCTAGCTAGACAGGGACTGACGTCGGTCACCTGTGCAATTTGAAACTGTGAGTTTCATGAATAGTTTTTTAATGAATCGATTGTTTGCATGTTAAAGGCTAATTTTAGTCTTGGAGCTATGGATTTAATTATTGTAATTGGATGTCTAATTATTGTTTGCATGAGATCTATATAATAGACTCATGGGTTGTATTGTAAAGTGTGCTAGTTAGAGTTGAGCTTGGTTAGCTCCTTTAGTGTGAAGAGAGCAAGGGTAACTCCTCGTAGTTCCATAGGAGTGCTAGTTGAGTAAGAGAAAGGTTAGCTCCTTCAGAGTGAAGAGAGCAAGGTGTGTTCCTCCTAGTGCCATAGTGCCAAATGTGTATGATCAGGTAGATCTGCCGGACAACAAGATCTAGTAGAGATCCACAGGGGTGCTGGTATGTTAGAATAATAAGGACTTGGTGAGGCAAGGACAAGGGTTATATCTAAGTAAGTAAGATCGGTTGATCTTTAGGTGTGTGTGTGTGTGAGATCTAGGTTTGTAGGTATGCAAAACCAAGTTGATTTACAGGTGGCAGCAAGATCAGGGAGATTAGCAACACAACAGGTAGCAAGATCAAGTGAGATCTACTTGGAGTACATTGTGTACTTGGAGTATGGTGTGTACTCGGTCGTGGAGTACATGGAGTACTTGTGTAATGGCAGTAGTGATACTGACTGGTGGTACTAGCCATAGTGATACTGACTGGTTTGAGGTGAACACCAACTCTATGTTTGAGTTGTGTGTTGGGACCGTAATTGAGAGAGTAAACTCTTGAAGGTGAATTACTGTACACTTGGTGTGGGAAGCCTATAAGGTGTGGAAGAGTGTGGCATATCTTCATTGTAATTTCTTTCTAGAAGAGTATTAATACAATTAGGTATTGTCTCTCATATTCTGTGTTATTTTTAAATTCTAGTTACTTATTACCTCTAGTTGAATTCTGCATTTAGTTGCTTGTACATGGTAATAAATAGTGCTTCCAGGTCTTAACAAGTGGTATCAGAGTAGTTTATTGTTCTAGACTCCTGACAAGTGGTATCAGAGCTAAGGTTGCAAGGAGCAAGTTTGTGTTTGATTACAAGTCACTCTCAGGGGTTTTTGATTGAGTGGGAGTATAGCAATGGCAAAAGAAAGTACACTAAGAATGGAGGAACTCAAAGGCACAAATGGTCGATTACGGTGTTATGGAAAGAAAGAGTAGGAAAATAAAAATTGTTGGTTGGTAGAAGATCAGCATGAAGGAACTGAAGAAGCAGATGTTGTAGGTGTTGTTGCATAGGATGCTCTAGGATGTTCTTTGGATAAAGTAGAATCTTGTTTTATAGATTCTGTTGCCTCTTTCCATGCAACCTGAAATAAAGTATTTTTCCATGTTAAGGTCTTTGGAGACTTTAGAAAGATTTATTTTGGGGTTGGTGAGCCTTGTCAAAGTTTTGGCAAAGGGGAAGTGCGGCTGAAATTGTAGACGGCCAACACATGGGTGTTGAAGGAGGTCATACAGGTCTTAGTCCTAGAGATGTAGCTAATTTCTATAGGAAAGTTAGGTGATGAGAGATGCACAGTAACTCTCACAATAGATTCTTGGAATGTTACCAAGGATGCACTTGAATTAGCATGTGGTAAGAAAGTAGGTACTCTTTATCTACTTGCTTGTATTACTGATTCTTCTTCTGTTGCGAAGACGTGGCTTTGTAAGCTTGGTCACAAGAGCAAGAAGGAGATGCATGTTCTTAAGAGGAAGTCAAATGTGTTTGAAAAACTTAAGAATTGGAAAGCCTTGGTGTTTATGGAGGAGATGATGGACAGAGATCAGTGGAGAAGACTGAGTAACTCTGAGCAAGGTAGTTTGGACAGGGTTTTGATCCAAAGAGAGCTCACGAGTAAAAAGTCATCACTCATAGGAGAACACAGGTACTGACATCAGTCAAGAGGAACTGGTGTCGAACAAATAGGTGCTGATCTCGGTCATGTGCAGACCAGAGCCGGTGGTGTCAGGTAGGGTAAGACCAATGTCAATCAAGGAACTGACATTGGTGACAGGTAGACATTGATGTCAATCAATAAATTGGTGTCAGTAGTCAGGACAGTCGCATGGAATTGATGTCGGTCAGATGTAGACTGTGTGGTGATCGAGGTCGGTCACTGGAATGGATTTTGGGTGGATAGCACGTTGTCAAGGAGTCTCAAATGCCCATATGGAGGACTGAAAGGGTAAGTAAGCCTCAAATTTGTTATTCCTCTTCTTTATACTTGTTGCTCACTATAGAACAGGAAGGATCCAAGAAATAGTGGGAGCATGGCATGAATGAGGAATTTGATTCCTAGGATGCAGAACCAAATGGGAGATTTTGTATGGTTGCCAGCTGGTATGAAAGCGCTGAAAGACGAATGGATTCTTGGGTTAAAGAATAGAGTGAATCGATACATGAGACAAAAGGCCAGGTCATACGGTCTTGAGGAAGCTGTAGGATAGTGGTACAGGTTTGACAGGTGGATGACAAAGCATAGCTTTAGTTAATGTCATTGTAACCATTATGTGTTACTTTACTAAGTGGATGATGGTTGTGACATTATCCTGTTACTATATGTAGTGGGGTCACACATGCAAGATTTTGCTAAACTAAAGGTAAAGTTAGTTTGGTGGTATGTCATGAAGAATTTGGGAGTAGCAAAATTCTTTGTCATGATTAATCCTAGAGATAGGGAAGGTCACAAGTTGATGTTGTCACAGGATGATTGTGTGAAGGTAGTGCAGAATGCAGAATGGCAAGCGCACTTGTGGATGGATAGTTCACAGAATAGGGTCCCCAATCACATGATGAGGTTGAGTACATGTGTACTCCCTGATATTTCCCTAGCAATGCGAGTTGTCAGTAGGTTTGTGGCCAATCTAGGAAGGAAGCACTAAAAAGTGGTTTAGTGGGTTCTCAGGTATCTGAGAGGGACCAGTAGCAGGTTAACATGCTATGCAGGGTCAAGCACTTCGGATATGGCAAGTTACTTGGATGACAAGTGTTGCACCACATGATGTGTGGTGGTTGGTCTTCAAGATTGAGCTTGAAGAGGGATACAAGCTAAGAAACAAATTAGATGGTGTATAGGTATAGGTACAGTGCAACTATTTATCTCCAAGTGGGAGATTGTTAGGTTGTGGAGCTAAAAGCTTCACTGATGCAAACATGGAGGAGGTTGTTGAGTTGCAAAGCAACTGATATCGATCTGATCAACTGACGTCAGTCATATATAGTGAGTAGAGTAAATGACATCAGTCAGATATCAGCTAACATTGATCATCTCCAGGCAGACAGGGATCGACATCAGTCCCCTGTGTGATTCAAAACATTGAGTTTCATGAACAGTTTGTTAACAAACTAGTTGTTTGTATTTTAAAGGGTAATTTTAGTCTTAGAGCTATGGATTTAATTATTGTAATTAGATGTCTAATTATTATTTACATGAGATTTATATAATAGACTCATGGGCTGTATTGTAAAGTGTGCTAGTTAGAGTTAACCTTGGTTAGCTCCTTTAGTGTGAAGAGAGCAAGGGTATCTCTTCCTAGTTCCATAAGAGTTTTAGTTGAGTAAGAGCAAGGTGTGTTCCTCTTAGTGCCATAGTGCCAGGTGTGTATGATCAGGTAGATCTACGAGACAGCAAGATCTGGTAGAGATCCACAGGGGTGCTGGTATGGTAGAATCATAAAGACTTGGTGAGGTAAGGACAAGGGTTCTATCTGAGTAAGTAAGATCAATTGATCTTCAAGTGTGTGTGTGTGTGAGATCTAGGTTTTTAGGTGTGCAAAACTAAGTTGATTTGCAGGTGGCAGCAAGATCAGGGAGATCAACAACACAACAATTAGCAAGATTAGGTGATATCTACTTGGAGTACATTGTGTACTTGGAGTATGGTGTGTACTCAATTGTGGAGTATGTGGAGTACTTGTGTACAGGTAGTAGTGATACTGACTTGTGGTACTAGTAGTAGTGATACTGACTGGTTGGAGGTGAACACCAACTCTGTGTTTGAGTTGTGTGTTGGGACCATAATTGAGAGAGTGAACTCTTGAAGGTGAATTATTGTACACTTGGTGTGGGAAGCCTGTAAGGTGTGGAAGAGTGTGGCATCTCTTCATTGTAATTTCTTTTTGGAAGAGTATTAATACAATTGGGTATTGTATCTCATATTCTGTGTTATTTCTGAATTCTAGCTACTTGTTACTTCTGGTTAAATTCCACATTTAGTTGCTTGTGCATGGTAATCAATGGTGCTTTTGAGTCCTAACAAGTGGTATCAGAGTAGTTTATTGTTCTAGATTCCTGACATAGGTGACAGGATGTGGTAGTTTTAGGATTGAGGTTGCCATCAATGACAAAGGGGGAGATTGTTGGAAATATTGTCATTGATGTCAAAGGTCTAGCATTATTGGTGATAGAGGCCCCATTGCATTTAATGTTGTTTTTAATAAATATATCTTTGCTAATATGAGTTAATATTTATTTAATATTAACAAATATAGTTTTGGTTGCATATGAGACAAAAGAAGGGCCCATGGAGAAGTCAAAGAGCCATCGGATAAAGACAAAAGAAGGATGGGATGCATTTTCCCATGAAGAGTCATCTTGGGGAATTCCAAGAGTCACCAAGTGAAGACAAAAGATGAAGGGCACAATTTCTCATGAAGGGACACTTTAAGGAACAAGAAAAGTCACCAAGATGAGGACAAAAGAGGGAAGGACCTTTTTTATCATGAAGGGTCACCACATGACTTTTCAAAGGCTTGAATATGAAGGGTCATACAAGTTTGGCACCATTTTCCATGAGGATTGAAGGGTCCCAAAGGGGGAAGGCTAAAGGTCATTTGGAAAGCTATAAATAAAGGCTTGAGAATCCATTTGTAATATGAGAGATAGAGGTTGATTTGATATTGTAATATCTAGCTTAGAATAGCAATTGTGAGAGATGAATATGATTTGTAGTTATTATATCTAGCTTAGAAGAGCAAAGGTGAGACAGAGGAAAGAGATGTTGTATTGATCTATCATTTGTTGAGATAGAAACATTGAGAGATAGGCGTGTGGTGTACACAAAGGGGTTGGTGCTCCTGTGGGTTGGTGCTCACAAATTATTGCTAGGTTGGTGCTCAGCAAAGGGGTTGGTGCTCACAAATAGTTGCTGGGTTGGTGCTCGGCAAAGGGGTGTGGTGCTCCTATGGGTTGGTACTCATGAATAGTTGATGGGTTGGTGCTCAACAAAGGGGTTGGTGCTCCTAAAAGTTTGGCTTGTGAATATTTTTTGTGTTGGTGCTCATTCATATACTTGAGGTTGTTTTCCATGGTTTTTCCCACATTTTGTTTCCATGTTATATCTGGTTTTTCTCTCTCTCTTGTGTGGTGTTTATTGTTTGAGTTTTATTGCATATCTTGAATGTTTGATTAAGTGGAATTTGGTTAAAGGAAAGTTTTATAAGAAACATGATATAATGATTCACCCCCCTATTAGTATATCTCATGCTTAACATATAATTCACCATGAAATATTGAAACAACATCTACATAAGCTCAATTACTCTTTCTGGGTTACTTTAGAACAAGTTCAAACACACAGTCAACTTGAAACTTTAATATCTTTGACATTACACACTTATATATCTTAAAATTAGGTTCATTAGATGAAACATTGAGTCTTATTCATATTTTATTTTTATAACATTAGCAAATTATATCTATATCAAATGATATAGCCCAAAGACTAGACACTTATTTTTCCCTTGTTAAATTCAAATATTCAAATGCAAATGGTCACAGTTAAACTCATAACACAATGATTGCATCTCATGTCCTCATTACTCAGATAAATTATGCATAATTGATCTTGTTTTAACTTTAACACATAGGTTCCAATTCTCAAATGTTAAACATCTATCACTTTAACCTCATCTCATGTACCCTTATAATGTTGACTCAATACACACCATTGATTTTTGCAGATCAACTAGGTCTATAACTATCAATACTCACAATTGGATAAATTTATGTGAACACTAAATCATCATTATATCCTTATCCTTTGACTTTAATTAGTGATTTAAAAATGTGTACTTCTTCCCATCTCACTACTTCCTAACATCTTAGAGTAAACACACTCCATTGATCTTCTATAAGATGCTCAATATTAATCTTTGCTAAAAAGATCTCATAATGATCCATTTGACTCTATGTGCACTATTGTATCTATGAGTATGAACTCCCATGACCTTTTTGATCTCCACTAAATCTATATATTTAACATCATGCATATTGACTATGGGGACCAACTGCGATATGCCAAGAAAGCCTATCTTAGACTTCAATAACTTTTTTTGTGCTTAGATGCATGATCAAGAATCTGGACCATATGATATATTTAAATAGAATAATACATACATATCAAAATATACTCATATAACCCACACACATGAAATATATGCAATCATCAAAATGCTCACTCATAATTTTCTTGTATAGAGCCAATTATGCCTGGAACTGCTTGGAAGTCCAATTTTACTCATGCATATATTTTGATGTGCTTCATCACATGATATAAAACTAGCACAAATAAATTAACCTCAAAATTGAATAAAACCATATGATCAAGTTTTCTTGAAACATCCACACGTATGAGATATGAATTCAACAAACTACCTACTCGACTCTAATTGAACATAGAAAACATTGTCAAAATTCCTGGGAACCCAACTTTGCACATGCATATCTTTTGTCCCGCTACATTGCATGACTTAAAATATGGAACATAATAACTAATAAAAAAATTAATAAATCCATATGATCATCTTATTCTAAAACATATACATGTGAAAGATATTTTACCATCAAAATTCTTACTTGGCTATTTCTTTCGTCATGCAAATTTAGCTAAGTATCGAAAAATACTATCAAAATGCCTAGGAGCCCAAATTTGAACTTGCATGTATTTTGATGTGATAAGGAGAATGACATGATATTTAGTGCATATAAACTAGGGTATAATGTGATCACAACCATTGAATAACTCCCCTTGACTCATCTATACATCGTAATGGTGATGTCATCAAACTACCTACTTATATTTTTTGCCACTAGACCAAAATATCTAGATGAACACAATGAAGAACCAAATTAATACAACTCATGCACACAAGTTCTCAAAGTATAAAACACTCATTATGGGATGTCTTTCACATTATAAACACTTTATACTCACCCCTAAACATCTTAAACCAAGCAAACTCTAAAGATCAACCAAACCTTCTTCAAGCATACTAGGATAAGCACATTGCACACTTTGCCATTATCACATAAATTATCAAGGAAATTCATCCATTCACTATAAAATCTCAATGACATAATCATGACATAATTTATAATACTCCAACAATCTCCCCCTTTTTCATTGATGTCAACACCCATCAATACAATAAAATATAGCTCACCTTCCTTCTCTCTCAAAGCACTCCTACAATAAGAACTTTATCCCCCTTTGACACAATGAAAAAGTGGGAAAAAACTGATACTAAGGACATAAAAAAATCATTAATATGAAATGAACATTTTATAAAGATGATACAAACTCCTCCTTACCTTGAACCTACTTCTCCTTGCCTTGACAATTTCCTCTTGTTCCATGCTAACACTCTCTTTAACAAAGAACTATAACCAATGAATAAATAACACACAAAACCACATAAAAATTATGGAAAACATAAATAAAAATATGAGAGGGACTCCCCTCAATAACTTTGAGCAATTTCACCTTCTGAACATCTTTAGATCTCTACGCACCATGAAGAATAACCACATATGCTTACTAGCCTTTTCTCTCAAACTACCATAAGGGCCACCAACATAGCTTCATATCACTCACAAAATATAAAACATGAAATAAACAAACTTGATAACTCACCTTGAAACATACGTACCTTGTTATTTTTGAGAAACTAAGAAAAAAACACTCTTCTTCAAACTAGCCTTGTCTAGCATCCTTATAGCCCTACCTAAAACTTGCAGAGCCCTAAAGTTTTAGTAGACATATTTTCAAAAAATTAAACTTAATATATAGATAACTCTCATATACCCCCTTAAACACACCAATTTTCATCACCAAGATCATCCTCTATAACATACTTCCTTCACAAAATTACTAGCTAATCAGCCCTCTATATTGACAAAAACTTGAATAACTTGAGAACCACAAACCCTCAAATCTCTATGAAGATTTATTTGAAAACCCATTGGGATCATTAAACCTATTAATAATATTTATACCTTAATTCACAAGGCAAATGACTTTTCTAGCATAGCTTAAAATCCTAGAATCTTATAACAAACAAAATCAACAAACATCCTTCTGGTCAATGCACACCTTTGAAACTTCTTGCACACCTAGATAAAACCCATCAAACACTTCTTGAAAAAACATTGAGCCACCATACCTTTGGGAATATATACTTACTAAAATCCATTTTAGGCCTTTTTTCCCTTAAACCACAAACTAATAAAATCAAGAGCACTCAAAAAACTTTAGTTGGCACAAACATACCTTTAGACCGAACAAGCACCTAGAACACATAAAAAATAAGTCTACAGACCTTTTTTATTACCAAAATCTTCTTGACATTCCATCAATCTCATTAAGCCACCTAGAACCATCTATTCTAATCCTATACTACAGCTTCTTCATAAACTCCTAGAGCAAGCTCATGAACTTGTTGATCTCCCTTAACCAAAGACCTTCTTTGATTAGTATTATCATCTTGAGAGCACAAATTTACTTGGCATCTACTAGTTGAACCTTGAGATCACTAAAAACATTTTCATCCTCTTTGGCATATTTCTTCAAAGTACATATTTATTCTTCAAGTGCCTCAATCACATCATTCCACTATTGATTTTATTTCCTCAACTACTTAGCCATCTTTATAAATACTTAGGATCACCTTCAAGTTGTTAGGCTTCCTCCAAAGGACACACTCTGATACCAATTGTTAGAGGTACAATCACTTAAGGGGTGGGGTGAATCAGTGAGCCTAGATATTTTAACTTTAGTTCTAATCCCTCCAAAGTCTTTATTAGTCAATACATACATTAATGAGGCATACACATCATTCATAGAAATGAAAAGGAAATAAAAAGTAAGATCAATCACATAACACATGACATATGTGGGAAACCATCTTGGGGAGTAAAACCTACTAATATAGAATTGGAATTCTATCATATAATGATAAGAACCAATTTAGACCAAGAAGATATTGATCAAGGAACTACCATTCCTAATTTTAGTGAGACTTCACTCCCATAAGGAGATACTACACTTATCTAGTTGAGCACCCAAAACAACTAGACTTTTATCAAGTTTCACCTTGCAAGGAGGAAATAACCCCCTTAGATGTTGAGAAACTATAACAACACCTATGAATAACTCCACCTTTAAAATGATGTCTTCAACACCTTATGATAGAACTCTGATTATCACCATTCACCTTTAGCAACAACTCTATCACCCAACATAACCTGTTGGCCAAAACACATTACATACTTAAACCAATATGTAAAAATCAATTAGGACACATTACATATCCCAAATAACCCCACTCATCAACTCTATGCACTTAATGCATCCTTCATAAAAACTCTATCATAGTTTTAATAACTTGACCAGGTGGTCATACAAATAGACCACACATTGATCTACCTCTCATAACATCCACCAAACTCACATAGACATCAACAATCCTTTGCTCACGCACAAGGCATCCAAACCATCCGTTTGGATCAACTTGGACCTATTTTCTCATCCTCAACCTGTAAGAGCACTTTTTTGATATCAAAAACATGACCTAAAGGTCATACACATAGTCCTCAATTGACTATGCTCATCAACCCAACCTCTGGGCATACTCATCCTCTTCTCTTTTTGCTTTGATGCTCATTAATGTCTAATAAGCCTAGAAACCATCACCTTTGGTTTCACTATATATAAATCCTTCATGATAAACAAATTCTTTTTCATCTATTATACTTGCCTTAAACCTTAAGGCTTCTCTCACATCAATACATGGCTTAATAAAATCCACAAAGGTCAGCCATAGTATCTATGTGTCACCCTTAAGTAGCTACACCTTTTAATAATGCCCTTGTAGCTCTTATAGGTCTCATGGAGACCTATTCACCAATTTAAGACACCATCAAGCAAAAAAAGAACACATGAAAACTTTCAAATACATGGGTCCACTCCTTGTGTCCCCTTCAACATCCTCAAATGATCACAATCATATTTTATCACATCTATGTATGCTCAAACATCTCAAACACTATGTTGGTGGATAGGAACATTATGAAAAAACACACACTCTAATTTTATACCTTTGTTCATATATAATATCGATTATTCAAACCTCCAAAAACCACACATAACATCCTAATGGAGTCTACAAGACTCCCCAAATTCTAATTCAGCATGAAACATCAAAACAACATCTACATAATATCAATTACTCTTCTTTGGTCACTTGCAAAAGAAGCACAAACACATAGTCAACTTGGAACATTAATATCTTTGATTATACACACTTTAAGATCTTAAAATTAGGTTCATTAGATGTGTCATGGAGTCCTCTTCATCTTTTTTTAAAATTATGTTCAAATTCTATCTAGATCAAAAGATATGGCCCAAATATTAGACATTGGGTTTTCCCTTATTAAATTCAAATATTCAAATACAAACAGTCACAGTTAAAATTTAAACACAATGCTCACATCTAATGTCCTTACAAATAAGATCAATTAAATAATTTTGATCTTGTCCTAACTTAACACATAGGTTCCAATTCTCAAACATTAAACCTCAATCACTTTGAACTCATCCCATGCACCCTTACAATGTTGACTCAATATGCATTGTTAATTTAGGTATATCAACTAGGTATTTAATTATTAATGTTCACTATTTGATCAATATGTTTGAACACTCACTCACCATTATATCCTTATCCTTTACCTTTGATTAGTCATTAAACCTCATGTACTTCTTTCCATATTGTTGTTTCCTAAAATCTTGGAGCAAACATGCTCCATTGATCTTTGGTAAGATACTCGATCCTTATCTTTGCTAAATAACTATCACATTGACCTATTTGACTCTACATACACCATTAGATCTATATGTATGAGATCTCATGAACTATTGGATCTCCACTAGGTCCAGATCTTTAACACCATGAAAATTGACTAAGTATGGGAACCAATTACAATATGCTTGGAAAGCCTAATTTAGACCTTATTAACTTTTGTTGTGCTTAGATGCATGATTTGGAATTTGGACTATATGATCTCCATACACAAAAGAATCCATCCAAATAATAATATTTTACTAGAACCCAAATGTGTGAGATATATTCAATCATAAACATGCTCACTTAGAATTTTCTTCCATAGAGCCAACTATACCTAGAACTTCCTGGAAGGCCAACTTTGCTCATTCATATCATTTGATGCACTTCATCTCATGATATTGAATTTAGTGAAAATGAATTAGGATAAAAATGAAAAAACCCATATGATAAACATCTATTGAAACATCCACATGTGTGAGATATCATGTCAACAAACTAATTACTTGGCTCTATTTGAATATAGAAAACACTATCAAAATGTGTGGGAGGTTAAATTTGCACATGGATATCTTTTGTCACAGTACATGACATGACCTAAAATTTGGAACATAAGAACTAGGAAAAAACCTAGACAAAACCATATGATTATATTTTTTTGAAATGTCCACACATGTTATATATGCTACCATGAAAATTCTTACTTGGTTATTTCTTACCTCATGCAAATTTGGCTAGTATAAGAAAATACTATCAAAATGCTTGGGAGCCCAAATTTTCACTTGCATATCTTTTGATGCACTTACAAGAATGATCTAAGATTTAGTGATTATTAACTAGGGACTAATGTGATCACAAAAATATGACCAAATCCCCCTGACTCATCCACATGTGGCAATGGTGATGTCATCAAACCACCTACCAAGATTTTCTACCACTAAACCAAAATGTCTAGATGAACACAATGATGCACCAAATGAATACCATCTATACACAAAAGCTTTTAAATTAGAGAAAACTTCTTATGGGACAACTTTCACATGATCAATACTTCAAAATAATCCATAAAAATATCAAACTAAGTAAATTTTAAAGATCAACCAAGACTTCATCAAACATACTAGGACAAGCACATTACATACTTAGTCATTATCACATAGCCTATCAAGGGACTTAATCCACTCACCAGAACATCACCATGACATCATTTAAAATACTCCAACCATCTCCCCTTTATCATTGATGTTAACACCTATTACACCTTCTTTCTATCTCAAAACACTCCCACAATAAGAACTTTCTCCCACTTTGACACTGACAAACTGGGCACCTATTGATCCTGAGGACCTAAAAATACCATAAATAGGAAAGGAACATATTATAAATATGATATAAACTCCCCCTTACCTTGATCCCAATTTTGCTTGCTTTGAAAATTTCCTCTTGCTCCATGCTAACACTCTCCTCAACCAAGCACTACAACCAATTAAGAAATAACACACAAAACCATAAAAAAATAATGGAACACATCAATAAAAATCTAAGATGGACTCCCCCAATAAACTCTAATCAATTTCATCTTATGAGCATCTTTAAGTCTCCACACACCATGAATAATCATGACATATAATTACTAGCCTTATCTCTCAAGCTACCATAAGGGCCACAAAAAAAACTTCATGTCACTCACCAAATATTAAAAATTCACTAAACTAACTTGATAACTCACCTTGAAACACACATACTGTAGACACTAAAAAATTACAAACTTGTAGTTTTTGATGACTAAATACCTTGAGACCTCCTAAAGAACCCCTAAACCTTTTTAAACCTTAAAAAACCCCTATTAACACAACCAAATCACTATTTTCCTATTCAAAAACTCTATTTAAAAGTACTATTCACTGTGGGACCCACTATAACTATTCATGATGACATGGCATATGACATGGCATGTGACATGGTATGTGACATGGTAAGTGACATGGAAAGTGACATGGAAGGTGATATTACAAGTGACATGGCTTAGGAGTGATGTGACTTGATGTGGGACACCATACCCCACTTGGGACCCTTTCCCAAAGTGCCTAATGACCTCATTTTAGCATCACAAAGTTCTCCCCTTGAAATGTCATATATTTACCCTTAAAAAATCATTATTGAAACATATATTTTGTCTTCCCACATGAAATTAGACTTTAAAATAGATACCTACCTCTTTAAGACTTTGGGAAAGACAAAGGGCACCCATTTTTGACTTCTTATCCAAAATAGAAGACTTCTCAACCCAAATGGGAATATTCCAGAATCTCACCTTGGAATTTTCATCCCCAACATAGAAAATGGTACCACATTTGGTGTTCCACCCTTTTAAGTGCTTGTGTGAAATCAATAAAAGGTGGGGAGAAGTCTTTGGTCTCATTTAAACCCATGTGTATGATTCCCATTCAAAATTGGGCTCATGTGCAAGGTGGGAGACACACCAACCCAAAATGGGAGACTTATGATCAAAGTGGGAATCTCCATCAACCTCATCTTTGACCCATTCATGATTTCACTCTGATAAATTCGAATTGCTTCACTATTCCTCTTTTTTGGCATGTTTTTTCACATCAAATGCTATAAATATCCCCACTATCCTTCACCCAAGGATAAGTTAGAAGTTAGTATTTTGTTATTAACATTTGTGTTTTAGGTTTTGAGGTATAATAAAGGAGGTAATAATCTTGAATAAAAGGATCTCAAGCAATAAAACTTTACCAAAATTACTTCATGTCTTCATCAACTATCAACAAGCCAATCTTCATCAACAAGCATCTTCAAGCATTGAGGTAATCTTGTTGTTTAGTTATCTTAATTTATGTATTCCTTTCCATTTGGCCTTCTTATTTAACTTGATTCCTTCATCAACCTATTATAATTTTATCCTCTTATCCATACCCCCTTTATATTCTTGATCACCATTTACCCCTTTGCCTTCTTGGCCTCATTTTGACCATTTGCCCCTTCGCTTTTTTTGCCTCATTTTGGATCATTTGCCTCTTTGCCTTCTTGGACTTATTTTGACAATTTATCCCTCTTGTTTCCTTGAAAACATTACCCTTTACCATCTCAACCCATTTTAAACCCCAAACAAATCACTCTTTTTAACTTTATCAAACCAATCCAAACCAGAAGCCACAACTTTATTTTAACCAATTTTCAGCATTATCATTATTTAAACAAGATGCTTTATTTTAGCCATCTAAGTAAAGCATTTAGTTTTCTTGATTAATTTTATATCATTTGATATATTTAATTTCAGTTTTAAACTCATATAATGCAAATATATTTCTTTTATCACTACCACTTAAGTTTTTAAAAGAAGGTGGATTGACAACCTCCTAAAATGCTTTTGCTTCTAGGATCTAGCTCACACTAGGCAATCCACCCATCTACTTGTTTAACAAAAAAGTTTATTTTAGTGTTTTATTATTTTGAGGTCATCATTCCAAGCCAAATAATCTCTTCATAATCATATGGATTTAACGCATGCACATTCAACAGGTATTCTTCCACACCCTTCATAACTAGTTTCTACTTTTAACACTTAGAAAAAAGCAAAAATCAGATAGAAACATTTTGGCACGCTTGTTGGGACCCTTGAGTTTTATTGGGTTCATTATTTGTTTTAGGACATTTATTTTCATTAGTAAAATGACATTTAGATGTAATTTCATTTTTAAAAATTAGTCATTTGTCTATTTTAAAATGTAAGTTTTAACTTTTATTTAAAAAATTAGAAAAAAATAAAAAAGTAAATTTATTATTATTATTATTATTATTATTGAATTTATAAAAATCAAAAGAGCATTCATCATAGGATTATGATTGAATCTTCATGTTGCATTTAGGTTGATTCTAGTTAAAATTTTCCTTCGAGTTAAAATTAGCTGCATACATTGTTTTCTTGCTACCTTAATTAGTTCACCTAGATTAATTAAAGGCAAAAAAATTAACTATAGTGCACAAATGTTACACAACCAAACTAATTACACAAAAAAAAAGAAAAAAAAAACATAAAACTCACTTGAGACAAGGCCTGACTAGGATTTCATCACCTAGTGGATCACCTTACCATTTTCTAGTTATCATACATGGATTTAATCACCAAGGGGATAACCAACTCAACTCTCGCATTGAGTATAAAATTTGGTAATTGATATATGCCTAAGTGTCTATACTAGCTATAGGATCATGAAGTAAGGGGAGAAATCCCCAATCACTAATCCATGTACTTGATTCAATATAGACTTTTTTTTGAGTTCCTACACATAATCTGAAACTAAACATAGACTACCTTATTTAAGACCTATTCAATCCAATTTCCCCTTTCACATTATTTAAAGCATAAGCCAAAAATAATTTTAAAAAAAATCCTATGATTAATTGCACTTTTAGTGTGTGCTTTGTTTACTTTGGGTTTTTCTTTATTTGCTCATTATGTGAGGAAAGAGGTTCATTATCCATTTCTAAATTTATCATATGGTCTTAACCAGAAAACAAGTGAACAACCAAAATAACCCACCACCATCTTCTTCTTCATCCTCATCCATGGATTATGCCTTGGACATTGGTAGATCACCACATGCCACCTCAACATTCCCCCCTTCTTCTAGGGGTATCTTAGCCATTAACAATTAATTCACATCCCCTTTTTCTTCTTACTCATTTTCACCACTAATGACACCCTCTTGATTAGGGTGTCCTACATAAAATAAGATTTGAATTCTTTCTTAAGCATCCTTATGTTTTAACACCATATAATACTTCTTAAGTTTTTCCACCATTCTTGAGAGAACTACATCAGCCTGAGGACTTTTTGAACTATATAGGCAACTCTCAGTTACTGAGGTCAGATCGACTTCATCCTTTAATTTTGTTTTCCCTTCTCACCTAAAATATATTCCTCCACTTCTCTACATATCTTCTCACCACCTCCCTCCCTTCAGTTTGTCAATCTCTTTTAACCACTTATCTAAATTTTTAATCTCTTTTAACATAAGGGTTGACATCCTTTCCCATTGGCCCCTCTTACCTCCTACTCTGATTCATTGGCATCCCCATCATCTTTCCTTATGCATGATTTGCAACTCACTTCCCCACCCACCTTTTGCTTTTTCTGAATCTCTTTCACCTTATTTTTATCCTTGCCCTTTATCCCCTTTAACTTTATTCTCCATCATGATCATCTCCCCTCACCCTTGACTATTTGTTGTACCCCACTTATCACTTTATTTTCCTTACCTATTCTACATCATACTATGCATCTTGTAGGATTTCTATTTCTTCTATTGTTGTACTTTTTCTTTACATGTACCACCACTCTCTGTCATTCTACCACTCATCCCACCTTTCCTATTTTCCATTCTTTTTTTATTTTTTCCATCCTTCCATCCCTTTTGTCTTCTTGTTTTCCTCCACAACTTGCTTCTAACTAGGCCTTTATCCTTTGAAAAGCCTTCCATAATTGTCCTTTTCTTCTTATCTCTTTTTTACTTTTGCCCTTTTGCATTCCCCTTTTCCTCTTTCCCTCTTGGTACTCACATATCTTTTATATTTGTGTGAGTATACATTCTTTTTATCCCTACTTCAATTCTTCCTTTTTGTCCTTATCATCCCTGATCTTCATCTCATTCTCTTTCATTGTGTTTCCCTATTTCTTCACCACCTCATCCTTTTTCAATTTGTCAAACTCTTCTATCAAGCTGATTAACACCCAACCTTTGCTTCCCCTTATTTTTCTTAACCCCTTTTTTCCCATTTTATATCACATTCTCATCCTCAAAACCACCATCTACTTTGATTCATTATCCATCATCATCCATGCTTAGTCAAGATACCACTTGCTTCTTCACTCTCTTATCATCCTTTTTACGTCCTCATTTCACTCCTTTTTCCTCCTATTTTTTTTTCTATTTATTGCCTATTTTTTCATTTGCATCACCAAACTATTTTCTCCTTGGTCTATTTTTAGACTTATTTTCAAACCCTTTATGGCCTCCTATATTTACCATCCACTCCTTACCCTTTACTATTGTTACATTTCTCTCCCCATCCTTTTAAATTATCCAATCAGTCATTCTTTAGTACATCTCTCACCCCCCCATATTTTACCTTTTATTTTTCTTTTTTCTCCATTTCATTTCATTTTTTAATCTCCCTTGCTGCCCTTCCTTGCTCTTCTCAACCTATATGACCATGCATGGCTTCTTCCATATTTTTCCACCTTCATCTTTATTTGTGAGCTCATTATTTTCTATTCATCCATCTCTTAGTCTACCTTCACCTCATCACTTGTTGGAACTCCCTTATTTTCTCTAATTCAACCTCCACCTCTTTAGAGTGTGGTCACCAGTTGTACTACTTTTGTGTACATCTCCTTGTCTTCTTCCTCGTATCATCCATGCCCTTGCCTTAATTTATAAATTGTGTTTAGGTTCATTACCTTAATATCATCCCTTTATTCCTTTAATGCCTTTGTATGTTTCACATAGACTCTCTTTTTTTCCCTCTCCAACTACTCCTTCACCCTCTCTATCACATTTTTTCTTTTAAATCCACTATCCATTTTGAGCATGCTATGGCCTCCAAAGTATTCCACTCAATTTTGGTTTACTGTGAGATATATACCAATCCTATGGATCTACATAATTGGTTAGGATCATGAGTTCATATGACCAACCAACAAGCTTGAGCATTGTTAATCCATCAAGATGAAAATTTATTCCCCACCTCTTTTGGTCTTGCCTATTTTCAACCCCTTTTACTCTAACCTTCAAAGATGTTATAATTAACACTAAAACCACCTTAAAATGGAAGCTTTGGGATATCCACATGGGGATGCTAGCTACACCCTACATTCTAATAATTTTCATTGATTCTCAGTTCTCAAACTATATCTTCTTATGCCTTGAAATATCCCTTGCTTTAATGCATGAAATCCACAACCTACTCCCTCATTTAATTAATATTATTAGTCTCCTTGCTCGATATTATAACACCCCTTGACATCTTTCTTAGAATTCCTTCAAAAAATAAACACTTATTTTAGGGCCCCATTGACTCAAGAGTTAAGGGTTTGAATCTTTGCTACTTCTCATTTACCAACTATGCTACTTTTCTTCCCCAAACCGTTGAATATTAACCTTTTATAGCCTATTAACGACATTGTTTGAAATGTGTAGAATATCAAATTATTTAGATGGTGATAAAAAAACCTATCAAAAACTATTTTATAATCATGATTTCTACCCTTTGGCACTTCCCTTTCTCCAACGTCCTTCATTTGGACCCACCTACATATCAAATTTGGGAAACCACATCAACCAACACCCTTCACTTCAAAAGAACTAATTTTATCTTGACATTTATTTTGGATTCTTATCTATGGAACTATGTATGTAGCATATACTTGTCCTATTCATCTGGAATTAGCTCGACCATCCAAAACCAAAATCTTAACCCATTTTACCATATCTACCTTGACATTGGGCCATTTTTTTTCACAAATAAACTTATTCGCATCATTTGTGACAACCCTACCTTGGTATTTTTGACCATACAGACCAATTTTTCCACATTAAACATTTGAATTTACACCACCCCATGCACAACTAGACCATTTCTATTTTTACTTTGGAGTATTTCCTACCAAAGATATCTGAGGAAACACCAACCTTATCTAGGTGATTTGATAAGACTAACCCGATTAGCTATGACCAATATTGGGGATTGATTACCTTGTCATGTATCTTAAACCCTGACCTTATTATTACCAACACGGTAGATTTAGTCTATATTAAATATTGAATATTATGCTTAGTCATACTTTGTATACCCACTGTCATTTCACATACACAACTACCCTGTAACACTACTTAGTGGCTCCCCATCAACTACTTATCAAACCTACACTTGATTCAACCTTTACTCATTGACTCTCAGTTTGAGGGGGAATACCTCCTCCCATACTCAAAGAACCCTAATATTTGGCCAATTTATTCATTTTTGTTTCACAACTTGTTAATTCAAAGATGCTTAACAAAAAGGGACAAAATGTAGACACTAAAAAACTAAACACTTGTAGTTTATGATGACTAAATACCTCAAGACCCCCTAAAGGCCACCTAAACTTTTTAAATCTTTAATAAACCCATATTAACCCAGCCAAATCACTATTATCCTATTTAAAAATATTATTTGAAAGTACTATTCAAAAATACTATTCATTATCACTATTCACCATGGAACCCACTATCACTATTCATGATGACATGGCAGATGACATGGTATGTGACATGGCATGTAATAGGGAAAGTGACATGGAAAGTGACATGGAAGGTGATATGGTAAATTACATGGATCATAAGTGATTTAGGATACCATACCCGACTTGGGACCCTTTCCCAAAGTGCCTAATGACCTCATTTTAGCATCAAAAAGTTCCCCCTTGAAATGTGGTGAGTTTACCCTTAGGATATCATCATTCAAACATATATTTTGTCTTCTCACATGACATTAGACTTTAAAATAGACACCTACCTCTTTAAGACTTGGGAAATACAAATAGCACCCATTTTTTATTTCTCAGCCAAAATAGGAGACTTATGAACCGAAATGGGAATCTTCCACAACCTCACCTTGGACTTTTAATCCCCCACATGGAAAATGGCACCACATTTAGTGTTCTAACCCTTTAATTTCTTGTGTAAAATCAAGAAAATTTTGGGAGAAATCTTTGGTCTCATTCAAATCCATGTGCATGATTCTCATTCAAAATTGGACTCATGTGCAAGGTGAGAGACACACCAACCCCAAATGACAGACTTATGTTCAAAGTGGTAATACCCACCAACCTCATCCTTAAATCATTCATGAGTCCATTTTTAAAAAGTTTAATTACTTCACTATTCCTCTATTTTGGCATGTTTCTTCACATCAAATGCTATAAACACCCCCCTCTCCTTCACCCAATGTTAAGTTGAAAGTTTGTATTTTATTATTAACATTTGTGTTGTAAGTTTTAAGGTATCATCAAGGAGGTCAAAATATTTAAGATAAATATCTCAAGAAATAAAACTCTATCAAAATTACTTCAATTCTTCATCAACTATAAACAAGCCAATATTTTTCAACAAGCATCTTCAAGCATTAAGGTAATCTTATTATTTAGTTATCTTAATTTATGTATTCCTTTTCCTTTGGCCTTATTATTTCACTTGATTCCTTCATCAACATCTTGTCATTTTATCCTCTTATCTATATACCATTTTTATTCTTGATCATCATCTACCCCTTTGCCTTCTTAGCCTCATTTCGACCATTTGCCCTTTTGCCTTTTTGGCCTCATTTTATACCATTTTCCCCTTTGCCTTCTTGGCCTTCTTTTGACCATTTATCCCTCTTATTTTCTTGAACACATTAACCTTCACCATATCAACCCATTTATGACCCAAAAAAAAATCAATCTTTTGACCTTTATCAAACCAATGCAATCCAAAAACCATAACTTTATTTTAACCAATTTTTAGTATTAGCATTATTTAAATTAGTTGCTTTATTTTAGCAATCTAAGCAAATAATTTAGTTTTATAGATTAATTTTATATTATTTGTTGTATTTAATTTTAGTTTTATATTCATATAAGGAAAATATATTTCTTTTATAATTACCACTTAAGTGTTTAAAAGTAGGTGGATTGATGACCTCCTAGAAAGCTTTTGCTTATAGGATATAACTCATGCTAGGCAATCCACCCTTCTACTTGTCTAAAAAACAAGTTTTTTTTAGTGTTTTATTATTTTTGGGTCATCCTCCCAAGATAAATAAGATATATCCACAATAATATTGATTCAACACATGCACATTCAATAAGTGTTCTTCCACATCCTTCATAACTAGTTTCAACTTTTCACCCTTAGAAAAAAGCAAACAATAAATAGAAACATTTTGACACGTCCAGTGGGACCCTTGAGTTTTCTTGGGTTCATTATTTATTTTAAGACATTTAGTTACATTAGTAAAATTGAATTTATATATAATTTAATTTATAAAAATTAATCATTCATCTCTTTCAAAATGTAAGTTTTAGCTTCTTTTATTTAGAAAATCAAGAAAAAAATAAAAAAGTGGAAATTTTAATTTTTTTTCTTGAATTTTAAAAAATAAAAGAGCATTCATCATAGGATTAGATTGCATCTTCATGTTGCATTTATGTGCATTTTAGTTTCTCTTTTTTTCATAAAAATAAATCAAAGAAAATTTTCCTTTGGGTTAAAATTAGCTGCATACATTATTTGCTTGCTTACTTAATTAGTTCACCTAGATTAATTAAAGGTAAAGTGAATTAACCATAGTGCACAAATGTTAAAAAACCAAAACACTTGAATACAATAAACATAAAACTCACTTGAGACAAGGCCTAATAAGGATTTCATCACCTAGCGGATCACCTTACTCTTTCTTAGTTATCGTACTTGGATTTAATCACCAAGGGGATAACCAACTCCGATCTCTAATTGAGTATAAACTTTGGTAATTAGTATTTATTAGCTAAGAACTCACACTAGCTGTGGAATCATGAAATGAAGGGAGAAAGCCACAAGTATCAAGCCATTTACTCAATCCAATACAAACTTCTTCTTGAGTGCCTAAACATAATCCGAAAATGAACATAGACTACTTTGTTTAGGACCTATTCAAGATGATTTCCCCTTTTACATTTTTTAAGGAATAAGCCAAAATTGATTTTAAAAAAATCCTATGATTAATTGTAGTTTTAGTGTGTGCTTTCTATGCTTTGGGTTTTTCTTTGTTTACTCATTATGTGAGTAAATAGGTTCGTTATCCATTTATAAATTTATCATATGGTCTTAATTAGACAACAAGTGAAAAACCAAAACAATTGACCACCACCTTCTTATTTGTCCTCATCCATGGATTATACCTTAGATGTTGATAGATCACCCCATGCTACACCACAACATTCTACCACACCTATAATGCCTACAACAATCCTTGAAGGTGACTCAAATTTTACCACTTTTTTGGTCAATAATCTAGTTGATTTAAAACATTATCTTAACACCTTAACCTACCATACTATAATGGCTTTGGTTCCTCTCATGGATCCACCCTATGGTATGCCACACCACCTCATGGTTGGTGTTGTATCATGCCACCCTTCTTTTCAGTAAGTTTCATATTCTACCATTGGTCCATCTACCACAACAACCTAAACATTTGTTACCCCAACCAATACCTCTAACATTGGTTCAATATTACCCCTTGTTCTACCCGTTATGACAACATGGTGTCTACCACACTCATTTTTATGACTCCCTTCAGCTTAACCAATATACCAACCTAAATCCCCTTTCAGGACTTAGTAATCTTGATACCTCAAACACTTCCCCCTATAAAAACTTTGGTCACTACCTAACTTCAACCCACTAACCCACTAATCACTTCGATGCCACACATACCCATG
The DNA here is from genome assembly GCA_037957365.1 of Torreya grandis. Lineage (NCBI taxonomy): Eukaryota > Viridiplantae > Streptophyta > Pinopsida > Cupressales > Taxaceae > Torreya > Torreya grandis. The sequence goes on from JARHVA010001269.1 coordinate 3,339,060, forward strand.
ACATCTTATCAATGTATCACTAACACACAAGTATACATACCTTCATCTTCCACCCAATCTAATGTGACCTCACACACACACATGTGACATCATCCTAACCATCCACTAGTTATTCCCATGTCACCCAACCCCAATAAAACATGTCATATACCTATCCAACCCAACAACTCCAAATGGACTTGGTCAATATGATAATTGAGAAAATGACTACCCTTGAGTCATCCATCTAAAGATCACATAACCTTATCTCTTATGACCAAATTTTCAATGAACCCATCCATCCATTTGTCCCTCTCTAAACATATCCTCTAAAATGAGAATTTCCAAAATTCTATAAATTTCAAAGCAAGGAGGACCCCCATCAACATTTAAGAGCATTTAGGCATGCATGTTAGTTGATTCCCCATGATGATGTTATTATCCTCCATACCTTTCATAGGTCCTTATCTAGATCAAAATTAGATTGGTATAGTTCCATCCCAAAATACTCCATCTTCTCCTTTTCCCAACTAACCCAAACTTTTTTGGGTAACTTTTTGATCAATATATCCAAGAAAGTTTCTATTATTGAACTCTACTCCATTTAAAAATTTTAAGATGAATCTATTACCAATTTTATGGCTCATTAGAGGAGCCTAATCAACCAAATTTCCTTTTCATTACCTCAACTTGAGCTGATAGATCTCTTCACTCAGGCATGTGCAAAACACATTTCATCCACATTTCATGTCTAAAGCTTTCAGACATTCAATGAAGCTTTTACCATGGCTCACAAACTAGAGAATAGAGCCATTGATGAGGGAAGAGTAAAGTTGAAAAAAATAACCCAACTTACAAACCCAATGAGCCCTTTTCTTCCAAACTAAACAACCCAACCAATACTAATTCTAAGAGCAAAGACACCACCAACACTAATATCCTCAAAGATGCACCTCTGCCATCTACCAACCTTTAGAACCTAAGGAACCAAACATCCAAACCCTTCAACTATCTAAACCAAAACCAAAGGAAAGAAACTTGGAATAACCATAAACCATTAACTCCACTTGGGGAGCCTTATTGTTCTATTTTGGAAAAGTTACTAAAATCCAAAATCATCCAACTTCCACCAATTAAACCACCCCAAAATTTTGATACTTCTCATTCGATGCTCAGTTGGTATAATGAGAATGAAAACGTAATTTACGCTGAGTCATAGGACATGACATCAGTAGGTGAAATACCTTTAAATACCTTGTCCAATCCCACATTGATAAGTGGGAGCTCACATTGGACAATCCTAATGCACCATCGAACCAAGCCATTGACATATTCATCAAGCTTTTTCCTAATCATGCATCTTGTACGCCTCATCATGAAAATACATATGAATCATCTCATAAGACACATATTATTAATATGGTTAATAGTGAACCCGGTAATGAAGGAAATGTTACCTCAATTGTTTCTTTCTTCATTCCCCCAATGGAAGAAAAAAGGTTGCCTTCTATTCTTTTGGACACCCCAATAAAGTAAGTAACCATATCCATACCTCCATCAGAGGATACTACACCTACCTCCCCTATCATAGAGCCATCCACCCACTCTTTGAAATCTATCTTACAAATTCATATAACTCCATCCACCTAACCTTTAATTGCAAAACCTTCCATCAAAAGTTAGGATAAAGGTAAGGGAACCAAACTGAAACTTCTAACCCCTTCTTTGGCAAACCAACCTAGCCCTTCTAAACTAGCTAAAACCTCCACCAACCAACCAAAACCTCCTCCAATTTGATTGATCATCAAACACTCAAACCCACCAAGATAGCTAAAGTGATCAAATCCCCTCCAAAACTAACAACTAAAATAACCAAAGAGGTAAAATCATCAGAGGGCCCAAAACCCCAAATTTTACCTCCCTCAACCTTGCCCTCCATTCTGGGTCCCCATACCTCTACCTTAAAGCCCATAATTTTTACCAAAAGCCCATAATTTTTACCAAAACCCCACCACCTTTATCGGTCAAACCTTCCTACTTGATTTCTAAAGAACCTTTCCTCACTATACCAACAATTCCTAAATTACATACCTTACCCTCCTCTACCACCAGCTTGTTAACCATTGTGCCTAAACCAAAACTATAAACAAATCATACCAATTTATACAAGACACCTACCACCAAACCTACATCCACACAACCTCTCACTTCATCACCTAAATAAAAAACCATTAAATATCTACCACTATTAGCTAAATCTCACTTAACCATCCTCCAAAAGTTATTGCAAACTTCTTCCTTGAGCTTACCACCCATCAAATGCTTTAACCCTTCACATACCAAACCCTATTAGTTTAATGATAACTTGATATGTGCATATCATAGGGTACTAGGGCATGATACCAAGAGCTATAAAGCTCTCCAAGTGCTTGTTCACAACTTGTATGAAGATGATGATTTGTTATCAGATAAACCTCCTTCAACCCCATTATCAGTCCAACCACTGACTCAACCCATCTAGCCTTTTATCTCACCCAAAAGTGAAGAGGAGGAACTAAAACAAACATCCAATCCAAATAGCCCCATTATCCACACTATTCACATGATTACCCAATCTTAGGCCCAATAAAAGGATAAAGGGAAGAGTAAGGCATCCATCCCTTGGATTTACCCCTCTCCACACTCCCAAGAAAATAATACCCAACCTTCTCCATCTTCAAAAAAACCCAAGGAGTCTCTAACTCTCACTATTATCATCAAATACTCATAGAGGCTCTAATATCAATTAAGGTCTAAACTGATGATCTTCAACCACTAGCCACTTTTTGGTACCCTTTGGACTTCCAATCTTGTCACCTTCAAGAATTTAGAAATACCTTTTGTTCATTTAGAGGACCCTGATCCTCCCCTCTTTATTACAACATACATCAATCAAACCCATATCAAAAGGGTGATGATCGATGGGGGAGATGGCATCAATATTATCTCCTCTTATGCTTATGACTAGCTACAGTTACCTAAAAATATCATATGTAAAATCTCAATGGTCCTTCATTCTTTCAATGATAATATGGCTACCACCTTGGGCATAGTTATCCTCCACATCTATATAGGGCCTCATACTATTTTAGAAATATTTTATGTTGTAGAAAGAGATTTTTAATACAACATTCTACTTAGACACCCTTAGATTCATGCCATGAGTTGTGTCTCTTCCACCCTACATCGATGTGTCAAGTTCTAATATGAAGGGAAAGTTGTGACTATCCAAGCTAACCCTAGTCCTTTTACATCTTGAAATATGATATATTAACCAATGATGTTATTCTCCTTTATCCACTACACAACCATCTACCAACAACACAACCTCACTAGCCAAAACCCATAGCATTTACACACCTAGTGTTGATGAATCTTCCACTAAATCATCTATCCCCTCTTCCTAGATTCCTGTAGAAGACCCTATGACAACCATATTCTAATGTATTTATTTTGGGGAATATAGACTCTTAGCCTTAGATGCCTTCTTTACCCCCTAAGAATATGGGAATCTTAGACATGACCCTTCTTACGACCCTCACATTGAAGCCATCATCCCTATTAGTCTCCCTAACCATCAAAAGAATTTCATTTATAGGGGACTTGATCGACCACTTCCATCCCTTACCACTACATCATCCATCCAACCATTTACCTCTAAATTTTCCTATCTTAGCAAACCAGAGTTTACTATGTTGTATCTGCATAGATGTGCTTGGAAAGGATTTGGCCTTGGTATCTATGAGCAAGGGCCTCATGAGTTACCCCATCTCAAAACATTACAACCTCATGATTTATTTGTCTTTGGGTATGAACCATCTCAAGGATCCACCAATTCACCCAAACCCATTGCCACTACAGAGGAAGATATCCCATCCTTGCCAACCCAACCACTTTCTCTACTTGAAGACCCTGATATTATCCCTCCTAACATTTTTTCATCAATATTGTAAGTTTGGGCCCTCTCATCTACCAAAAGAGTGACCAAACCAAAGTCCTTCTACTCGTACATCTTGAAATGGTAGAGAATGATTCTCCCATAATCAACACCATTTGACATCAAGATGATGATTCCATTCTTACCTACCTTGATGTAGGGGATTCTTCTATCCACAAATGTCTTTCTCCTAAGGCCCTAACTATGTTGAATGAATCTAACATCGATATCAACTTGGGTACTCTCGATAACCCTCGCATTGTCAAATTGGGCCAATCATTGAATACCAAGGAACTTCAAGATTTATCCTCTTTCCTCCAAGATCACAACATAGCATTCACTTGGTATTATAATGATATGCCTAAGATCTACCCCACCATTGCTACCCATAACATAGTTACTTACTGTGATGCCAAGCCTGTTAAATAGAAACTTTGATGCATGCATTTTTACATAACCCTTCTCATCAAAGAAGATCTTCAACATCTTCTATCTATAAACTGCATTCAACCGATTGAATACCCCTAATGGGTCTTGAACATTGTACCTATAACCAAAGTCACTAGGGGTCTATACATTTGTGTGGAATTTCATGACCTTAACCTCACTTGTCTAAGTAGGTTCCTAAAAGTATGTTACACATCAGTAATACATACACATAGATGCTAAATATTTGAGTAAGCAATATATACTAGTTTTTTTTTCATTTTAATTATCCTCTTCTTACCTGTCTCGTAATTGAGATATGCTTTAATTATTATTTGATCATGGTTATACTAGATCTTAATACCATTCAGTGAAAAATAATTTAAAAAATTCAATTTACAACATATATGATTTAAAGAGAGGCAACAAATTCAAACCAATCTATACATGATGTAGCACGATGGAAAGGAAGGCATGCCTATTAAAAGAAGAAAATCAACATTGTGGGTTGCCTTATTGCTCATCATCTAGCTATGTGCCCTAGTTTCCTTAGTGTCCACACACACATGTCCATGCACACAATTCTTTTTATCAAAGTACACTAGGGTTTTCCCTATACAACCCGTTATAGTCTTAGATATATAACATGTAAGAAAAACATAAGTTGACCATCTTAGAACAAACTACCACCTTTTTCTAAATTATTATTTTACTTTCTAGGGTATGCAACATCTATGGATTCTTCATATTGCATAAAAAAATGACTACCATTTTCAACTGTAATAGATAAACTTCTATTGTTTACATGTAATTATAACTTCTTCTGAAATTCCTCTATATGGCTTAGTTGATATTGAAACAAATAATGGGATTTTGCATGAATTTCACATGATGGCAATGAAATTCAACCACATAACTTGATTAATGTTTTCCTTCCCTATTGGCTAAGTTGAGCCCTATCCACCACTTTTCAAAATGATGGATTTTCTCAATCTAAAACCTAATATTTTTCATTGAATTCTTAAATTTCATGGGTTAAACAATATAAATGAGTTACATGCTTAAGAATCTAGGATAGATTTATGTTCCACCCTCTCCCCTAATCATATGTATGTATGCATGTATGTATGTTACACACACACACACACACACACACACACACACACACACACACACACACACACACACACACACACACACACACACACACACACACACACACACACACACACACACACACACACACACACACACACACACATGTTTGTTATTATTGTCTTTGCTTGCCCACATTTAGGGATCAAACATAGCAATGCGTTTTCAATTTTTTTTTAAATTTTGTTTTCAATATATGCATGTTACCTTACACACACACACACATGTACGTTCGTTCGTATGTTGTCACCAAAATTGAATTTTCTAAAAATTTAAAATTTTTAACTGAATTTCCACTACATTATGGCCAAATAAAAAAATATTATCATTTTAATCGATCAAAAGTCAACAAGTAGTCAAACAGTCTATAAAATCCATTCTCAAAATGTGAATATCTTTATAAATTCATCTTAACTGAAAATGATATAATTATTAAAGTTATTAACACTTTCTCTGATTTTAACCAAATTTATTTTTTAACTTTGAACTCCAATATTCCATTTTTAATATTAAAGTTGTTAATAGGGTCTATGATTTTCAATAACATGTCAAAAAAATTAAAATAGTTTTCATCCAAAATTGGTAGGTCAAATGTAATCTCCAAGCTTAAAAAAGGGGTTTCACAAAAATGACCAAATTCTTAATTTTCACTATTAATTCATTGATTTGTGTTTAAAACCTAATTTTTTTTTTTTCATTGTTATAACCTTAATTAACCTACCTCATGATTTTAAGGATTGATTTCAATAGTTTGCCAATTGTTGTGTCTTTCTAGAGGAGTTTTTCCATATACAAATTCAAAGAAAGCATCTGGCAATGAGTAATAATATCAATAAGCTTGCCAAACATTTATATGGCCTCTTCCAAATAAAAAACTCTTTTTTCCCTTCCAAAATCAAATTCAACAACTTTTTTTTATATTATTGATAGGTTTTTATAAATGGTAAAAGATATAAAACATGGTCATCATTCAAAAGAGGTTTGAAAAACCAGTTTTTAACTTGAAATAACTTTCATATCCTGCCATACACCTTTAGAGACCTGCAGTTTTCATTCGACAATTTCAACAACGTGAAATACAATGTTTCTCTCAAAAGAACGACAGTTCCAATTTGCCAACTATTTTTTGTGGCCTTCCCAGGGTCATTTTTCATTTGTGGAAATCAAGAGAACATTTTGCATTGTAAACTAATCCTTTAAAATCTGTAGGAATTCGTAATGGACTCCATAGACTATAAACTATAGATTAGAGCATATTTTTTTATTCTATTTTACATGCGCGGACTCCAGCATTACTTTTTGCAGGTAAAATGTATTAATTAAAATTTTGAGCGGATCTGCCACTTTTAGTTTACAAAGTGAATTTCAATATCATCTTTTGCATGTAAATTAAGGTGCCACATTTCGTAGGCCATTATTTAGACAACTAAGAAATATCAAAACCTTTTTTGTGCGACTTTGTTAGCATAATTTTACACATTTGGAATCCACTGCTACGTTTTGCATGGAAAGAGAGGTTCTCAAGCCCGCCAAGGTCAACATATACGTCTCAAAAACATATAGGTCTAAGTGGCATTTCAATGTATTTTTCATATCTGTGGTTTTTAACAACCCTATTTACAAATTAACATCCACCTCTAAATCTCGTAGGTCGTATGTGGCTTTCTCTAGATCATTTTAGATAGAAGGATATATCAAATACTTTTTTCATTATGAAAAACTTTAAAAACCTACAGGCTTCCTTGAGCATGGTTTAAGGATTGGTTTTGCAAGTTAAATGGTCAAACAATCCATTTTGAGAAGACTCTTCATTACAAAAATGATTCTCAAGAATTTATTTTTTATTTAAAAATGACTTCTCTAAAATCGAATATGCTTGCAATAGTAGTCTAAAAAATCCAAGTTCATGCAAGGTTGTTTTGTAGTGCTAAAAGCTTCATGGAAACCCAAGTAAGAAGATTAAAATCCTGTCATAAGGTTGAACAAGTTTTGAAACCCTGATTTGGTAATAAGGATTTTGGCTTGAAAATTTTGATTTTCAAATTGTGTTGAGAACATTCAAAATAATAACATAACCATTAAAGACTAAAACGAAAGCAACGTGTGTTCATTTATCATATAATTGAGATAGATGAACTTAGTGTTAGTTGATTAGATGAAGATATGCAATTATTTTGAAGTATGTGATCTAGCCTAGAAGCTCATGTTCATTTATCATACAATTGAGCTAGGTGAAATGGATGTCATTTGCCCAAATCAAAATGTGTTAATATGTGCTACATAATGTTTACATGAATCATGCAAGTTGTTTTCATAATTTAGAGTACACAAGCAAAACTCTTCTCATAAGGAAGAGTTGAATCCAATTACAAAAATAAATCAGCATTATTTCAAGCGAAAGGAGTCTTCTCTCTTTCTCTCTCTCTACATTTCTATTTCATTGTTTTACTTTTTGAAATCACTTTAAAATGTTGTATTTCACTTTTTAAGTGGTAAAATGAAAAGTGAACTATAAAATATAAATTTCTTACTAAAAACATGGTTATGATTTGGTTAAAACGTTGTTATGAGGTGGTTATGCCTCTATAACCTATAAATATGAGTCACATTCATGATAGAGGGGATTTTTAACACAGAGTTTTTGGTAAAGGAGAAAGATGATTTTTTAATATATATTTTTACAAGGAATCAAAACAAGAAGAATTTTCAAGACTTTATGCTATGGATTTTAATGGATGAATAATATGTGTGAGTTTATTAATTTGTTTTGATTTTTGTCATTCAAAATTTATAGAGCATTGTTGTTGAATTATCTATTGATTTGATGTTCTTGAAATAGAAATCTATGACAATCTATGTAGATAAATTTGAATCAAGAAACTTAACTGAAGGTAAAGATATGCAATTATATTTATTTCCTACAAGGAATACGTGATTGTTTTTTATTTTTTTGTCTCAAAATATCCCTAGTGTATGGGCTTTATTCCTATGTTTTAAGTCCATCTTTATTGCCTTTTTGAAGAAAAAGCTTTCCAACGCCCAAAATCCATTCTATAAAGTCTTATATAGTTGACGCTTTTTTTGTGCATTTAAAATATAAAAAACTATCTTTTTTCTCTTTTCTTGTTCTCTTTTCTCACTTATTTCCTCTAAAAAACTCTCTTACATCATTTTGTTTCTCTATCCTACCACTTTTTCATACTTTAAGGTTAAAATTATGAAAACCATAGAAACAAAATTTTATTGTAAATAGTTTTATTTTATACATTTTCATTCCCTTTCAATAAATGTAGATCTACCTACTAATAGGAGAAGGACTTCATCCTTACACTATTGACCAAAAGTCTAAAATTTATACCAATACAATTTTTTTAACCAACAATTTTTGGAGTGCACTGTGTGGGACATTTTAGTGCTTTCTGTGCAACCCACATGGTGAAATTTTGGTCTATAAGACTCTCCCAATAGCTCAAGGACTAGTTCACTAAGTAGAAATTTAATGGGAATAACCTACATAATTGGATATCACTTCAGACATTAGACAATGTGCTCAAGAATGTGATTAAGTCCATGTTTCTCATTTTCAAATAATTTTGACTATATTATATTAAGAAGTAAACTATGCAGAATGTGATCAAATAATTGTTAAATGTATAATAGCTCACAGATTTCACCAAATAGCCCATCCTAAACAATGAACTTATCATATAACTATAGATAGAAACCAAGTTTTTATTATTCAACCTAGTCTTGACTAAATAAAAGATACAAAATTAGATATCTATTCTAGTATTTGATGACTCATTTAGGATAGCAGAGTGAGTAACATCCATTTTAAAAGAGTTGTAGTAGTATTGAATGAAGATGAAAATCATGCTACTTACATTTAAATTAAAATAATTGTTGTAAGAAAGTAACTAGAACTAATCAAGGATAGAGTGGTTCATAGATTAACTCCTCTTTCTAGATATTAAAATGTATTCACATGACCATCCCAAAATTTCAAGCTCCTATCTACAAAATGAATCTTGATTTGGTACATGGGACATGCGAGGACATTTCCTTGGACTTATGATCATTACATTAGATAACAAAACTAGTGCAGTTCACTTTCAAAGAGTCATTGACATGTTAGAAGAAGAAGAATATTGTGTTATTCTTTCTCAAAGTAATACATGAAGATCATAACTAAGAAGGGAATCTCAAAGAGAACTTTAGATTCATTCCACTCAGTAGCAATAGTAGTTTTATTTCAAACTAGAAAAAATAAGGTTCACCAGAATAAGTAAATACCAAGATAATATAGATCCCTTATATCAATTTTAAGATAAATATGATTTTAGGATAAGTCTTGAGTATAAATCTAAAATCAATAAATCAATTAGTATTCTATCAAGTCTTAGGAAAAGTAAACAACAATAATGTGTTTCGGTAGTGAGTCAGGATCTTTTCCTCTCAAGGACTAGTCTTCTATTGTAATAAGTATTTATGAATATGGTGGTACCATGGGGTAATATTATATGACTTCTAGATCTAGGAAAACTATATGTAATTATTAAAAGTTTTCATAATAATGTTCCCAAATTATCAGGTAATGGAAAACAATATCCATATGATCAACTACATCATTTTTAGCATGTGGAATCCTTAGGGTAGAATACAATTATTTATGGAAATTATTCAAAATATAGTAGTTGATTGGTTTTACCATATGACTCTAGCTTCCATCACCAATTAGAATGAAATGAAAATTAAGTTTTGAAGTTTATTCAAACTAGCTGAATATGCACTTGTATTTTTTTCACAGCTAACCCAAATGAAGAAGGAAGTATATGAACCTATGTCAAGAGAGTTTATGGCCAATTTTAATGAGATATTGAATAAAACAACAACAATGGCCAAACCAAAAGAATAAAATCAAAAATTATTCTTCATAAATTCATAATTTCATGAGGTAAGATATAAATTAATAAGGGTGGGAGTATTTTACTTGAAATTAGCTCAAACATTGTCCATTACTGTTGAAGATGATATAATAATGAATGGGAAAAGGAAAAAAGGAACCTTCAAAATATAAGGGATAGAGTTAAAATTAGAATTCCACCAAATAACTTCTTTATAAAATGGATAATGACATAAGTACACTAAACAAACATTTTCCTTAGAAGGTCATTGCTCCTCCTTATCAAGACATTCCAATACAAAACTATGTGCCCTATCATGAAAACTAGTCAGGTCTATAAGCTCCTTAAAAAAATCAGTTTCACATATAAGAATCTCAAAATAATAATGAAAACATGATTGTGAATTTCATTTTGGATAAATAAGATATATTTAGATATGAATAATAAGAATAATTTGAGACAAAATAATTAAAACCTAAAGAGTTTGAAATAGAGGACCTTGATGGCAACTCCACTAACATGTACCTAGAATAAGATTTTGGGGAAGATGACTATGATGATAGAGTTTCCAAGATGAATTTAAAATCATTCACATTCTTCACTAGAGAATAAAATCAAAAGGAATAAGTGAAGAAAAGTAACAAGTTGACAAATAAGAAGAGACTCTAAAGATTATTCTTACTCAAGGAACCTCATCACCAAATGAAGTAAAATGAAAACAAACTATAACTAAGGTATTTAACCCTCTTAAATATAAACTTTTTATTATCTAATAGATAATTTTACCCTCAATAATTATGTAAAAATGTCTCAACCAATTATAAATATTGAAAATCCCTCTTCCACTAGTCTACTAACTTATGATGTTATATAACATGTAAATAAGACGAAAATTAAAATGTCACAAGATAAATACCTAAGATCAAATCCAAATTAGTTAGATACAATAATTGAGTTTATAAAAGTAAAAAGATGTTCCTAAAGAAAAAAAATGCTAAAGGGATTCTATAAACTTATCTTCTTCTCGAGGTCTAAAATCCATAGTCACTGCCACTTGAAAGTCTAGTAAAAATAGAACCATTCTACTTTTTCTCTTCCTCAAAGGTTGTAAAGTGAGTAATTGTATCAACACCACCTAATCATATAATAATATAATTCTATCCAAACTTTTTCACACCATAGGTTGAATTGTATCAAAAACATCAATTTTTAATTTTCAATGGAAAAAAATAAGGCATTATTGATCGATCAAATCAAATATGCCTAGGTTTCTTTAGCCTATTTTATGCAAAAGAGAATCAAGATGACTATGATAGTGGAAGATATCTTGACTACATATGTCATCTTACTATGAATAAGCTTTTACATATAACTAGGTGGTGAAATATAATTGGATTTATGTCACACGATTTCAATAAAAAATGATTAGAAATGACTAGAACCTGAATTAAAACTTAAGTATATAGTGCAGAAAGTTGATGACCCTAGAGATGATATTTTGTATGAGGATGCAGGGATATAAAACTATATGTCCATGTTTGAGCATGCTTAGTGTGATTTAAAACCATCCTAATGGTATTTGGACACTTGGTTTGATGGTAGTTGCTCTTTAGTTGGTGCAAGTGCATGAGTCATTATTATGTCTCTAAATAAGGAAGTTATCTCTTTTTAATAAAAACTAAAATTTGAGTGTACCAAAAAGATTTCCAAATATGAAGCTTCACCACTTGGATTATATGTTTTTAAGAAATATGAATTAGGAATTTGAAAGTACAATGAGATTCAAAATTGGTTCTGAAGTAGATCAAATGCCAATATAAAGTGAAGAATGATCATTTGAAGTACTATTAGAATAAGGTATGAGATAGTATTCAATATTTTGGATTTTTTTTCATAACATATATCTCTAGATAAAATAACACAAAGGTTGAAGCAATTATTATATCTACTTCCTTACTGATTCTGAATTATGGTATTAGAAAATATAAGTACGTTATTGAATTGGTGTTCAGACTTAGTGTGCTAGATAATTTGAAAATTGGAATGTTTTAAAAAAAGATCAATAAATTATCACTTTTATTTTAAAAAAAAATAGACATATTCAGAGTTTAATTTGAAGTAAATTATTCAACATACATGGAATCTTTAGTGTAAATTAAGAAAAGGGAATTGATGAAAAATAAAATGGAGTGATTAAACTTAAAGGTAATAAAATTACTAAAGATTTAGTCTCACTATAATAAATTTTTTATAAACATGATACGATTATAAAAAATCAGATGCATAAAGACTCTCTAACTTAGAGAACTATGAAAAAGTGAAACAACATATCTAAACAACAACCAAGGTTGGTCAACATTGGTAACTATTATTTGCTTGAAGAATAAAGAAAGTTTATTTTACTCCATTGAAAGTACATTGATATTATTACTTATTCTTATGTTGATCTACAATATTTTTGAACAAGAGATATGAAACACATAGTGAGTCTAAAATTTGATGCAAAATCTTTCAAAAAAATCAAAGGTAATATAATCCAAAGAAAGTAGGGATAATTTTTTAAGAGGTTTAGAAAATGTTAAATGTGTAGATAATTTTTCCCATTTATGTTTAAACATAGGTTACGCATATAATGCCAGTTCACAATAAATGTTTAGAGATTAGGATATGTGTGGATTTTCTAAATCTGAATCAAACCTATCTGAAGGATAACTATACATTACCTATTATGGATTAGGTGATCTAGGTAGTCACATGATCATAAATACTTTCCATGTTGGATGGCTTTCTATGGTATAATTAGATAAAGGTGGCCAAAGAATATCAACTCAAACTACCTTCACCACTCCATGGGGTACATTCACATATTATAGAATACCTTTTAGTCTCATCAATGTAGGAGCAACATTTCAAATAGAAATAGAACTTACATTAAATGATCTAAATAAAAAAATAATTATAGTTTACCTTAATGATTTTACAATTTTTATCAAACAAGAGAGAATACCATTACGAGCATTTATAAAATATGAGTAGTAGATTTTTAGGTGAAACTATGTGTATTATTTTTGATCCAACACATTTCAAATCACCACCCATGATTCATCATTAGGAAGATACTAATGAATTAAACTCTAGACTGATCTCCTTATAAATAATTTTGCCATGTATTCTAGATATGTATTAACAATTAATAATTATTAATATCAATGAACATTACATAACAATCATAAGGGAGAATGGTAATTAAATGTTTAGACTAGTATTATCTTGATGATGAATCATGGGTGGTGATTATAACTGTGCCAGATCAAAAAAACACATGTAGTTTCACCTAGAAATATACTACTCAGTCTTATAGACTATGAAAATATCAAATCTCTTATTTATAAAAGGTGTTTGAAAAAATCATGGTGTTTCTCTCAATCCAAAAAATTTAGTATTTGGAGTCATTGAAGATAATTTTCTTGGGAATATTTTTTCAAAATAAGGAATCAAGATTAATCCTAAGAGAGTTAATGTGATTCAAAAATTGTCTTTACCAAGCAATAATCTAGAATTTTATTCATACTTTGACAGAGTAAATTTTTGGAGCATGTACTTACCTATCTTTGTATAATTCATAAGATATATTTCTAGCATGATGAGATAAATACCTTATTTAAAATGGAATAATGAAGGTAAATATACCTTTGAGAAGATAAAGGCCAAAATTGATTATGTACCCACATAGGTGTTCCCTAATTTCAAAAAACAAATCATCATCATCATCATCATCATCATCATCATCATCATCATCATCATCATCATCATCATCATCATCATCATCATCATCATCATCATCATCATCATCATCCTCATCATCATTATTATTATTGTTGTTGTTATTTTTGTTATTGTTTTTAGTATTATTATTATTATTATTATTATTATTATTATTATTATTATTATTATTATTATTATTATTATTATTATTATTATTATTATTATTATTATTATTATTATTATTATTATTATTATTACTGTTGTTGTTGTTGTTGTTGTTGTTGTTGTTGTTGTTGTTTTTGTTGTTGTTGTTGTTGTTGTTTTTGTTGTTGTTGTTGTTGTTGTTGTTGTTATTATTATTATTATTATTATTATTATTATTATTATTATTATTATTATTATTATTATTATTATCACACTTTTTCAACCAATTTAATTGGAAAGAATGTTGAAGGGATCAAGTCATTGATTAATTTCAAGGTTTGTGGTTTCAAATAATATGAAATAAAATACTTTTCTATTAAAAACATGCATATGTAGTTGTCAAATCAAACTAAAATTTCATGTGTTATAATATAAATTCTCATTCCATTATAAAGGTGTCTGATAAAACTGTAAAATATATTTTTGACACAAAAAGAAGTTGGTTCAAAGAGAAGTGATTGTATTTCAAAATTTTAGGTATTTGATGTGGAAATAAAGTAAACTAAGTTGGTATAAGGAAAATGATTATGTCAAATCATGCTATAAATAATTGATATATAGGTATTTCCTACTTCAACAACTGAAGATGATGATAGGCTAGATAACTTTCTATTGGTACTATTCATTGACTCTAAAAGTGAGTGGTATTTACACATTATGAATTTCAGGGCATATGGAGAATGTCTCCCATGTATGGATGCTAAAAAATGAATAAAGATTAATATGAAACAAAACAAGTATGTTATCTATGATGGTACTTTATTTAAAAATATAAATGGATTATTATTGAGATGTATGGACAAAGAACAAAAAAATAAGCTTCTTTAATATTTTCATGATGAGGACTATGTCAGTCATTTCTCTACATCAATAGAATCACTCAAAATTATGAGAGACCATTGTTATTGGCCATAATTATTCTAATTTTCCTATGAATGGGTTAGAAAATGTGAAGTTTTTCAACAATTTATTGGTAGGCCAAAACTTGTAGCTTTTCTGGTCAAACTATTTTTAATTAAATAAATTTTATAGCAATGGGGGTTAAATTTCATTAGAACATTGAATCCTCATTCAATATTTGTTCATAAACATGTTCTCACAATGACATATTATTTCACAAACTGGGTTGATGAAATTCCAGCTAAGAAAACATATTCATAAGTACTCTACAACTTTATCAAAGAGAAAATTATAGTAAAGTATGGTCTTTCCAAAAATATTGTGACTAATAATGCATCCAATTTTTACTTAGTATAATTGTCTATATTTTTTATGGTTATGTTATCTCCCTATCTCATTAATTTATCTACTATCAACATGGAAATGGTTAGGCATAATCTAGTAACAAAAACCTTGATGCTATCATTCACAAGCTTGTAGATGAAAATTAAATAAACTAGCACAAGAGCTTGTATGATGAATTATAGGTTGAATCTATCACTCTAAATAAATCCATTAGGACATCTCATTTCTATTTTTTATATATAAAAAATTGTATAATACTAGTAACATTTGAATTTCATGTGTTGCAATTGGTGAGAGAAATTTAAGATCAAAATTTTGATAGTTCATTGATAAGAGGATTTTGTATCTCAATAAAATTAAAGAGGAAAGAATACAAGTTGTTGATAGGATTTCATAACACTAAGATTTTAAAAACAATGCTATTTGAAAAGAAGGAAAAGAAAAGATAATTTTTAGGTTGGGTATCTCTTAATCCTATGGGATAAGAGAAGAGAACCCAAAGGGAGACATGGAAAATTAGATTCACTATAGATGGTTCCATTTAAGATCAAACAATTATGCAATGATTATACATTCTAATTATCTTACTGAGATGGTACACACATTCCCTTTCCCTACAATAAGAAATATGTAAAGCATTATTTCAATTGAAATTAGGATGTCACTTGCATGTAAATAGGTAAATTTAGGATTTTATTATGTTTCATATTTTATTTTATTTTTATCGTGTTGTCTTATTTTTGTTTCCCATTTCCTGTGGTCTCTTTTTTATTTCCTCCTCATCTTCATCAAGGTCTCTTTGTCAAAGTCCTTGTTATGCTTAAAATATGAACCCATTTTCTAATGATTTAAATCGTTGTATGAAAAATAAATTCTAGAGTTCTCCTTCAAACTTTTCTGTTTGAAGTTCCCAGTTAGAGCCATTTGTCGTCACCAAAATTGAATTTTAGTAAAATTAGAGTTTGTCAAGTCAATTTCCATTGCATTCTGGCCTAATCAAAGATTTTTTCATTTTAATCAAGAAAAAAGTCATCAAGTGGTAAAAATGTCTATAATTTTTTTTCTCAAAATGTGAATGTATTTCTAAAGTAATCTAGAGTGAAAATGATACAATTGTCAACGTTATAATGACTTCCCTAGTTTTGACCATATCAATTTTTTAGCTTCAATTTTTAATATTCCATTTTTCTTATTAACGTTGCTAACATAGTTAATAATTTCAATAACACATAAAAAAAATTAAGATGGGTTTTGTCCAAAATGTTAGGTCAAATGTAGTCTCCAAGTTTAAAAAGTGTTTTCACAAGAACGGATTTTAAGTTCTTATGTTTTCACTACTAATTCATTGGTTTGTGTCTAGAACCCATTTTTGACATTTTTATAACCTTCATTAACATACCTCATGATTTCAAGGTTCATTTCAAATAGTTATTCAATTTTTATTCAACATTATATAGCCATTTTGGTAATATTAAAAATTTAAATAAATCATTTGGCAACGTGTAATAATATAAAGGAGCTTGCCAAACAGTCATATGGTTTATTCCAAATAAAAAACAACATTTTTCTTGTGCAATCGAATTCAATAACTCATTATTATTGTTGATAGTTTGTGATAAATGGTAAAGTATATAAAAGATGGTCTTAATTCAAAATAAATTTGTAACTTGAAAAAACTTTCATATTTTCCATACAACTTCAGAGATCTATAATTTTCATTCAACAATTTCCATAACATGAAATACCATGTTTATCTCAAAAGAATAGAAGTTCCAATTTTAAAACTAGTTTGTGCATCCTTCCCAAGGCTATTTTATATTTTTATAAGTCAAGAGAGAATTATGAATTTTAAACTAATCCTTCAAAATCCATGGGAATTCATAATGGACTTTTCAAACTATAAACTACATATTATAGTGGATTTTTTTATTCTATTTTACATGGGCATACTCCAAAAATAATTGTTACATGTATAAATACCTCTTAAAACTACCAAAACACCAATAAAAATTTGAAAAAACATATTAACTACAATTTTGAGTGGATCTGCCACTTCCATTTCACATAACAGATTTCAATATCATGTTTTACATGTGAACTAAGGTGTCAAAGCTCACAAGCCATTATGTAGACACCAAGAAATATCAAAAAATTATTTTGTATGGATTTATTATCACAATTTTACCATTGTGAATTCTTATTTTATATTTTACATGTAAAGATAGTTTCTAAAGCCTATGAAGGTGAACTTATAGGTCTCAAAAACTATAAACAACATGTTTAAGCATGGATTCAAGGTATTTTTTGTATATGTGATTTTTAATATCTATATTTAAATTGTAACAAATACATCCAAAGATCATAGGTTGTATGCATATTTTTGTATCATTTTATATTGATGGATATCTCAAAAAAAAATTGCATTATAAAAATCTTCAAAAACTCATAGGTTTCCTTGACCATGGTTTAAGGATTGGTTTTACAATATAAATGGTGAAAGAATCCATTTTGAGAATACTCTTCATTGTAAAAATTATTCTCAAGCACTCATTTGATATTTAAAAAATACTTATCTAAAACTAAATGCACGTATAATAGTAGTCTACAAAATCCATGTTCATATAAGGTTATTTTATAATGTTAAAATCTTCATAGAAGCCCAATTAAGAAAATTAAAAACTTAGTGTAAGGTTGAACAAGTTTCAAGACCCTAATTTTGTAATACAAATTATGTCTTGAAACTACAGATTTACATATTGTGTTGATAATATTCAAAACTTTAACATAGCTATTAAAGAATACAATGAAGGCGAGGTCAGTGAAATCCATTATAGAGTCTAGAGAGGTTAATTTTGATCTCTAAAACATCTTTTATATTTCTTGAATTTTATCAATAGCTCAATATTCATTTTGAACTAATTTTTGAGTTTGAAGCATGTTAAATAAACTAAATCTCTCCATAGAAAATTTATTCATCATAAAATGACATGAAATAACAACCTTGAGGCATTTTAATCAAATAGATCTCCAAGCCAGATATTGGGTAGGCTATTTAGATTGTGAAATCTATAATCATGAAAATTAAAATGTTGATGTTAACATTTATTATTCAAATATTATATTAATATCCAAATATTCTCATCCATTCCCTCAAATAAGCATGCATACATGCAAAGCTTCCAAAATAAGTGATCTTTCCTAGCAACACATGTTCATTAATCATATGATTAAGATAAGTGAATTGGTTTTTAGTTGGTCTAATAGAGATATGAAAATATTATGAAGGAAGTGATTTGGTCTGTTATTTCATGTTCATTTATCATACAATTAATATAGGTGAACTATATTTTAGTTGGATGGATCCTAACATGTGAATGCATGTTATGTACTATTTACAAGAATCATGCACATTGTTCAAAAATTCAGAGTGCACAAGCACATATTCTCAGAAAGAAGTGTTGAATGTAATTATAACAACATATAAAAAATCTCCCTAGTGATAGGATTCTTCTCTCTCATTAGAATTACTCAAAATACCATTTTCTCTCTCTAAACTTTATTTATTTTTTTGTACTTTTTAAAAATCACTTAAAAAGGTTATATTTCAAATTTTCAAGTAATAAAAAGAAAAGTGAATTGTAAAATATATTTTTTTTACTAAAAAGGTGGTTATAAGTTAGTTACAAGTTGGTTATAAGTTGATAACCTATAATTGAGTTTAATTCATGGTACATGGGATTTTTGTCATTGTTTGACAATTTTTGGCAAATAGGAGAGATGGATTTTGTATGTACAATTATACATGGAATCAATATAAGAATAATTTTCAAGAATTTATGCTATGTATTTTTATAGATGAATAATATGTGTGAGTTTATTCATTCATTTTGATTCTTTTCTCTCTAAATTTATAGAACATTTTTATTGAATTATCAAGTGATTTAGTTTTCTTGATATATAAATCTATTAGAATCTATGTAGGGAAATTTGAATCAAGAAACTTAAGTGAAAGTAAAGAGATAAAATTTTGTTTATTTATTTCAAGGGATATAGGTTTGTCTTGATGTTGTTTGGTCTCAAAATATCCTTGGTTTAATGGATTCATTATTTTATTCGAAGTCTATCTTTCTTGCCTTTTCGAAGAAAATAATTTCTAACACCCATAACTAATCATATCTAGTCTTAGATAATTAAGGCATTTTTATATGTTTAAAATATCTAAACTATATTTTCTCTCCTTTATTGTTCTCTTTTATCCCTAATTTTATCTCAAAACCTCTATTGTCATTTCATTTCTCTATTCTACCACCTTCTCATAATTTTAAGTTAAAAGTATGAAATAACCATTAACAACATTTTTTTTATATAAATAGTTTTATTTTATGCATTATTGTTTTATTTAAATAAAGATATCCTAACCTAATAATAGGAGAGGGAAATAATCCTCGCAATTTTAGAATAAAGTCCATAATTTGTATTCCTACAAAATTTTCACCCAAAAATATGGTAAATATTTAACTATATTTATAACACATATGTCAGGTTACAATAATAATTTTAAACCCTTTTAGGATGAAATACTAAGTGACCCAACACTTGACATGGATCCTTCATAGTCTAGCACACAAATTTCCACTCCATCCAGGTAAGATGGTGGTAGGGTCTAACATGTTTAAGATAAATACTACTTATTATTTCCTTTTTTTAAATACATATTTAAACCTAAACACTAGTTAAATAAGAAAATTAGAGTATAATTGATATTTCATAGATTATCAATTTATAATAAAATGGGAAATTGGTGAGAATAAGACCCACCAACCTTGTTTTCACACTAAAGACATAATATCAAATTGGACCAAGTTAGCAAAACAAACTTTAAATCACTTATTTACTCACTACATTAGGCCATAATTCTATTTAAAAACTAGGGACCTTAGGGTCAAAAATGGAAAATGTTACAATATTAGAGATGGCCAATCATTGAAGATATGGATTTCCTCATGAGGTTATATCCTACCATTTTTAACACTTTAATTATAACCATACAATGTTAATTCCATCCACAACTAATGTGAATCTCAATCTCATAGCATCATGTTGATAGGGTGAGTTGAATGGGGAAATGCACATTTAAATTATGCCCTTACACCTTATTTAAACCAATAAATGTAAATTAATTCTCAATTATCCCCAATTATATGATTGATTGAACCAATATAGTAGTTAATTAAATTGTTCCTTTAATTGAGGATAATCGATCTCCATGAAACCAATTAAAATAGATTATCATGAATTAGGAATAGAATATCCTAATTATGCACCTTATTAAATGAATCAATAAATTAGATAAATCATATTGTAATTGGTGTTAATTGATTGTGTAAGGCATTTAAAAACCAATTAAAGTGAATTGGGCTTCAAATTTTCAAATCACATATCTAATTGAACCAATCATGTAATTAATTCAATGGGGTGATGATTGGGGCTAATCAATCCCCATGAATCTGATTACAATTAATTATCCTAATTTGGGATCAAATATTAGATCTAATTACATGTATTATTAAACTAATTGAGTAATTAGTTTAATTAAATGCATAATTGGGATAATATACTCCCAAGACAAAATCTAACCTATTAACATTTGGTGATGCTTAATTGGATCCAACTAGGATCTTGATCAAACCAATAAGGTACCTGGGTTAACTAAGGACATAATTAGGGATAATCAAATCTTGAAAGCCCAATTATAAATAATTAGTGTGAATTACATTATTGGTTGTCCTTAATCCAATTTTTTTGACATTTTAAATGAAACATTACCATCTTAAGGGGTGTGACTGGATTAAGGTTTAAAATTGTGTTTTTCTAACAATATTAATAAAACTAGACATTTTTTGGGTAACTACAATATATAAGAAGGCTCTATAAAATTTGACATAAACTTATAGTTTCCATGTGTTTTAATAAAAACTGGTTTAAAGTATATTATACTAACCACAAAACTATAAAATCTGTGTGTGTGTGTGTGTGTGTGTGTGTGTGTGTGTGTGGGTGTGGGTGTGGGTGTGGGTGTGGGCGTGTGTGCACACAAACACACACACACACACATATTATGTTTTGATTTTATAATTTTATGGTTAGTATAATACATTAAAGTGAATTTATTCTCAAATTTTAAAATCACATATCTAATTGAACAAATCATGTAATTAATTCAATGGGGTGATGATTGGGGCTAATCAATCCCCATGAAGCTGATTACAATTAATTATCCTAATTTGGGACCAAATATTAGATCTAATTACATGCATTATTAAACTAATTGAGTAATTGGTTCAATTAAATGCATAATTTGGGATAATATACTCCCAAGACAAATTCCAACCATTTAAAATTTGGTGATGCTTGATTGGACCCAACAAGGATCTTGATCAAACCAATAAGGTACTTGGGTTAACTAAGGACATAATTAGGGATAATCAAATATTGAAAGCCCAATTATAAATAATTAGTGTAAATTACATTATTAGTTGGCCCTAATCTAATTTTTTTTGACATTTTAAATGAAACATTACCATCTTAAGGGGTGTGACTGGATTAAGGTTTAAAATTGTGTGTTTTTTTTAAAATAAATAAAACTAGACATTTTTTGGGTAGATAAAATATATAAGAAGGTTCTCTAAAATTTGACATAAACTTAAAGATTCCTTGTGTTTTAATTAAAATTGTATTAAAGTATATTATACTAACCGTAAAATTATAAAATCAAAACATGTGTGTGTGTGTGTGTGTGTGTGTGTGTGTGTGTGTGTGTGTGTGTGTGTGTGTGTGTGTGTGTGTGTGTGTGTGTGTGTGTGTGTGTGTGTGTGTGTGTGTGTGTGTGTGTGTGTGTGTGTGTGTGTGTGCGCACATGCGTGCATGCGTGTGTGTGTGTGTGTGCGCGTGCACGTGCATGCGCTCGTCCACACACACACATATTATGTTTTGATTTTATAATTTTATGGTTAGTATAATACATTAAAGTGAATTGGGTCTCAAATTTTAAAATCACATATCTAATTGAACCAATCATGTAATTAATTCAATGGGGTGATGACTGGGGCTAATCAATCCCCATGAAGCGAATTAGAATTAATTATCCTAATTTTAGATGAAATATTAGATATAATTACATGCATTATTAAACTAATTGAGTAATTGGTTTAATTAAATGCATAATTTTAGATAATATACTCCCAAGACAAATTCCAACCAATTAACATTTGGTGATGCTTGATTAGATCCAACAAGGATCTTGATCAAACCAATACGGTACTTGGGTTAAATAAGGACATAATTAGGGATAATCAAATCTTGAAAGCCCAATTATAAGTAATTAGTGTGAATTACTTTATTGGTTGGCCCTAATCCAATTTTGTTGACATTTTAAATGAAACATTACCATCTTAAGGGGTTGTGACTAGATTAAGGTTTAAAATTGTGTTTTTTTTTAAAAATAAATAAAACTAGACATTTTTTGGGTAGATAAAATATATAAGAAGGTTCTCTAAAATTTGACATAAACTTAAAGATTCCATGTGTCTTAATTAAAATTGGTTTAAAGTATATTATACTAACCACAAAATTATAAAATCAAAACATTGTGTGTGTGTGTGTACACACACACACACGCACATGCACATGCACATGCACATGCATGCACACGCACATGCCACACACACGCACACACGCACGCACACGCGTGCATGCACATGGACACACACACACACATTACGTTTTAA